>PVJX010000298.1:24016-78304 GCA_004027295.1 Dolichotis patagonum
AAAAAACTATCTAGACTATATAAAAAGCTAAAAAAAAAAAAAAAAATCAGACTCCCCCAAATTTAAAGATGTAATCCAAAAATGAGCATCTGAAATCAACAGACACTTCTTAGATAAAGAAGTAGAAACAGCAAATAAATATATGAAAAAAATTTCAACATCACTGGTCAGATGAGAGATACAAATTAAAACACCACTGAGATTCTGTTTCCCTCCCGAAGGAATGGCAATTATCAAGAAACCAGCTAAAAAGCAGTGTTGATGGGGCTGTTGGAGAAAAGAAGTCTTCTCTACTGTTGATGGGTGTGTAAACTGGTAAAATCACTGTGGAAATTAGTGTGGCACTGGGGCACGGCAGAAGAATAGCTCTTCATTTCCCGTCAGCCAGGAAACAGAGTGAAGGGAATAGCTGTGAAGGGAAGGTTTTCTTGTGTGTGGATTTTTGAGACAGTGTCTTGCTATATAGTGTGCGCTAGCCTTGAACTCAACTTTGTTGCCCAGGCTGGTCTCGAATTTGAAATGATCCTCCTGCCTCAGCCTCTGGAGTGCTGGGATTATAGGCGTGAGCCACCACACCAGACTGTGAAGGGAAATTTACTTTCTGGATCACCCCCACAGTAAACCACCTCTTCCTACCACACCCTACCTCTTAATAGCAAAGTAGCTGTTATTCTCTGAAAAGGCAATCACCTCTCAAAGCCCCTTCTATGACCCCATGAGGCCCTTAGGAGACATTTATATGTAAATCATAACATTGTACCATAACATTACACCCTTGGCTCCCAGAGAAACATGTGTATTTCTTTATGAAAAATGTATTTAGTTTCCAGGAGTCACCAAAGTCTTAACAGTGTCAGCAATGCTACAAAGCCTCTTCTGAGACTTGAAGCAAAACTTTTACCTGTGAACTCCTGTGAAAATAAAAAAGGAATTTAAACACTGACATGATACAAAAGCAGGGATAAACATTCACATTTCAAAAGGCAGGCATGGGGCTGGAAATAAATGCAAGACAAAGACCCATCAGGACAAACATCTAAACCTATAGCTTCATGTTCAGTACCCAGAGAAAGTTGTAGTGAGGTCAGAACTCCAAAGGGCTTGTACAGTCCCTATATTACTGGTGGTTACAGCCCTCATGGCCTATCTCTTGGACTAGTTTTGTTCCCTGCTTGTGGCTTTCCTCAGATGTTCCATGTCCCTAGCCTCTCCAACTTTCCGCAGTCTCCACTGCACTTCTGGCTTCACTCCCACAGCTTCATTTACTTCCCTCTCAGGAGCACACTGACTGGCAGCTAATGCCTTCTCTTGAAATCTAGTTGGAAGCCTCTGTGACCCCACAACCCTTGCACTCTGCATGCCTGTAAAACCAGCGGCAAAATGTGGATAACACTAGGCCTCTCTTCCCAAAGCAAAGTCTTTCAGTTTTGCAATTTTGAGCTGGTAAAGGGTACGGCAATGTTGGTTTATCATTTACCTTCAAGACATATTTTGTCTTGTCCTGCTATAAAATACTTGGCTTCTTTTTAATACTAATCCTTTCAGAAACCAAGTTACTTATTCTATGTATTATCCCAAATATTGAGTATTGCAATCCAAGTATTGTAATCCCTTTTCCAGTCTTCCTTACAATCCAAAAAGTTATATTCGTAATCCCACTGAGAAGTTACTGGAGTCCTAGTAATTCTAATCTACCATCTTTAACGTAAGCCACGGCCTCGAGTAAAGACACCAAGACATATTCAAAGTTAAGGGCAGCCAAGGGGTCCTATATCCAATCCTCGTGACGAAATACGAAGAAAGGCCCTAATCTTGCGCCTCTCCCAGAATTTATCATCTTGTGAAGAAGGAGGTGGCTTGAGGATGAGTGATAGTGAGGATGTCAGGAACTACAGTAACTTGAGCTGGCTGGCCAGGTAGGGAGAAAAGCATCTTTGCAAAATGCAGCAAGAATGACCTGCAGAAGGATCAATCAATCTGCATAATTCAATTAAGTTAGCATTTGAATGGCTTTAGGATGCTGTTGCTTCAGTTTCTGATACAGTAACTTTTGTATCCTGGGGAGTCACCTCTTGCTTTGAGCTACTACCCAGCTGACATTCCCAGAGCTGAGTGGCTCTGCCATCCCACTGCGCTCATCTTTTACAGAGAACACTGTGCAAGGAGACAGGAGACTGATGGCTTTAGAGACTACACACCAGTACCTCGGCTGGCCTTATTTGCAATGCTTAGAGCCAACTGAAGTGATAAGGAAATACCAGTCAGCTCTGTATATATTAGTACATGGAAATAAACCTTGATATAATCACTGTTGCAGCAAATGTTCTGCATTCCAGGGGAGTCACTCAAATTGTCTCCTACATCTGTGTCCCATCTTTACAGGCCTTTCCTTTTTTAGAGAAACTGAAAACTTTTCCAATAGGGGGTTTTGCTCCTAAATTTCAGTATAAACCTGTCTAAAAGCAGCAAGCACTAACCCTGATACATCCTGAACATTAGACTGGTTTAAAATTTTTTCCACTAGATTAGTTAGTCCATACTTTCAATGTCAGTCTCTAGCAAAGTCTTAAGGCAGGAAGACAATGTAGACAAATTGCCCACCAGAAAATAACACACATGGTCTAGAGTCCAACTGTCAATGGAGTCCTTGTTTACAACTGAAATTTCTTGGGTCTGGTCTTTATTGGTTGCATACTGTCAGCATTCTGGTCTTATAAGCTCTGGTCAGAGCTTGTATATTCTATCAAGTTGTCTTTATATATTCTAGGGCTGCTTCTCTAGCCAGCATCTTCAAGCCTCTTCAAAATTCTCCCATGAGCCAGCATGAAAGGGTTGTAAACTACATGTTTAGGTAGAGTCACAGTGACAACCCCATTCTCTTGATACCAGAATCTTTCTTAGTCATTTTCCTTGTTGCTGAGAAACAATACTGGCAACCCACAATTTAAAGGAGCGGTTTAGTAGTCTGTCCTTTTTTTTTTTTTTTTTTTTGGTCTTTTTGAGACAGGGGCTTGCTATGCAGTTCAGGGTGGCCTTGAGCTCACTTTGTAGCCCAGGCTGGTTTCAAACTCGAAATGATCCACCTGCCTTAGCCTCCCGAGTGCTAGGACTACAGGTGTGCTCTACTACGCTTGGCTCTCAGTCCTTGCATGGTCTGCAGGCTCTAAGCAGAATGGTCTAGTACCAGGGCATGGCAACCAGGTATTAGTCAAGGGAGAAGTTGGGAAGGAAGCTGTACCCTTCCAAGCCATGTCCACAGTGATCCACCCCTTTGGACCAGACTGGGCCTCTTAACAGCCAGCTGGCTAAGCACCCGTAATCCATTTATCTTCCAAAGATCTTTCCCGTGCTCCCATGAGGCTTTGAGGGCACATCTAGGTAGTCTATAACTTAACAACAGCCAAATAAATCACCTTGTATCTTGCCGTAGATGACGTGTATTAGTGTTTTTAGCTTGAGTAAGAGAAAACTGCCTACTTCATACTCTTCAGGCTCTTGCTGCTTCTCAATTTTGTTCTGGTCTTAGATATTTATATTCTACTAATGGATGTTATGAAGAAATGATCCCACAAATGCATTGAAGGGGTAGCTCTGAAGATAAACTGCAATCTACAGTATCAGCTTCGCCATGGCAACTTTAGTAACTATATAGAACAGTAACATTATAAAAACTTGGAGACATTTCTTAGCACTTAGTAGGAAGTAAACATGTTACCTAAACCAGATTTGTTTTTGGGGTAACTGACTCTTGTAACTAATTATGCTTTAGACTCTTCTTAGGCTGAGTTTAGAGTCCATTTTTAAAAAAATTTTGCAGTCCAATTTTTAATTCATCTTATATACAGGATTTATTGGAATAATTTAGCTACTCTCTTTGGTTTTCTACTTGTTCCTTCATCTATTCATTTAAACTGTTATTCATATTTTTGTAAAACTGCTTCAAATTCTTCTTAGAATAGGCTGTAAATTCATATACAAATTAATTTATGTCCAAAAATTTCTGTCTCCAACCTGTTTTTTTTTTTTTTTTGGTTTGGTCTTTTTGAAACAGGGTTTCACTATGCAGTTCAGGCTGGCCTTGAGCTCACTTTGTAGCCCAGGCTGGTCTGGAACTCACAATTATCTTTTGGCCTCAGTCTCCCGAGTGCTGGGATTACAGGTGTGTGCCACACCTGGCTGTTTTTGCAATCTTAGGCCCCACTTTAGTCTCAATGTACATATACAGCAGGAATAAGAGGTTCCTAGGGTTCAAGGCCATTTTGGGCTTCATAGTGAGTTCAAGGATAGTCTGAATTATATGGTGATACCCTGTCTCAAAAAACACCAAAACAAACAAAAAAAGCAAAGGAACAAAAAAAGGGACTAAGAGGTAAAACATTTTTAAATTTTGGATCCACTCACAGCCCTTGTGACATTTAGCAAATTAAACTCTCTGAACCTGTTTTTTTCATCTGTAAAAAATGGTACTTCAAAGGACTGATTTAAGGAGTAGGGATTATTTTAAGTACTAAAACATTAAAAAACAGATGTCAGCCGGGGTGGTGGCACACACTTGTGATCTCAGCACTAGGAAGGCTGAGGCAAGAGAAGCACTATGATTCTAAGGCCAGCCAGAACAGCACTGAGTTCAAGGGCAGCCTGGACTTACATAGTAGTCTTTGTCACAAAAAATCAACCCTGCCCCACAGATGTGGATAAAATAACCATGTCACTCACTGGCTAGATCTGAAGTAACCTTTATTTCTTAGGTATATTTCTTTCTTGCTAACAGGCTTATCAGCCTGATGTTTTTCGGGCATTGGATGGCTAAATGTAAACATACATATAGACATAAGTAAAACAGCTGACACATAAAAAATTTAGTTTCTCTCTCTTCTTTATCTGGCTTCCATTTGAAAAGTCTTAACCATCTGTGCCTGTTTTTTTTTTTTTTTTTTTTTTTGTGCCTGTTATAATGCAATCATTTAAAAAGATTCAGTTCAAAAATCATCTTTCCTACTTTGTAGTTGTTACTTTGTCCTAAAAATTTTCTGGTGGTCTCTACAAACCCATTATACATGTAAACTGGTTTGTCTTTCTTGCCCTACCAGGTTCAAAGTTTTTGGTGAGTAGATTCTTTTCATTCTTCCATTGCCCAGAAACTGGGCATTTTGTTAGTAATCATTCATTATTGCTTTGAATGAATTGAGGATAGTGAAATCATATTAGACTCTAGGCTTGATCAAAACTGTTTTTTTTTTCTGATAATTTACTCTTAATCAGGCCTAACACTTGGCTACTCTGCTGGTATCTCACTGGGGGAGTGACAGTGGGCCACAAAAAAATTTCAGCAAATCGAGAACTGCAGTTTTTAAAGCATTAAAATGTATTGTATTAAAAGAACAGCACTGACTTCTGGCTCTGCCTTGAGAGCTAAGGTCACCGTCGGGTAGGTGGAGGTTCCTGGGCCTTTTGCAGCAGGCAGGATGGTCTGGCTTGCAGGCTTGAGATTCCAGGCATCCAGAAAGGCCCTGAGAAGCCGACATTGGACTCAGACGCAGGCTTAAACACAGAGCAGGCCCGTGCCTGTAAAACACCGTGGTGCATCGTGTCCCTCAGTGCTGCGACCTCCAGCAGGACGCCCCGTCCGCTTCCTGGGCTCCTGGGCCCGCACTGCCCCGCGGCCCGCAGGTCGCGGCCTCCCGAGGACACTCCCGGGCCGCCCGCGGACCGGCAGGTGACGCGGCCGCCGCCGGGCCCGCGCATGCGCGCCGCGCCACCCCCGCCCCCACAGCGCCCGCGCCCAACGCCCCCGCCGCGGCCCGCGGGCCATGGAACCCGCCGAGGCCGGCGCGGTCCGAACACAGCCGCCCGCGCGTCCGGGCGCCGTCGCCCCGTGAGCCCGGCGGGCCGGGTCTGGGCCGCTTGCCGCCCGCCCGCCCCGCCGGTGCCGCGCGTGCGCGCCGCCGGGAGAGCGAGAGCGCGAGTGAGGGGTGGGCCGCCGCGACGATGCCGCGGGGCCGCCCCCCGAAGGCCCGGGACGGTGCGGCGCGCGGCGACTCCGGTAAGGCCCGCGGCGACCGCCCCAGTCCCCGGATGGGCGCGGGGGGCGCCGGGAGCGGCGCGGCAGGGCGGGCGGTGGCGACGGCGGCGGTGGCGGGTGCGCGAGTGGCCGGGCGGACGGATACGGGCACCGCGGCCGGGCCCCTCCGCGCTGGGCCTACTTTCCGGGCCGCGGGCGGTGCGGGGGCGGCGGCCTCCGCCTCCTCCTCCCTCCGCCGGCCCGCTCCGCGGCGGCCCCCTCCCTGCCGCGCCGCCGCGCCCCGCGCCCCGCGCTCCCTGCCTGTCCTCCGAGGGTGTCGTGGGAAGCGGCCGCCCTCATGGGGCGGGAGGCCGCCCCGGCCCTGCGTCCCCAGGCCTGCGCGGCGGAGGGCGGCCCACCCGACCCTGCCGGGCCCTGGCTTCCGCAGCGTGCTGGGGCGTGCGCTCAGTGGGCGCCGGGCTACCCCGGAAGGCCGCCACGCCGGCTCTGAGGTGTCTGTGTGCACGCGGGCACTCTCCCGCACACAGTAGGCACCAGGAAGTGATTGTCTCGGGCGTTTATGCCCGCTGTACTCGGCTAAATTTATGAAATAATTTGTTTTGTTTTAGAAGGAAGAAGAAATGCAGTTTTAAAGCTGGCAAATTAATGATGAAAGAGATACCCTCCCTTTCTCTCCTAGTAGAGGGGGCTTTAGCTTTCCCCTCCCCCACCAAGTTTGCTGAGAAACATCAGGTTTTACTGTGCAGGGAAAACAGGCACCCACCCATCTCGTGCGTTTTTTGGAGACGGAAAGGAGTGATCTGGTCGGACGCATTGAGCTCCGCGGTGCTTACTGTGCTTCATTTCTGGCCTAGGGAAATACCTGGGAGTGCTAAAACACTAAGTTTAAGTACTCCCTGACAGATTGTGCTGTCAGGGTAGTTCTTAGCTTTTGGAAAGAATCTTGCATGGGTTCTTGGAAGGCAAGTGCAGGCCTAGGAATCTAGGAATGGTGGACTGTGCATTGATTTCCTCTTGACTTAATGCTTGTCGCTGGCTGCTGCATAGGTTAGTGACTCGTAGGGCTTTCCTTGGGTTAAGTGCGCTGAAGCTCATTATTAGCTTGCGAGGAGCAAAAATGCAGATGCCAGAATAAGATCAGGTCTAGGAAATACAAAGGATTATATTAAATTTGTCCCTAGAATCCTTTACAAAGCAGGAGAGGATGGGTGTGTGTCAATGCACAGTTAGGAACAGACAAACTAGAAGTTAACAGGTGTGGAAATAAAGATGAGATCATGGACGAGGAGAACATGAACTTCTGTAGGAACTGACATTTCCAGGCACTCTTGTGGACTGGTTGGAGCATTACTAGGTGGCTGGTAAGGCAGATAATGCTGATTTCCAAATGGATAACTGCTCAGAATTTTCACCAGAGGTTCGTAATGTCTTTATGACCTCTTGTAGTTTTGACCTTAACCTTATTTTGCTAATGGTTTGATTTTTTTGTTGTTGTTAATATAGCTTGTGCCAGGAATGATGGATTTAACGTATAGTGTCACTTAGCTGCGTGGAAGACGGAAGACAATAAAAATTCCATTGACTCACGACTGGGAACCTATTCTTCCCCCAATGTTCACCATCTTAAGACATAACATCACTGCTTTCCTGGATTTCAAGCCCCAAACTTAATGACAATTCTGTTTCAACTGTATAATTCATAACTTAATCTTGTAACTTCTTTTCAAAATTGTGTTTCGTTTGTCCCATCTTTTAGTCTTTAAAGGGGAGGCTCCCAATTGCATGCTTGCTTACTTGCTTTTTGTCGTTTTTGAGATAGGGTCTCATTCTGTCAAGCTGATTTTGAATTCACTGTGTAGCCAGATTGGCCTCAAATTTTTTGCAATCCTCTTGCCTCAGCCTCGGAAGTGCTGGGATTATAGGCATTCACCACCAGCTGCCCTCACTAGTCTTGTCCTCCTTAGATCCATCACTTGTCAGCCTGGATGATCGCTTTAACCTGACAGTCACATGCTGGTTAAAACTCTTCCCTCATCACTCTCATAGGCCCCACCCTCCTGCAGGACTATCACTGAATTTGTAGTTGTTAGCTCTCTTCTCCTGCTCCAGCATTCAGTCTTTAGTGTCATTGATAATGCCACATGTTTCTCTCAGGGCCTTTGACTTTATCCTGATATATCACCTGTTTTTGTCCTTCTGAAGCCCTAAGTGTTGCAGCTTCTTCAGAGAGGCTGTCCTCAGAGCTGTCACAAATAACTTGCTCTGCTGTGTACCACTCATCTTCTGCAGTGGTTGCTGGTTAGTGAAGCCCTGCCTCACACTAGAAATAAAGTGCTGGAGGAGTAGCTCTATGGCGGTGCCCCTGGGTGCAAGCAGGGCGCAGAGGGGATATTCTTCTTACTCTTCTTTTTCACAAAGATATGGATGTTAGCATGGAATAGACCTATTCCAAATGAATAAATATTTTAAAAATTGCTTAAATGTCTAATAGGGCCAATATTAGATGTAAGTTCTATAAACTGAAGGTCATTTAGGGCTCAATAATTGAAAATGTTGAGGGGTCCTAATATCAAAATATCTGAGGAGCATTACTGTATCAGTTACTCTCAATAGTGATTCTCATACTCTAAAGTGATTTTGTCTATTTTTTGTCACTCCATTATAAATTTATTCCTAAGAAAACTCTGCAAGGTGTGTAACAGTTTCCATAGATGCCAGAAGTGAAGTTCAGAAAGGCTAAGTGATTTGGAAAGTCCACCTAGTCAGTAAGTGTTACAGTTGGGATTTTTGGGTCTGCATTTGAGTCCAGAATGTGCATTTTTTTCTGCCTTAATAAATGCAAAGTCTATCATTTGAGTGAATCCAATAGGGGTATTTTTTATTGGTACATTTTAGATTAATATAATGATCACGTTTTTCATAGGGAATTTGTACGTGATATGTCTTGCTTCTTTTTTCCCCAATCCCTCCCCTCCTTTCAACCTCTTTCCTTCCTTATTTATGAAAGGTTTGCTGCCATTTTTTTCCTTCTGTTCTTTTTTTCTTCTCCCTTCTTTTCCATTCCCACTCCCTCTTCCCTTGTTCCCCTTCCCATTTGTACATTTTTCCCATTTTCTGTTATCTGTTACACATTTTGGTCCTTATTTATGCTTTCAGTTTCTCACACCAGAAAAACAGTGTGGTATTTAAATGTGTGTCCGATATATTTCACTTAAAAGAGTGTGATCTCAAAGTCCATCTATTTAGCTAGAAATGCCTCAAGCTTATCCTTCTTTATGGCAGAGTAGTACTCCATTGTTAAAAACAGCCCACATCATCTTAGTCCATTCATCTGTTGATGAGCATCTGGGCTCTTTCCAAGATTTAGCTATAAGAAACTGTGCTGCTGTAAACTTGGGTGTGCATACATTGCTGACTATGATGATTTTAATTCTTTTGGGAAGATGCCAAGAAGGGGAATAGCTAGGTTGAATGGAACCTCTAGTTTTAGTTTTTTGAGGAATCTCCACATTGATTTCCAGTCTCTACTCCAGTCTCTACTCCCACCAAGAGTGAAGAAGGGTTCCTTTTTCTGAATGAATCCATTTGTTCAAGTTTTTCTTTTTTTGTACTGGAGATTGAATTCAGTCTTTACATTGGACTGTATCTCCAGCTGTTTAAATTTTTCCTTTAGAAAATTTCTTAAGGTGAAGTCTCCCTCATTTTCCCGGGTGGGACGGCCTCCGCAGGTGCCACCACTGCAGCTCTTTTGGAGCACGTACTGTGGGAGGTGAATACCGTTGGGGGCCTGGAGATGCAAAGCTGAACCAGAGACTGGCTCTTTGCTTCCCTCTCAGGAGAGTGTAGGGATAGTGGCAGAGACACTGAGTGGCCATAGGTAGCAGCCCTTGAAGGTCGGATTGCTACGAAAAATGGTGTAAAACTGGAAACCTAAAGCCAGGACTGGGAATAGGCCTAACACCTCCACATAGGGAGCATGAGCTCACAGTTGTGTGTCATGAGTAAGCGTTAAGGCTGTGGGCATTCTTGCGACATCCCCAAAGTTTTGATATGAGTTAGTTTTATTCTCATTAAGTTCAGGATTCTTTTGTAGTATCTCTTGGGGTTTCTTATAAATTCCTTAGTAAGGTGTGGCTTGTTTCCAAACATTTGGGGCTTTTAAAATTGCCTTGTTACTGACTTCTTCTGTAATTACATTGTTGTCAGAAAACATACCTTGAATTATTGTAATCATTTGAAATTTGATGGAGCTTGTTTCATGTTCTGTGGTCATATTTTGTAAATGTTCGAAGTATACTTGAAAAGAATACATAATTTGGTTTTATTTTTGGTCAATTATGAGAAAAGTAATATTTTCTGTTTTTATTTAGGCCATCCTAATGATTGTGAGGTAGTATCTTGTGGGTTTGATTTACATTTCTCTGGTGATTAATAATGTAGGTGATTTTTGTATATTGGCTATTTGTAGGTTTTTTGAGAAATGCCAATCTTTTGAATTTTGTGGTTTGTGTTATAGCGTTGTTGTAAAAATTCTTTACGTATTTTGAACACTAAACTCTTATTCGATGTAATTTGCAGATATTTTCTTCCATTCCCTAGCTAGTCTTTTTTTTTTGGAGTACCTATAGCTTTTGGTATCATACTTAGGAAACCATTACCAAAGCCACAATCATGAAACTGTTCGCTTATTTTTTTCTAACAGTTACGTAGTTTAGTTCTTAAGTTGAGAGCTTGGGTCTGATTTGAATTAATTTTTTTTTTTTTTTTTTTGGTACCAGGGATCAAACTCACAACCTTGCGCTTACCAGGCAAGCACTTAAGCCACTGAGTTAAATCTACAGCCCTGAATTAATTTTTATATATGGTGTGAGGTTAAGGGTCTGAGTTCATCCTTAAGTGTATGTAGTCATCCACTTACCCAAAGTCATCTGTTGAACAGACTGTGCCTTCCTAATTAAATTATCTTGACACTCTCAAAAGTCAATTGATGGTGTAGGTGAGGGTTTTTCTGGACTCGGTTCTGTTCAGCTGGCCTGTGTGTGTCATGCTAATTCTACACATTAATTCTACACATTTTACACATTTTGTCTAATTCTACACATTTTGATGTGTCAGTTATATCTAGACACATTAAATACACAACCTTATAATTATAAATTATTTTTGTACTAGTTGATGTCATCTCACAGATTGATGATACATGTCATACTTAGAAAACAGTGTTTCTGTACATTTGTAAGAATACGTAACTGTGCATCATTGTGCAGCAAACTAAGGCATTCCTGTTCTTTCTCGTATTATCAGCTTGAAAATACTTGGCAAAGAGCATTTGGCAGCTGGATAAAAATGTGATAATACCACTGTATTACGTACAGCTGCACCATAGCCACATCAGTCCTCTTAGTTTTAGCCATCCTGATGGATGTGTATTTTTTAAAATGTTTACATACAGTCTATAAATTGGATCTTCATAATAACTTTGTTAATAGGAAAGACAGAAATCATTATTTTCTGCTTTGGGTGAAGAGAGATTATTTGGTTGCCAGACACCTACAACTAACCACGTGCCAGCACTGATATGCCCTTGTTTTCCGGCTTTACATCTTGTGGCATATATGTCTGTTTTTCAGTCTTGTGGTTTTTAAGACACACCAGCGCTTTATTGACTGGACCTTAGAAGGAGCTGTCTCTAGTTCTGTGTGACACACTGTGACTAACATCCCTGCTCTGAGAGTAAAAGTACATGTGTTAGCACTGGCATAACTTGTGTGTGTGTAGAGATGAGAAATAGAATGATGGCAGTAACCAAGGCAGAAATTGTGCTGTATATTGAAAATCAGTTTTTGCTGCATCAGAGGAAGTGCCGTGCTCAACAATACCCTGCTGGACCATGATTGTCCAAAGGCCCTGTGACTTTCAAATTGTGATTGTCAGATTCTGTCTCTTAGCTAGAAGGTGAGGCTATCGACACTTAAAGTTTTATTTTGCTATAATTTAACGTACTGTATTTTTATTAAACTTGGATAATGACTGTGTAGGACTAAATACACATACATGTGTCTTAAAGTCTGCTCGGAAATGCAAACTTGTATGTACTAAAGCATGTGTTTCAGTGGCAGTTGAGACACCTTTTGGCAATAATGAAGGAACAGACCAATGTGAGGAAGGAAAAGGAGGGCTTTATAGAAATACAGATACTGACACAGGAGGTGTTGGACGCCCATTTGGGTCTAGATGAGCTTGTTCCGTCCCATAAGAGTGTAAATGAACTGACATGATGAGGGATTATAAGTTCTCTTCTTTCTTTCTTGGTTTTTTGTTTTGTTTTGTTTTTGTCTTTTTGAGACAGGGTTTCACTTACGCAGGTTACCCTTCAGCTCACTTTTGTCGTCTAGGCTGGCCTCTTAACTCATAGCAATCCTCCCAATGCTGGAATTACAGGCATGCGCCACCATACCTGGCTAAAAGGTTTTTGAGCAGTATCTTTAGTTCTGGGTCACCAATATATTTTGTATCATTTATCATGGTGAGTACCAACATCTTAGAATATAATTGTTTAATTGAAACTGCTCATGCTTTTGATAACTAGGGTACTTTGGCTTGGCTCACAGTTGAATGTACTTTACGTTGAAAGAACGTGTGCCTTTTTGGTCTTATCCATTGGCATGAAATGTTAAAATCCACATTCATCTGTTATCTTTATACTATACACGGGTAGAAACTGGGCTATCATTTTAGAAGTCATCATCTTGAGAGGAAGTATAATTGGGAGGGGTCCATGAATTATTAATTGAAAACTAGTTCTATTTCTGTCCCTGGTTGTGAGATTTTTGACCAAGTAGTTTAGTTTTCCTGAAGTTGTTTCCTTAACTATCCAGCCATGACAGGGACTGTATGATGCACCCCCCCCATTTTATTTCTTGTTAGTTTAATACTACTTGAATAGGTAATATATTATCATGGTTCAAAACTCAACAGTGATACATGTGCTAGTGTTCCTTCCTAGTCCCACTTGGATTTTATTCGGGTAATGAATACCAGGTTTGTTTTTTTTTTTTTTTGGTAGTTTTACAAAGACGTATTTTATACAAACACAAGCAATGCATGTTATGTCTCTGTACTCCTTCTCCCTCTAAAAGAGGTGTTAAAATTTAGAACATACTGCTTGTTCCATTGAATGTATTTTGAGGATTCCTTTTCTTTTTTTTTTTATTGTTGACTTTTTTATTGGTACATGAGAATATATAATAATGAAATTTGTTTTGGTAATTGGTGCGTGCATATAACACACTGTGATTATTTTTATCTTTACCAACTGCCTCTACTTTCTTTTCTCCTCCTTGACCCTCTTCTCATCTTTAAAAGTCTACCTTCTCAACTCCTGTCATCTGCTCTTTACTTATTTTTATTTTTACATTGCATGTAAAAATTTGTACAATATTTAATTTTTAACTTATTTAACTTTTAACTAACTTTCTGAGCAATATTTAACTTTTTGAGACTAGTTTATTTTGCTTAATATGGTTTCTGGTTCCATCCAGTTTCCTGCAAATTTACATTACCTCATTTTTTTGTTTGTTTTTATTTATGGTACCAGGGATTGAACTCACAACCTCACGCTTGCCAGGCAGGCACTATGCTGCTAAGCTATATCCCCATCCCCATTACTTCATTCTTTAAGGCTATATAGTGCTTCGTTATGTACACCACACTTTCTTTATTCATCTATTGAAGGCATTTGAGCTAGTTTTACAGTGTAGCTATTACAGATTGCTTCACGATGAATGTGCATATATCAATCACTATAGTACACTGTCTTTAATTCTTTCAGGAATTTACCAAGAAATGGTATGGCTTGATCAAAGGATATATTTAATTTTAATGTTTGGAGGCATCTCCATACTGATTTTCATAATAGTTGCACTAGTTTACTTTCTTTTCAACCATACGAGAGGGTTACTTTTCCCCTACTCCTTCACCAACATTCATTGCTTTTGCATTCTTGATGACGGCCCAGCCATTCTATATGAATCGCATTTTATTTAAATGAGTAGCTACTGAAGAGTAGAAATATCTGATAGGTAACAGAAGCATTCCAGTGGGTATAAGTCTTCTTTGCCCTCTCCCTGCCTCTTTGGATGCAGTCCATTTTAGTAGACACTTGAGTGCCTTGACTGGGGCTGCTGGAAGGGTCCATAAAGAACGTAAAACAGTGCATTTCAGCTAGCTCTAGGGTGCAGTTGAAAGGCGGAGGTGCATAGGACGAAATAGAAATGTCTCGTGGTATGTAAGATGGGAAATAGTAATCCATCTTTAGATGGAGAGCATGAACCAAGCAGGTTAAAAGTAGGAGTTAGATGTGTTGGTGTTGGAGCTTCAGACAGCTGGAGGAAGCTGAAATAAAATTGCTGGTTGTCTCTACAAATATTTAGCAAATAGGTTTTAGATACATATTATGTGCCAGGCCTGTGAAGTGTTTGGAGATAACAGTAATGAGGCAGAAAGGGTACACAGGCTCTAGTTTTACCTGATGAAGTCCAGCTATTCAACTGTGAGAGCTGACCAGCATGAGAGCAGCAGCATACATGGGAGAAAACAAAGTAGGAAGGAGTCTGTTATAGATTAAAAACTGGTGGTCAACTTAATGCCAGCTGAATTAAATCAGCATGGTGCTGAGCATAGATGTCCACCTGAGGAAAGTTCCCAGCATAAATAGAGACATGGAGAAGGAGAGGCTAGTCGTTGTGGGTTTCTCTTAAGTGCTGCTGTTTGAGCTGTTGGTTCTCCTGGAGGAGTTTGTCATGACTAACTTCCCCAGTGTGAGTTCGACCATTGCTCAGGACTTTGTGGTGAGAGTGGCTGTGGTTCACTTTAGGGGAGCTCTGTCCTTACATCGAGCATCGCTTCCTTGCCTGGGCTGGGAAGACGTGTGCTGCTTAATCTCCAGGACAAACTCGTCATGCTGGCTTTCTGGCATGTACTTGACTGTTCTTACTGTCAGAGGAGCTCGGGACCTCCGTGTCACTGAGGATGGCTGTGGTGCTTTTCAGGACAGCCCTGGTCTTTGTTTTGAGCATGACTTCTCGGCTCCAGCGTAGCCCCCTCAAACTATCAGCACACTGGCATAGACTTTCCAGCTTCCACCGCTGACCTTTGGGCCTTCCCAGTATAGATCCGTAAAAGAGGCCGGCGTGAGTGCTTCTCGTGGGCTCCAGACCTCCAGTTGGACTCATGGGAGGCATTTCATGGGCTCTGGGTTTTCGTCTGGACTCATGCAGGATATTGTTGTGGGATCCAGGCCGTTGGCTGAATATTCTGGGTCTTTAGTGTTGTGGATAGATTTCCTGCACTTTCTTGTGTTAACTCTGGGTGACCATCATAAGTAATATTATAAATTCTGTGTCCTGATTCTAACTGTTCTTCTTCCAACCCTTGACTACAACAGAATCAAAACTAAGAAAGAAGGGATGGTAGAGATTTCCCAGAATGGTAATGACTTGAAGTGGGGATGGTATCTGAGACCCCTAGAGACATGCACGGAGTTGCACAGATTTGTATGTTGAGCAAGAAGCCCCCGTGTTGCCTGCCCCAGGGCTAGTGTCCGGGAGGACAGCAGCAGTATTGGAGAAGGGTTTGAAGGACTGCAATGCACATTGAGACCAGAGGTAGGAAGGGCAACTGTGTCTTAGATATTTATTTGGAACGCAGAAGTAAAAGCAGATAAGTTTGGAGATTAGTGCAGTGACTTTGGAAATGGAAATCTACCTCATTTTAATACTTACAGTACTTCATCCAGGCCCTGCTGGTGGGTGCCTCTAATCTCAGCACCAGGATACTGAGGTAGGAGGATCACTGTGAGTTTGAGGCTACACAGTGAGTTCAACACCACCTTGGACTACATAGCAAGACCCTGTGTCAAAAAACAAAGAAACAAAAAGCAAAACCTTCAGATTTTAACTACAGAGTGCTTAAGCATTTGTCATGAGGTGCAACCTTGAGTTAAATCCGTGAATGCAGTACGTGTGGTTGGAACTTGTCATGTCAGAGAGGCATTTTATATCAGAGACTGAAATTCGTTGAGTGTGATGGCACTCGTGTAATCCCAGCTACTTGGAGGCTGAGGTAGGAGTATAGCAAATACTGAGCCAACCTGGGCAAGTTGAGGAATTTGAAATCCTCCTGCGTCAGCCTTTCAGAGTGCTGGGATTACCAGTGTGTATCACCATGCCCAGCTGCAAGTTAGTGAGATACTGTCTGAAAATAAAATTTAAAAAAGGATTGGGAATGTGGGTCAGTAGTAGAGCAATCTGCCTAACATGTATGAGATCTGTTTTTAGGTTGGAGATAGGAGATTGACTTATACCAGTAAGGTTTAACTGCTTAGCCTAATGTTCTGGGCGTGGTCTAGGGAAAAGAGTGACTTTTAAACTGGCTTGTATAGACCCAAGTCATTCTAAGTCAGGCCTGAGCCCAGGTATGAAGTAGGGTGATTATTATAGAGTGATGGGTAGGGCATTCAATACATGGATTAGCATTAAAGACATGGCCAGGGTCATAAATTATTGGTAGATTCTTGTTCCTATAGCATTATTTTATTTTCCCTAAGTTGGAGATAGACTATTGTTTTTGTGATGGTAAATGGACTATCACATGGAGATAGACTATCGTTTTAGTGATGGGCTATTAAATAGTAATAGCTATACAGTTTAGTCATTTATAAAGACCTAAATTGGTTTTAAAGTTAGATTCAAATTACTTTTGCAGTCAAGGCTGCTCAGATATTTTCTTCTGGATTTTTGGGACAGGATCTCACTAGGTAGTTCAGGCTGTCCTTGAACTCACTGTGGAGTGCAGACTAGCCTCAAACTATTGGCAGTCTTCCTACCTCAGTCTCCCAAATGCTGGGATTACTCTTGTGCGTCACTATGCCTGGCTCAAATATTTTCTGATCATGATGCAATCAGTTTGTTTGATTTTGATAGTGAATTTAGAGCTTTTGGTAGCAGAACAGGTGAATAATTAAAGAATGCAGTAGTCATGTTTTGTGGGTAAGGTGACTGTATGGTTAAACTGTCTTGGATTTCTACCTGCTGTTCCCCAGATACCAGTGAGTTCTTAAAGTGATTTATTGTCTGTCTTTGTAGGAGACCAGACACACAAGCCAGAAAAATATTGTTCAGGATGAGCTCTTAGATCTTGCTAAATGTATTTGTCTTTGTGCTTATTATATATGTGTGGAGTGTGGCAGAAAATACCCATATTGACATGGGAGACACGATATTCTGGTGCCAAAAATATTCTGTGAAGTTTTTCAAGCTACCATTTAAGAATGCATCCTACAGAATGGAAAGAACCAAAAAAATGTAAAGAGCTCAAAAAATTAACAATGTGGTGTGTGATGGCACACAGCTGTAATCTCAGAGATTTGGGAAGTTGAGGCAGGAGGGTCACAAGATCAAGGCCAGCCTGGGTAATTTAACAAAACCGTCAAAAAAAAAAAAAAAAAAAAAGATTAGAAAAGGTTAGAGTTGGATGTAATTCAGTGCTTTCTTGAGTTTGGTCCCCAGTACTGGTCTGCCTCCCCTAGTTAAGAAGTCCCAGTAATCCAATTTAAAAATAGGCCAGTGATGTGAGCAGAAACTTCTCAAAATAATATAAATGGCCAGCAAATATATGAGACAGTGTTCAATATTATTAGCCATTAGAGAAATACAAATGAAAATTGCAATGAGAAAGTGTCTTATGAAATCAAAATATTAGAAATGCTGACAAAGATGTGGAGAAAAATGAACTTTTATACACTGTTGGTAGAAATAGAAATTAGTACTGTCACTATGAAAAGCAGTATAGCTCTTCCTCAAACAAACAGAACTATAGGATCTAGTTATTCTACTTCTGGGCATATGTCTGCAGGAAATGAAATCAGCACAACAGAAAATACCTACATGTCCTTATTTTTGTAACTCTAGCCATGCTGGCTAAGACAGTGAACAGCCTAGGTGGGGGCTCATCGGCAGATGAATGGATGAAGTGCGTGTGGTCTGTGGGTGAAATGGAATATATTCAGTCATGGAGAAGGGTGGTATCCTGTCATGGCACAGCAAAATGGATGGAACGGGAGCACATCATGTTAGGTGAAATAAGCCAGCCACAGAAAGGCAAATACTGCTTGTTCTCTGTCATATGTGGAAACTAAAAAAGAACAAAAATGACCCCTGAAAGTGGGTTAGTGAATACCTGGACCAAGAAGGGAAGGAAACAAGGGGTAGGTGGGTGCAAAAAGGGTAATTGGACATGATTAGTGCTCACTGTATGCATGTGTGGAAATAAAATTAATTTTATCAACATAAACAGTTAATATGGATTAATAAAAATACCAGAAAAAGAGCACAGCCATCCTCAGGAAGGCAGGCCCACTGTGAGGCTGCTGTTCACTAGATCTCTTTCTCAGGTCATCCACCCTTTGCAGCTTCCGTGGCTGCAGCTGATATAGGCGTGACATGGCAGATTCGGGGATGCCCACCTGTGGCCTCACCAAAGGATATGCTAGTTCAGTAGGCCCCTTTCTGGGCCATGCGTACTCGGGGGCCAAGGCTGTGAATGAACTTGAGGACGTGGTGGACAAAAGGTCTTGTGAGGCAGAGGACACTGCCTATGAAGGCGGGTCAGGTGGCCGAGGCCCGCAGTCACTGCCTCTGGGAGGAAGTCTTTGGTGCAGAAGTCTGTTCCTGGGAAGGGTAACTGTCTGGGTGCTTTACTGTGAAGTAATGTGCCACGTGGAAGCCCTTCTCCAGTCACACTTCTTTTTTCTCTTTCCGTACTGGTGATTGACTAGCACTGAGATACATCCTCAGTACTTTTAAGATTTTGTGACACGGTCTCACTAAATTGTCCAGGCTGGCTTCAAACTTTTGATGCTCCTGCCTCAGCTTTCTAAGTAGCTGAGCTAACAGATCTGAGCTTCTGCACCTGGCTCCAATCACAGTATTACACACAGTAAACAGTATTACAAGTTTGTGCTTCTACCAAATTAAAGTTGTATTATCAGTGTTTGGAAGATGGGGCTTACTGAAAATTGTAATTAATTATGTTGAGCTTTGTTAAATAATGAAAATGTTTCTTGGGATGTATTTTAGAAAAGTCTTAATGTATAAATAAAAACATCTTTCACATTACAAATGGGTAGTTTCATGTATCTGGAGGCTTTCTTTTCCTCTCGGTACTAGGAATTGAACGCAGCCTTCCCACTAAGCTATATTCCTAGCCCCTTTGTATTTCCTGTTTGAAACAGAGTCTCCCTGAGCAGGGAAACTGCCCAGACCAGTCTTCAGTTTGTGATCCTCCTGCCTCAGCCTTCCATAGCATGAAGATATGGGTGTGCACCACCATGCCTGGCTCTCTGTTTGGTTTTTATCTGTCAATTGCAGTTTGAATCCCTTTGCATTTTGGGAAATGCACCACCACACCTGGCTTAATCAGTCTTTCCCCTCCCCATTTACAGAAGCTTTGTTTCCATTCTTCCTTCCTTTCTCTTTCCCTATTCCCCTTCCCATTTGAACACGTTCTTCTTCTGTCTTGCTCCTTTTACCCTTCAAGTTTGTCGTACATAAAAAAATGCAATATTTGAGCTTGTGTGTCTAATTTATTTCACTTAAAATTATGATCTAGAGTTGCATCCGTTTATGTAGAAGTGACTCCGGTTTGTCCTTTGTGGCAGAGTAATACTCCATTCTATATGAATACAACATTTTCTTTATCCGTTCATCAGTTGATAGGCAGATGGGCTGTTCCTGAGATTTAGCTATTATAGATTGTGCCATTCTAAACATGGGTATGCATACATCTTTGTGGTATGATGCTTTTAACTCTTCTGGGAAGATGTCTAGGAGGACAGACAGCTGGGTCTATTGGAACCTCTAATTTTAGTTTTTGAGGAATCTCCATACTGGTTTCGACAATGGTAGCACCAGTCTGTACTTCCACCAACAATGGGGAACATGTTGTTCCTTTCCCCCACCAGCTTTGCCAGTATTTGTTACTGGTTGATTTCTTGATGATAGCCATTGTTTCTAGAGTGAGATGGAATCTCAGTGTTTTGATTTGCATCTCTCAAATGATCAATGATGTTGAACATTTTTTCATGTGTTTATTTGCTGTTTGTATATTTTCATCTGAGAAATGTTTATTTATTTTAGATGCCCATTTTTGAATTGAGTCTTTAATTTGGTGGGTCTGATGTTTTGAGTTTTTTAATATGATCTAGATACTTGTCCTTTGAATAACTGGTAAAATTTTTTTTCCCCTTCTATGGGTTGTTTCTTCACTGTGTTGGTAGTTTCTTTTGCTGTTTATGTTGGGACACTTTCAAAGTGAGTTAGCGGTGAAATATTCCTAGTGCCTTTGAAAGAAGTTAAGTGGGCCTTCGAAGTTAAAAAACTCACTTTGGTGCTTGTGTGTGTGTGGCTGTGAAACCTCAGGAAACTATTTCTGGTTAATAGAAATCCTACCAACCAGTATTTCAAATACTCTTGTGCAATCTTACTCATCTCAACCCATCTCATTTCTAATTTTAAGACAGGCCAATTAAAAATATTTGACATTAATTTCACCTAAAATTTCTCATAAGTCTTGGCATAATTAGGTAGTAAAATAATAACCAAATAACGTAGTTTGATTTATGCAGTGAGAACAGCAACGGGCATTTATTGTCTGTACTTATGCACTTCCATAGATGGAGTTTTAACATTGGATGTGGAGAATACTGATTATGACTGTCCAGTTCCAAACTTCCATAAATGTGAAATCTGTCTGCTGTCTTTTCCAAAAGAGTCTCAGTTTCAACGCCACATGAGGGATCATGAGCGAAATGACAAGGTATGTATGTTCACAAGGTGTGTCAGTGACAGGAGCACCAGGCATTGTAAGATCAGTGCATGAAATCTAAATGTGTTTCTCTTAAAGATTATTACATTGTCGGTGTTTTATTTTGTATAAACAGTTTGGCAATTTTTTGAGGGTTTGTCCTAGTGAATGTAACAGTTTATGACTGGACAAATACTATGAGTGCAAATGTTTTCAAAATTTGCAGTGGTTTCAGTTTCCTAAATGACTGAACCAGAGAGTTTGGTCATGATATAGCTAGGCTGGGTTTGAACTGACTGTATAGCACAGGCCAGCTTTCAGCTAGCTGCGATCTTCCTGCCTGAGCCTCCTGTGTGCTGAGATTGTAAGTACGCACCATCATGCTGGCTGACTAGTCAGGCATTTGATCCTCAAGTGCTCTTGCATGGCATTGGAGGTGATTTAAATGTGTGCCAGCCCCTAGATTGTCTTTTTAAAACAATTTTAAAAATTTTCTTATTTGTGCGTATTAGTATTATAGGATGGTGAAGTTTATTTTGGGAAATTGGTACATACATTTAATGTTTCTTTATCTTTTTTCATCTTATTACCCCCTTCTCTTTTTCCTCTTGTCTTCTCCCCAGTCTCCAACTCTAAAAGTCTAGCTCCTGGTTTCTTGTCATCTCATTTATTTATTGGTTTATTCAATTTTTTAGTATTCTCATAGAGAAAGCACGTGATATTTAACTGAGCCAGCCTAATTTCCCCTCTGCAGTTCGGCTTTTAAAGGGTCCCCTTTTTTGTAGGGTCCCCTTATAGATATATAAAGAACATTAGTGTCTTAATAAAACAAAGGGAAAAAACGCCAGAATATTAGTGTCTACTCTAGTGGAAGACTGCCTGATGGATGGAAAGTGGCATTTAAAACTGCAATTCCAAAGTGAGTGCTGACTTTTCTCCGATATGCTGATGTAAGCTGGTGATGGGCAGAAATGCCAGCTCTCCTCCCTGGGGCTCAGGGAGTCACTTCCAGCTCAGTGCTGGGGACTTGGTGCTATAGTGTTATGCGCTTGACAGTTCCAAAAATTAGAGTCCCTGTACTTCAGAGAGAACCACAAGGGGTTGTGTCAGTTTTTTACCAGTAAGTGGACGAATACCTTCTAGTTGGAATCTACTAAAAATCTATATGATTATATATTTTATTTGAAGTGGTACTAGTGATTTGGTCAGAAGCAGAAGAAAAAAATAATGGATTGAAGTTTCTCACATCTGTTTCCATAGAGACTACAACTAGATACACTTGTATGCAATATTTCATGGTAGGGATATTTTCTGGAAGTATGTATTTTCTTTATAATTCTTTGATTTGGGCTTGCAGGCACATGCCTGTAATCCCAGCATTTAGGAGGCTGAAGCAGGAAGATTGCTGTGAGTTTGAGGCCAACCTAGGCTACATAGTGAGTTTAAGGCCAGGCTGAACTGTATAACAAGACGCATTCTCCAAAAAAAAAAAAAAATCCTTTAAGAAATTATGTCAATAGCTTTATGCTGTCCCTTTTGGATGTATTGACTCAGATCCAGAAGAGACTTCAAAGTGTCTGTACATTATGGTACTTGTTAACATTTTAGTAACCTTTATTGGACAAGCATCTGTGGAAAGTTTGTATTTTAATGGCTTCTTTACTTTTTTCTCCAAATAGCCACATCGATGTGATCAGTGCCCCCAAACATTTAATGTTGAATTCAACCTGACACTTCATAAATGTACCCACAATGCGGACGACCCTACTTGCCCTGTGTGTAACAAGAAGTTCTCCAGAGTGGCCAGTCTTAAAGCGCATATTATGCTCCATGAAAAGGAAGAGGTAATTATTTTGCATATCTTTTGCTAACTAACTGATAAAACACATCTAATCCCCAGAAGAACTTTAGGTATAAACTAGTTTTAAAAACTTTTCTTATAGATTTTAAAGAGCCAATAATTGTCATTAAATTTGTCTCAGCTGATCTCTAGTTCACTGGTAAAACATGTTATTTTCTGTCCCCTGTTAGTATCTTATGGTAGACCCATGTTAGCATGTAGTACATTTGCAGGGTAAAGCATGCCTACGCTGGCTGGGCAGCAGTTCTTTCATGTTGTTCTGCACCCTAACCCCAACCAGAAACCAACTTCCATAGAGTGCTGCAGTGCACAGTGACTTTGCTGTTGTGTATGATATGATCTCCTGCTGGGTTCTTGGGTCCTCTGGTCACAGGAATCTGGGGGAAGAGAAGACATTCATGGTGTCAGAGCAGTGGCTGATCCTAGAAGTGCCACCGACCAGAGTTTTGAAACTGGGGGAACCACAGTTTTAAACTGTGGGTGGTTGGGTGGGCCTACTTTGAAGTGTAAGTAGCTGTTGCTTTCAAACTGTACTCCTCTTGCTGCTCCTCCCCTGATTATTGTGGAAATTGAAGATGAGAGGAGAAAATAAAAGTTACTTCTAATTCTGAGATAATTACTATTGCTGTTGGTACATTTTCTTCCTGAGACAAAAACAAATACAGTGTTTACATTGCATATGTAATGTAAACTTTACATCCTAAAAATTGAATTCATATTTTCTACTTGGGTTGTGTACTTTTTTATTAAATGCTTTTGATTCTTATTTTTAAGTAATGTATTTTTATATTTTAAACCACTATATAACTAATGCATGTTTTAGAAAAAGTTAGAAACATATGTATCATAAAAGCACCTTATTGGAGTGCAAAAAAGGTGAGTTCATAGAAACAGCAGAATGGTGTTACTTTTCAGGGTGGGGCTAAGACCACAAAATTCCACTTAGGTAGGAGGAGTAAATTCAATTGTGTATTATGACACCTGCAACTAAAAGCATTGTGTGTTTGAAAATTACTGCAACAATAGACTTTAAGTTTTCTTGCCACAAAAAAATGTGAGATAATGATTATATATATGTATGTATATATGTGTATTTATATATCTATATATACACATGTATATGTAAAATTATATGTGTATATGTGTGTGTGTATATATGTACACACACACATACACACACACACATATATATATAGTTTTACTTGTCCATTAAAAATTAAGAGTTTAAAAAAATCACCTGTAATCACACCATTTAGAGAGATGCATATATAGTCTTTCAGGCTATTTTGCATATACACACTGCATTATATGTAGTTTATGTATCTGCTGCTATACAACCTGTTTTATAAGCCACATTTTCTCTCTAACATACCTTTGATGAATGCGTTGTCTTTTCACTTATTGGATCATGAGTGTTTTCAATATTACAATTTTAAATTACTTTATTAAAGTTGTTTACATCTGCTTAGCATAGTATCTAATCATTTTATTGGTCATTAATATTTTTTCAGTGTTATAAATGAGAAATCTTTGTATCTGGATTTCTTTATGAATCTTTAATTATTTCCATAAGGTTGATTTCTACTATTGTGTTTAGTGAATTAATGTCTTAGTTTTTCAGTTTCTTTATAGAATGTCACATTATTTTCTGGAAAGCACACACTAATTTGTACTTTTACTGCAGGATGCTTCTCACTGAATTTATTACACTCTACTTATTATATAGGAATGCCTGTCATTTCACCTTACACACTATTTATTACCTGGGGTATAAATTGATATTTCCTCTTTGGAAAACAATTTGATGGAATCCAAATTTTAAATTATTAGAAAAGCTTTAATTATTAGAGATGGCCTTGGTCTTGTTATGTTTTGTTTTTATTTTTATTTCATTTTATCTTTTTTATTGATACATTTTAGGTATACATAATGATAACATTCATCCTAGGGAATTTGTAACTGTACATGATATATCTTACTTTTTTTCCCCCTACTCTCCCATCAGCCCCCTTCCCCTTCTGTTCCTGTTTTTTTCTTGTACCTTTCTTTCTTTCCCACTTCTCCCTCCTTTGTTTCTCTTTTCATTTGAACATTTTCTTCCCATTTCTCAGTATCTGTTACACATTTTGGGCCTCATTACACTTTAGGTTTCTCACACCAGAGAACAATGCAGTTTTGTTTTTTTTTTTTGTAAGGGAATCAAACTTACAACTTCACGCTTGTCAGGCAGGTGCTGTGCTGCTGAGCTATATCCCCGGCCCAGTAATGCAGTTTTTAAACATGTGTCTGTTTTATTTCACATAAAGAGTGCGGTCTTACGGTGCGTTCATTTAGATAGAAATGTCGCAAGCTTGTCCTCCTTTATGACAGAGTAGAATGCCATTGTACAAAACACCAACATCTTTGTCCATTTGCTTGGCTCTTTCGAACATTCAGCTACTACAAACTGTACTGGTGGAAACATGGATGTGGGGCCGGGGATTTAGCTCAGTGGCGTAAGCACCTGCCTGACAAGCACAAGGTCGTGAGTTTGTTCCCAATACCAAAAAAAAAGAAGAAACATGGATGTGTATATATTAATGTGGTTGGATGCTTTCAGGAAGGTACCGAGAAGGGGAATGGCTGAGTCAGGTGAACTTGTGTTTTGGGGAATGTCTGCACTGTTTTCCATAGTGATTGCCAGTCTACACTCCCGCCAACAGTGAAAAGGATTCCTTTGTCCCCACATGCCCACCAGCATTTGGTATTGGTTGATTTCTTGATGTTGGCCATGTTTTCTGGAGTGAGATGGAATCTCAGCATTGTTTTAATTTGTGTCTCTCAAATGACCAGTGACTTTGAACATTTTTTCATATATTTATTTGTCATTTGTATTTGTTCATCTGAGAAGTGTCTGTCTGTTTCAGATGCCCATTTTTGGATTAGGTCTTTAAATATTGGGGGCATCTGATTTTTAAATTTAATTTAAATTTTTTCTTTTTAGTTCATTATGTATTCTAGGTATTAGTCCTTTATCTGAGGAACAGCTGACAAAAACCCCATTCTGTGGGCTGTCTCTTTACTCTGTTGATGATTTCTTTTTCTGTGCAAAGCTTTTAAAAGAGATGAAGTCCCACTTGTTGATTTTTTGTGATATTTCCTGTCCAATCAGGATTTTGTTCTTAAAAGTCTTTGCCTACACTAATGTCTATTTTTTTTAAGAGTTTTACCTATTTTCACTTCCAGCAGATTTAGTGTTTCTGTTTTAATATTTAGATCTGTGATCCATTTTGATTTTAGTTTAATGCATGGTTAAAGAGAGAGACTGGTTTTAATCCTCGGTATGTGGAAAACCAGTTTTTCCAGGAACATTTACTTTTTAATTTTTTTATTTTATTTTTTTTGATCATTTTTAATACGGGGTCGCACAATGCAGTTCAGGCTGGCCTTGAGCTCACTTTGTAGCCCAGGCTGGTCTTGAACTCGCAATGATCCTCCTGCCTCAGCCTCCCGGGTGCTGGGATTACAGGCGTGCTTCACAACGCCTGGTTTACAGGACCATTTTATTAAAAAAGGCTATTTTTCTTCCAGTGAAGGTGTTTTGCTTCTTTGTCAAAAATAAGGTAGTTGCGTGTGTTTGGAGTTATTTTTGCATTTTCTAATCTGTTCCATTGATCCTCAGGTTTTTAAGGCTAGTACCATGCTGTTTTTATCATGGTAGGCTTTGTAGTATAATTTCAAGTCAGGCATTTTGATGGCCCCTGCTTTGACTTTGTTGCCCAGAGTTGCTTTTGCTATTCTAGATATCTTTGGGTACTAAATGAATTTTAGGCTTGTTTTCGCTAATCCTGTGAGGTATGCTATTGGTATTTTGATGAGGACTGCATTAAATCTGTGTAACAATTTTGCAAGTATGACCAATTTTAGTATATTGGTTTTGTCTGCCCAAAAACAACAGATGTTTTTCCCTTTTCTGATATCTTCTTTGATCTCCTTTTTCAGAGTACTGTAGTTTTCAACTGAAGATCTTTTACTTTGTTTGATTCTTAGATGCCATATTTTGTTTTTTGGATGCTATTGTGAAAGGTGTTGTTCCCCTAATTTCTCACAGTGTGTTTGTTATTTGTATACAGTAATGCTGTTGATTTTCAGATATCCAGCTGTCTTCTGGAATTTAGTTATTATTAAATCTAGGAGCTTTTTGATGAAGTTTTTGAGGTCTTCTATGTAGAGTATCATGTCACCCACAAATAATAATTTAATTTCTTCATTTCCTATCCTTATTCCTTTTATTTCTTTCTCTTGTTTAGTTGCTTTGGCTAATGTTTCCAAAACTGTATTGAATAAAATAGAGGACATGCTTGTCTTGTTCCTGATTTTAGAGTGAAAGTTTTCAGTTTTTGTCTATTTGGTATGATGCCAGCTGGTGGTTTGTCATACATGGCTTTTATCAGATTGAGATAAAGACCATCTATTCCAATTTTCTGTAGGGTTTGTATCATGAATTTGTGTTGTATTTTGTAAAATGCTTTTTTTGTATATTTAGGTGATCATACGTTTTTTGCCCTTGGCTCTGCTCATATGGCGTATTACATTTATTGATTTATGTATGTTGAACCATCCCTGCATCCCTGGGTGAATCCTAGCTGATCATAGTATATAATATTTTTGATGATTTGCTGCATTCTGTTTGCCAGTGTCTTATTGAGTCTGTGTATATTATTTACATTTATGTTCATTAGGGAGATTGGCCTTTAGTTGTCTTTTTGATTGGATCCTTCTCTGGTTTTGGTTTCAAGGTAATGCTTACTTCCAGGAATAAATTTTGGAATATTACCTCCCTTTCAATTTCATTAAAGAGTTTGAGAAGCAGCAACTTTAAATCTTTTCTGATTTTTCTGTAGAATTCATCAGTGAATTGTCAGGGCCTAGGGTTGCCTTTGTTGGTAATTTCTAATTACATCTTTGATCTCATTGACTGACATTGGGCCATTTAGAATTTTTATATCTTTTTTTATTTAGCTTTGGTAATTTCATGTGTATCTAGGAGTCTGTCCATTTTTTTCCTGTGTTTTTCTTTTTTTTAAGAATATAAGTTCTTGAAGTAAATATATATAGATGGTTTTCTGGATTTCTGCAGAATCTGTTGTGATTTTTTCACCCTTCATGTTCTTAATAGCTTGGATTTGAGTCTTTTGTTTCATGTTATGGATAAGGTTGGCTAAGAATTTGACAATTTTATTTAATCTTCCAAAGAACCAACTCTTTGATTCATTGATTCTTTGTATTATTTTCTTAGTCTCCATTGCCTTAATTTCTACTCTGATCTTTATAATTTCCTCTCGCACAAGCTTTAGGGTCAGTTTGCTCTTCTTTTTCTAGAACTTTGAGGTTCAACATTATGTTGTTTATTTGATCTTGCACTGTTTTTCTGATATGAGAATTCACCGCTACAAATTTCTGTCATAGGACTGCTTTTGTTGGGTCCCATAAGTTCCAGTACATTGTATCAGCATTATCATTTAATTGTCAAAGCTCCATTTGTTTTTTAATTTCATCTTTGTCCCATACGTTATTCAAGAAGGTATTAGCTAATTTTTATGTGTTTGTGAAGTTCTTGTACCATTGATTTCCAATTTCTTTTGCCATTGATTTTCAGTTTCATTGCACTATGACAGGTAATATGCATGGAATAATTTCAGTTCTTTTGCATGTTCTGTTAGGTAGTGTTTCTGCTCTATTTTGGAGAATGTCTCACATGCAACTGAGAAGAATGTGCATTTTGTTGTTGTGAGGTGGAACACTCTTTAGATATTTACTAGACCCATTTGTTCAAAGGTTTAGTTTAGCTGTGATATTTCTTTGTTGATTTTTTTTTCTAGTTGATCTGTTTATTTGTGACTATGGTATTGAGGTCCCCCATTTCAACTGTATTAATACTTACCTGATTTTTCATGTTCATTAGTGTTTGTTTTATATAGTTGTATATACTGACTATTGGTGCATATATATTTATGATTGTTTTCTCTTCCTCTTGGATTGTTCTTTTTCCAAGGATATAGTGATCTTGTGTCTCTTAATCAGTGTTGGTTTGAAATCCACATTATCTGCAAATAGAACATCTTCCCTTGTTTTTTTCAGGTTGCTATCACATGGAGTATTATTTTACATACTTTGACTTTCAGTCTGTGCATTTCTTTTTGTATTAAATGTGTTTCTTGTATGCAGCATATTATTGGATCTTGCTTCTTGATCCATTCTGCTAGTCTGTTTGGTAAATTGAGAGCATTTACATTAGTGGTTATAAGTGACAGGTATGACTTATCCTTGTCACATTATTGTTGATTCCCTTTCTTTCACCACTGTTTAATTGGTTGCCATGCCTAATGGATTCCTTCTATTGGGACTCATGGAATTTTTGTCTTCATTGTCTTTTTCTAGCATATCCTTCAGAGCTTTTTGGAGTGCTGGTTTGCGGGTCATGGATTTCTTTAGGTGTTCTTTATCGTGGAAGAATCTTTATCATGGAAGAAAGATTGTTTTATGGGTTACATCAATCTGGGTTGGAGGTTTTTTCCTTTAGGGCTTGACATACTTCAAGCTTTACTTGAATTGAGGGTTTGTGTTGAGAAGTCTGATGTGATTCTAGTGGGCTTTCCAATGTAGGTGATTTGTTTCTTTTCTCTAACAGCTTTTAGTATTCCATTCTTGTGTTGACTTTCTGAAATCTTGACTGTTATATACTATTGTATTCAGGGGTTGTGAGGAGAACAATTAGAATCAGGATACAGAATTTGTAATATTATTTTATGATGGTCACTCAGAGTTAAAAATAAGTGCAGGAAATCTGTCCACAACACGAAAGACCCAGAATATTCAGCCAAGGGCCTGGATCCCACAGCAGTGTCCTGCATCAGTCCAGATGAAGACCTAGAGCCCATAACAATGCCTTCGATTCCAGCTGGCTGTCTAGAGCCCATGAGAAGGACTCACGCGCCAATCTTTTATGGATCTGTACTGGGAAGGCTCAAAGGTCAGTGGTGGAAGCTAGAAAGTCTATGCCAGCAGGGTGAAGGAGCTGTGTTGGTAGGTTGAGGGTTCTACACTGGAGCCAAGAAGTCCTGCTCAAAATAGGAACCAGGGCTGCCCTGAAAAGTTCCACAGCCATCCTCAGCCACACAGAGGTTCCGATCTCCTCTGATGATAAGAACAGTTGAGTACATGCCAGAACGCCAGCTTGACAAGTTTCTCGTGGAGATTAAACGGCACATGTCTTCCCCTCTGGAGCCAGGAAGCAATGCTCGATGTAAGAATCAGAGCTCCCCCAAAGTGAACCACAGCCACTCTCACCAACAAGGTCCTGAGCTCCTCCAATAGCAATGGTCGAACTCTGGGGAAGTTAATCATGACGAGCTCCTCCAGGAGAACCAATGGCTCAAAACAGCAACACTTAGAGAAATCCTCAACGCCTTGCTCTTTTTCTCCATATCTCTATGCTGGCAACTTTCCTCAGGTGGAACAACTATGCTTAGTACCATGCTGATTTAATTCAGCTGGTGTTAAGCTGACCAGTTTTTAATCCATAACATATCCCTTGATGTAGATTTTTTAATCAGGGTCATTTGTAGTTCTGCATGCCTCACTTATTCATGTGTCAAATTATTTTTTCATGCATGGGAAGTTGTTACTTCTGTGAACAAGTTTTTTTATATATCTGTTTGTTATCTTTTGATTTTTCCATTGGTTCCTGTCAGTCTTACGTTATTCTGCTTTGCATCATTTGTGGCTATTGAATCGATTTTTTGGTGGTCCTTGCTATTTTTAGGAAGTCTTTCAATTGATGATTGCTGCCTACAAACTTGTCTTCTAGATCTGATATTCTGGCCTCACATTGGTTGATTCTGCTGTATGTACATTTAATTGAATTTTTAATCTCCTAGGTATCCATTTGAATCTCTCTTATGCCATGCAGTTCTTTCTTTTGTTAGGAATTCATATTTGCCATCACTTTCCTAAGATCTTGTATTTTTATTTTTATCTGTCTCTACTCTGGATTCACTGATCATATCCTTCATTATGATTATAATCTCTTGTTTTCTGCAAAATTATTTCTGAGTTTGTTTTGTTTTGTTTTCTAGAGCCTTATTTATCTGCTTTCTTTCTCTGCTGCTTTCATTTCAGGAAGTTCAGCTGCATGGCTTTTGCTTTCTTCTACCTGAATGTCCCCTGGATTTCCCTCAGTGGACTGGAGGTCTGGGGCTGCATCTTCCTTCTGTGTCTTCTCATTTTCCATTTCTTTGAATTTATATTCTGCATTGATCCTTGTAAACTGCTTATGGTAGATCCCTTTGTTACTATTATTGAGACCTCTTTAGGACATGGCTACTTTTCAGAGGTATTTTCTAGGTATAGCTGGCCTTTGGCTTTAGCGTCTGTCTCAAAATCCTGCCTTTTCAATTTATTATATGTCAGGGACCACTGATTATAAATTGAGTCAAGGGGATGTTCAAGGCTGTCCTTGTCCTAACCTTTGGACCAGATGGCAAGGAGAAAGTCCCTGCTTTCTTTTGGTTACAGCTGAAGCTCTAAGGCTGGTGATACTGTAATGTTCACAAGACAAGGTACGACCTGCTGAGGGTGATAAGGATCTTTAAAGCAGTGTAGTAGCAATAATCCAAACTATCATCTGGAGAGATTTCCTGATTGTCCCTCGTTTCATCCTTGCAGGAATGCTTTGCTTTTCTTGTTAACCCACAGTTCTCACCATTACAGTTGCAGGAGTTGCTTGCTGTTTCACCACATGCACTGCCTAGTAAAACAGTGGCTAGCTACAGAATCTTGGTCTTTGCTCATCCTGAGGCATTGATCTCTCAGCCCCCATGTCTTGGTTACTTTTTTCTCATCTCTGGGACAAAATACCTGACACCCAAAATTAAGGAAGGAAAGCTTTATTTAGCTCACAGTTTTTGGACATTTCAGTCCATAATCGGCTGGTTCCAAAGCAGGATGCGGGGCACAGGGACAGCAGTTTAAGGTGGCAGAAGACAGCAGAGGCAGCCAGAGCCAGAAGGTGGGGAGAGCTAACCTCATTTTCTTCCCTTGCATTGTAAGCAGGCTGCCTCCCCCTAGGGCAGGTGCAGTGCTCACACTATCTCCATGCCTTCCTCTAGGACAGGCTGAAGTTGTTCACAAAGTTCCCTGCTGTGTTGCTTATGTAAATTTCTAAACTTATCAAGGTGTCACAAAGTATCAACCATGACGCCCCCTTTACAGATTACTAAATTGTCACTCTATCTTACTTCATTCTTTTTCTGTACTCTTCAGACAGGCCGTTGGAGATCTTGACCAGGTCCTCAGTAATTAAGAGAAGAGAAGTTGCTGCTTATTTGGCCTAGCCCCAAATTTTTTGATGGTGCCCTATGGTATTGTTTATGAATCCCAGACAATCTTAGTAATACAAGGAAGAACAGCTGAACCAACTGTGTCACTTGCTAAAGTAGTACAATCAGTAGTAACAATAACATCAGGTACAGTATAGAAAATGTTCAAGCTATGATAACTGTTAAGTCTTGGGTACAAGATTTATAGTTCCATAACAAACTCCAAAACAAGTCATTGAATTAAAAACAATTGATAGAGTCCCTTGATAGAGTGATTTTACCATCAAGGAAGAAAATTTAAAAAAGATAAAAGCAAGAAAATAGAAAAATAAAGGATTAGAATTAAGACTAAAAAACAAGAGTATTCTCCAAGTTTTGGGAGACTGGTCAAGAAGACAGGAGGGAAAGAGAAAAGACAGAAACAAGGACTAAACAAAACTAAAAATATCTGAAAAAATAGTGTTCAGACTCACAAAGAAACAACAAGAGCCATTGAAGAAGAAGGAAAACAAAGTGATTTCTCTGTGATTTGAAGTCTGTGATTAGCTTCTGGGGTCTCCAGTTGGGAGTGTCCAGTTCACAGTGCGTCTCTGTAGACGAGAAGGCAGACAGAACTCATGCACCCTGGATGCTCCCAGCAAGCCTGCAAGTGGAGGGTGCTCGATAACCCCAGCAAGCCTATGGTAGAAACATGGTGGGGGGTCGATTCTGATACTTTTGCAACAGGAAGCAGAATCACTGAAAAGACACCCAGGACTTGGAGGCAGATTTATTTAGTTGACACTGATTGGGATCATTCCTAGAATATCAGGCCCTGATCTCTGGTGGTCTAGGGCTTATATGAGATAAGCAGGAAGTACAGAAACAGAATGGTCAATTGGGGATTGGTTTATACATTGTGCAACAGAGTGACAAGCAGTTTCTAAGAGACAGAAGCAAGCAAAACTAGAACAGGAACTAGTACTTGGGCAACTAAGAAACTAAAGTATACTGGCTGGGGTGGGGGTGGGGGCATTTTCTGCTATGCACTTAGCTTCACAGAAGTTGTGATTCTGACTTGTTCAGCCTACAGTAGTCTGGGTGTCTCTTGCCATCTTGACACCAGCTTCCTGACTCTGGGAGTCTCTTGTGCTTGTGCTTCACCCAGTGTCTGGAGTCCTGAGAGGGGCCCAGCCCGTGGCTTCTTTTTGTCCCAGGGTCAGTTGGCCCCTCCCAAAAATGGTATCTGCCCAGGCTCCCCCTGCAGGGACTCATATGCTGTTGCAATTCACAGCATCCACTGCTCTGGTCCATTAATGTGTGTGTCTCTCTCTGGAGCCTCTGGAGTCCTCCTCCTCGACTGTGTCTGTGTAGATTTTAACTTCCTCTCTTACATTGCATGCTGGGAGTCAGGGAGAAAGTACAGGTTGCTACTTTCTTTTTCTTTTTGAATTCTTTTTTTTTTATTTTATTTAAAGAGAAAAAAAAAACAACTAAACAAGAGAAAAGGGTAGCAACAATATAGAATTCCAAAGGGAAAAAATAACGGCAACAACAGAAACAAAAACAAAACACTAACAAATGGCCACTTGATACCTTACATACTCTTATCACTGGAAATAGTTGTTCAAGTTACAAAATTAAAGCATACAAAGTATACATTCAAACCATGAGACTGTTAACAGTTCTGCTCAACAATCTAACAAAAACAGTAATATGGTCATCTGTCTTCCACACTTACACATACATGCGGTTATATCCTTTAGAGCACTTTCTTTTCCTCTCTTTTTTAGAGTAGAAATTATGCATTTTGGGTTTTATTACTCCTACATTTCTTACTACTTTTTACTCTAGAGACACAATGTGATATTTATAAATATGATTCTTATTTATTTCACTAATGAGGATAGTCTCAAGTTGTCTCCATTTCCCTATAAAGGCCTCAAGATGATCCTTTTTTGTAGCTGAGTAATATTCCAGGAATGCAGCCTCCTTTTTCTGTGTTGATGTCTCTTCACTTTCTCTGTGGGCTCCATTTCTCCCTGAGATCCCTCTTAGATTCCAGGGGTCCACCTCCCTGCCTTGTTTCTTCTTCAAGTTGCTATATTCCATTGTCTGGATTTTGAACCCCAGAGAAGCTGTCTTGCTTCTGTTTACCGCTCTGCCATCTTCATAGAAGTCTCTAATACATATTTTTATGAACTTTTTAAGTGATTTTATTGGTTTAAAATATTCCATTTTTGAATTTTTACTTTTAGAATACTATAATCTGATTTTGCTATATTTTATTGAAATTAGTAGCCCAAAATTCACAGTGTTGGTAATGTATCTAGAAAAAAAAATCTCAGAGAAGTAAACCAGAAAAGTTACTGTAGCCTCTAAACCACTTAGGAATATTTCCTTAAAATTGATGTAATTATAGTATTAAAGCTCATTTATTGCAGTAAACTACTAACCAGAAGGGGGGTATTTGCGGAATAACAGACTGACACATGCCCAGATGCACACACATATACTTGCTTGCCCATGAGAGGCCACGTAGGCTTCTTGGCAGCTGTGGCAGTACGTACAGTAACCAGTGGTACGGAATAGGCCCTGCGAGTGCAGAGGAGGAGCAGGGTTCTGTGGGGTGTTTTAGGGTAGCTGGTGCTACAAGTATTATTTGAAGTCGACAGAGGCAGACTGCGGTTGGAGAGGTAGAATTGCCCTTTGGAGTTGGGCAGGGAAGGGCTGTGTGGTATGTTAGAGCTGGGGCACTGCTGAGAAAGGAGGTCCCGAGGCAAAGGCCTGGTGAAGGCATGGTACCATTCCAGGTGCCCCGGGGCAGCCAGGAGAGCAGCTGTGCACATTCTGGCTCTTCAGAGATGGTCACGTCTTCAGCAGGGTGGAAATCTGTTAGGATGCAGGCCTCTCAGCATCATCAGTTACCCCAGAGGTCTAACGCTAACTCTGAGGCGGAGAGTGTGACGTAGTGGGAGGGCTGCTGCCCGACGGCTGTAGCTGTGCGTGAAGCATGGCCTTTCTTGCCTAGGACTTCTTCAAGCATTGCCAGGATGAGGAGGAGGAGCTGAGTCTTGGCTCCTTCTCTGGCAGGTGTAAAGCAGAAAGATGGTGGTGGTGGCGGCATATCTTAGTTCTCCCTTTGTTACCTGACCCTGCTCTCTCTCCATGTGAACAAATCATGGGTAAGTGGGCATTTTTAATAGGCGGATGTCAGAGTACTATATCGCACCCCTCTGCAAACACATTAATCTGAAAATTTGATCGAAAAGTATGTAAAAAGTGGATGGATGTGAACCAGGGCAATAAGAGACTAAGGTGGGGAAGACATGAGAGTCAAATTGTGTTTTATAATTTTGAGACAGGAGATGTGGCAGGATTGTTGTTAATGAAAAGTATTTTCTTTTGCTAAACACATCCATTGATGAAGAGGTCCTAGTTTTTGTAGAGATGTAGAAAATGAGACTAGTTTTTTTTTTTTTTTTGGTAGTAGCCTAGAATGAACTTTCTTTAATATCAGCAAGTTACTAACAGTATAGCAGTTATTTCTTTGTTATTATACAATATTAATTTACAGTCACTTAGAGTAAAATTATGAGATTACTCAAACTATTCCATTCATTCTAGTCTTCTTCAGTATTGTTCTGGGTAGGGTCAGTTACTGACTTTCAATGGAAATTTGCACAGTATTTAGAAGAAATTCAGATGGAAAGAAGTAGTGATATGTTTTTGTGTTTTGGAAGTAACACTTGATCCTCACTGACAGATTAAACTGAGGTTTTTCATGGTGGATGATTCATTTAGAGAATTACTTAATTAAATAGTTGTATTACGGAACTGCAAAGTTGAACTAAGTCAAGAGCGCTGCTGATTGGGCTGCTTATTGCACATTTGCTCCCTGCTGCTGTGCATCAGCCCTGCGAGGGTGGCTGGGAGTGGTGTCCCCTTGGAGGGCAGGAGCAAGGCATGCCTAGGTTCATGCAGCCTCTTCTTGGTACCTCTGAAGCGAAAGCAGACGTGACTCTAGAACATCCAGAGCAGCAGCATCCAATGAGAATAGGGAATTGGGAAGATGCTCTGGTAGCCACATTGAAGTACAAAATTACCAAAGAACAACCCCACCAAACAGGTGAAACAAATTTATTAAAATAGACCAAACAGGATCAGTTAAAATCTTTACTTTTTAGAACAGGGTCTCGCTGTGTAGTTTAGGCTCGCCCCAAATTTATGGCACTCCTCTTGCCTCAGCCACCCGAGTGCTGAGATTACAGGAGTGTGCCACCATGCCTGGCTAGCCCTGTGTGTTTTGCACTCACTAACACATCCAGCGGGGTAGTGTGTGATCCTCTCTGCCTATAAATCAAGTTAAATGGATGATGAACTGTCTCTGTCTAAAACTTTATCAGCAGTCATATTGTCTTAAGGTGCTTTGATAAATTATAGTCTTACCTCGAGTTTTTTCCCCGATCTTTTAAATTATTTCTTTGTGGTGTTGGAGATTGAACCTAGGACCTCACCCATGAGGCTACTCTACTACAGAGCTATATCCATAGACCTTTCCTGACCCTTCTGTGGTGGCAAAGTCATTCTGCTTCTCTGAAGTTTCCACAGACAGATGGACCTGGTGGCAGTTAGTCACTTGGGCAAAAAATTCACTTGGCTTAACAATTCTAAATTCTAAAATTTATGTGGAACCAGAGGCCCAGAAAAGCCAAAACATTTCTGACCAACAAGAGCAAAGCAAGAGGCATTATAGGCCTGGATTTCCAAAACTGCGGTAATAGCATAATACTGCCACAAAAACAGACATAATGAACAACAGAATAGAATAAAGGATGCAGAAACAACCCTAAATATCTTCAGCCATCCCATTTTTGACCGATGTGCCCACAACATATATTGGAGAAAAGATAACCTCTTTAACAAATAGTGCTAGGAAAATTGGTTATCCATGTGCAGAACAATGGATCTAGAGCCATGTCTTCCACCATGTATGAAAATCAAATCGAATTGGATCAAAGACCTAGATATAAAAACAGAAACACTAAATCTGCTGCAAGATAAAATAAGTAAAATTATTGATGACATAGGAATATGCAGAGACTTCTAGAACAGAGCTCTATTTCATTAGACAGTACCAAGAATAAACAAATGGGAGTATATCAAGTTAGAAACTTTTGCACAGCAAAGGAAATAACCAACAGAATGAAGAAGCAATCTAAAGAATGGAAAAAAATTGTTGCCTTGTACTCCTTAGACAAATGATTTATATCTAGACTATATAAAGAACTGAAAAAAAATTAGACCCCAATCCCTAAATAAAAGACCCAGTCAAAAATTTGGCCATCAAAATTAATAAATGCTTCTCTGAAGAAAAAGTACAACTGGCCAATAGATATATGAAAAAAAAATTCAGTATCTTAGCCATTATACAAATGCAAATCAAAACAATAGATATCCATCTTACTCCAGTCAGAATGAATTCAAGGATTCAAAAAACAAATGCTGGTTAGTTTGCAGTGTAGTAGTGGTGGAACACTTCAACATCATTGGTAGGAATGTAAATTAGTACAACCACTCTGCCAATTAGTATTTCTAAAAATAAAAATTCCATTTGAGCTGTACCTCTTCTGGATGTTTTCCCTATAGAACTAAAGTTATATTACAGTGATACATGTGTACCCATGTGATAGCAGCACACTGACATTAGTTAAATCATGGAAGCAAGTGAATGGGTGCAAAAATATGATTTATATTTAAATATATACATTTATGTTCATCCATAAAGGATAAGTTTGAATCTTTTGTTGTAAAGTTTATGGCTCTTTTTTTTTTGGGTACCGGGGATCAAACTCATGACCTTGTACTTAGCAGGCAAACACTTGAGCCACTAAGCTAAATCCTTGACCCAAGTTGATGACTCTTGAGACCATACTACTAAGTGAAATAAATCTGACACAGAAGGCTAAATACTGCATGATCGCCTCAGTATGAGAGACCCAAAATATAAAGAGCAAAATAAGAGAGTTGGTAGAAAACAGGCAGGTACTTTTGGGAGACAGGAACAGGATCTGGGAAAGAGGAAAAGAAGGACAGAAAAATGGGGGTAAAAATGATCATGATACAATATGTGTTTGCACCTAGGTCCTAGTTTCCCAAGGTGAGTCTAAGTACTAGGTATTGCAAGCATATATGGATAAAAATTTTAAAGGAATTGGTGGTCAAGCTGAGTGTAGGAGTGATTGCTTGTGAGCTAAGCAGGAGGGTTTCCATGGGTTTGAGTTCAAGGCCAGCCTGGGATACATAGTGAGTTAAAGCCAGCCTGAAATGCACAGTGAGATGCTGTGACAAAAACAAAACAAAACAAAACAAAACAAAACAAAACAAAACAAAACAAATGTTCTCCCCTTCCCCCAGTACCTTTTCTTCCAATAAAGAAATTGTTTCATACATCCAAATTTGGACATAGTGATATGTCCAGAGTAGTAAGATGGTGTTTGTTACAGAGGAAAGTGTCACTTGTGTATTAGTTGTTCATGATTTTAGTTCTTCTGAGGAGCAGTGGTTGGAACCCGTCTGCTGCTCACTGCTTCGTTTCCTTCCCAGAACCTCATCTGCTCTGAGTGTGGAGATGAGTTCACACTGCAGAGCCAGCTGGCCATACACATGGAGGAGCACCGGCAGGAGCTGGCTGGCAAGCGTTTCCACACCTGCAAGGCTTGCAAGCAACAATTTGAGACTTCAGCAGAGCTGAAGGAGCACATGAAGACGCACTATAAAGTTAGGTATGAGTCATTGATTAAGCATGGTAGAAATTCTGTGGAGGATATGAAAGATTGGTATGAGATCTTTCATCATACCAATGGTTGCGGTGTGACTGGTGAAAATATTTACTGCCTTAGAAGAAGCTAGCAGTGGGGACCACATAGCCTGTTGGCATCAGATTGCCATTCCTAACATGTGGCTCATGTCCACACTAGGGTGGCTCGGTGCAGAGGTGGGTGGGTGGGCCAGGCCTTGTGGTAGAAATATTTGACCAGAATTTCAGTGTAAAAGCTGTAAAACAAAGGTCTGGCACTAAATTTGTATGGGCACTTAACAAAATTTGTAAATTGGATTTACAAGTGGCTAATTTGCCACCTTTTTAATGAGTGCTGTTGAGCATACCTGTGTGCGTGGTTGTCTTTATTATTTACACAAAAATATGTATAAATAGAATCATTAGATTTCTACAGACAATTCCATGAGGCCAGTTTGGTTTGATTTGAGTTTTTGGCGGGGAGTAGGTTGAGATAGGGTCTCAGTGTATTCCTCTGTGTAGCCCAGCTGGATCACTTGCAGTCATCCTCCTGCCTCAGCTTCCCCAGTGCTGGGATTACAGGTGTGGACCACCCCATGCCTGGCTCTGCTTGCTTTTGTGTCCCCATTTTGTAGATGAGAAAGCCTCAGTGAGACCAGTCAGCATTCAAGAGGTTTCATAGCTGACAAGTCAAGAATTAAAGATGTAAACCCGGTTTAGAAGTCTACTTTTTAGAATTCAGAATCTTAACGACCATCCTGTATTTGGATTCTTAAATACATTTATTTCTGGAGAAACTTTTCAAAATTTTCACATTTTATCTACTCCTGATTATGTGTTTTGCTGTACTTTTTTTTTTTTTCTTAATAAAAATGAAGTGAAGAGCTCTTTCTGGCCCTTGAACTGTAGTTGGTTCATGGTCATCAGTTGTCATTCTTTCAGACCTAATTTCTTTAACCAACTGTAAAAGGCAATTCCGGTTGTTGGTTTAACTACTGTCAGTTTAGCTTGTTATCCTTCTCAGCACTGGGGAAATAATGTGTGTTTTTAGACGAGATCGGGCGCATTCCAGGTGGTATGGCCGTAGACTAATCTGTGTTTTAACAAAAAGTTCCACATGGATGTATTCACAAAGAATATGAAATGTCTAAATACTGTGTAGCATGTATTTATTCTGTTAGACATAGCATATTAGAAATGTTGCCTTAACATCTCCATCTGGTCACCCATCTCGTGTTACCTTTTCATTTTGTTATTATTGAAAAAAGTGTTACTCCCAATACTGTATTATTTCAGCTATTTTTACATCAAAAATAAGTGCACATTCTCTGTACACATTAGGTTCTGTTCTGGTGAGACTTTAGAACCAACAATTTTGATGTTCCCTTGAAGGTTTTAAAGATAATTGGAGATATTTAGGTGGGCATTACACACACAGCCAGCCTTGACTTTTGGGTTTTCCTGGATTGAGGAATGAATCAGAGATGAGGCTGCATCCTCAGGTCCTTCTTAAGCAGGAAGGAGGTCAGGGAAGCAGGGCAGACCTAAGTGAAGGAAAACCAGGCTACAGCAGAGCAGATGCCTGAATGCCAGCACTGTGCTCCCTGTGTGTGCGAATCAGAAAGGACCGTCCCTGCAGGCAGTGTGGGGCTGAGCCTGAGAAGGCCTGAGGGTGACTGGCTGCCCTGCGGGGCCAGAAGGTGTCAGAAAGACGCTTGCTTTCCGAGGCTGTCGCAGAGGTGCCATGGAAGGACGGTTCTGTCCTGCACCAGGCTGAGGGCCGCGAGTGTAGAGATGTGACATTCTTAAATATCGCATGGTTTATGTTCTGTTAGAAACCCAAACTACAAATGAGGAGCAAAATAAAAAGTATTAGGTAGTAGGGAGATAGATCTTTCTCAGAGAGAAAAGAAATCAAGCAATGGAAGGAGGGAGAAGGAAGTAAGAGAAAGAAGATGAGAAAAGGAATTGAGGTGTGTTATGTGTATGTGCCAACTTCACACAAGCACTGTAAACATTACTGCTAATGTGTACTAATTACAATTCTAAAGCTCTAGAAAAATTAATACACAACAGATCTGAGCAATAAAGCAGCATTTCTTTGGTGGCAGCATCAGCAGAAACCAATACACTGCACATCTGGATGTCTTCTGTGTTTACCTCACCATTAATCAGGAGGGGACACGAGGAAGAGAAAAGTGTCCTTACCCCATACCGCAATAATTTTGAGGTCAATAAGCTTCTCATAGCTATAATCGTAGAGGAGTGGATATTCAGAAGACAGAAATCTCACCCAAAAGGAATGTCCAGATTTTTTTTTTTTTTTTTTTTCTTTTTGGGACAGGGTCTCGCTGTGCAGTTTGGGCTGACCTGAAGCTCATTTTGTATCCCGGGCTGGTCTTGAGCTCTCAACGATCCTCCTGCCTCAGACTCCTGAGTGCTGGGATTACAGGCATGCACACCATGCCTGGCCTGTCCACACATTTATCGACCACTCTTTTACCCCTTATTTCACGACGAAATGATGGTAATCTGTCTGAATTTGTGAAATTTTACCATAATTAGTAAATATTCACTGGAGCACTTAAAAACATTGAGTGATGTATGTTGGGTGTTTAAGAGTAAAACTAGCAGCTTTTGGAGGTGGCCTTGAAAATCTAGCATGACCCCTGAGATTTAAAGCTGTGCCTTTAGGAGTCTGCATTTGCTGACGTGGAAAGGAACAGACTGGATAGTGCCGAGTTCTGTTTTGGATGTGCTAGGTTGGTGCTTCACCCAGCAGGCACCTGGAGAGCCAGCTATCCAGGGTTGGAGCCCAGACGATGTTTCTAGGTTGTGGGAGGCAAAAGTTTGGCAATCTTCAGCATCCAGATGGCTCCTGAAAGCAAGGAGACCATAGGCGGTAGTACAAAGATAGTGTCACTGTGGAAATAACTTGCATATGTCTCTGCAGTTGACCGTGACAGGTAAAGCTTGGTCTAGGAGGGCTGTTTTGTCCCTTCCTTCCCAAATCAGTATTTTGACCGGTTTTTGTTTTTAGCCAGGTTTTTCTTTTCATCATTAAGTAGAAAGTAGAATTTTGTGATTCTGAAGATAGAAAACTATTAAATGTGTGTGTGTTGTCCATTATATGACTTATTTATCATTGAAATGTGTTCTGAGATCCCTTAGCTAAACTTTCTGGTAGAATTTTCACTTCAAAACTAAAATACAAGGAAGAAAACTTAATGACTATTTTCCCCTCTGCATTATACAGGGTATCAAGGTCTTATAATAGGAACATTGACAGAAGTGGTTTTACATATTCGTGTCCACACTGTGGAAAGACTTTCCAAAAGCCAAGCCAGCTAACACGACATATAAGGATACACACAGGTATGAAAACCTTTCACTTTCGTATCATCTGTTATGTGGCTTGAGGAAAAAATGTGTTTCATAATCCAGTCCTAGCTTTTCTATAGTTTTGTTATACAGCATTGGTGAAATTATCTAAACTTTCTGTGATTTCATTTTTTAAGTTGAGATTTGTGGGTATTTTGTCATATAGTTGTCCTGAAGTATAAATGGAAAAATATATGTAGTGCTCATTAAAAAGTCTGATATATGATGCATTGTCAGTAACAGAAATATTATTATTGATGTGATACTCATTTGCTCATTTAATTCATAAATATTTATGGAGTATTACTATGTCAGGGATTGCCCTGGACTAATGAGATCTAAATTAACAAAGTGAGCTGGGCTGTAAAACGTAAAGCAATACCGACTCTGTGCCTTGTCTTACTCCATTGTTAGTTTCACTTGAGTATTTGAAAGTAAGTACCATATTCATAGCTGGTTACTCTGACATCTTATAAAACACAGCCAGCTTCTAATATTGTTTTAGTAATGCAGGTGGTCTTCTCTAGGAAAGGGAAAAGGAAAACTGCAAATATTTTTGTTGAAATTAAATTATTTTGTTTTTGTCTATTCTCATTTGGTTCCTTTTGTAGTAACAAAGCGATGAAACCTCATTACTATTTGGTCAGCTACCACTGTTTGTCTACCAGTTCTGATTCCGTTATATTGCTTTTTTCTTTTTCATTACTTTAATGAAATATCTTTTTGTAAAGTATTGTAGAATCTCAGATGATTTCAAAGCTTGTTTATATATCTAAAGTTGGTATTTTCAGCGCACCATCATATATTTATTTTTAGAGCAAGGAAAGAAAGTAGTCTTTTAAAATGTGACAATACATTGTACAAATTCTCTCTCATGGTATCATGTAAGTTCTAACTTATTTTTTATAGGCTTTGATTAATGAAAAATAGTTTGAAACAATAGTTTGTGTAAAGTCACATACTTATGCAGAGGCATATAAACAGCATGGACAGTAGAATCCTTCTTAGGCCCACTCTTCAGCTGTCGTGCACCTTAAGCAGTTTGTATCAAATACATAAACGCATACATATCCTCTAGGTATCTTCATACCTCCAGAGCTATGTACACGTGCTGTGTTACACTCCTTCACGTAACTGTAGGATCCACACTGGACTTTTGAACACATCGTTGTCCTCACCAGCCTCTTGAGTTGCCTTGAGTGCTGGGGAGGGCAGTTTTCCCAGTCCCCGATGTGGTCACACCGGCTGGCACTGTTTGCAGGTGGGGCAGGCTGGCCTGTGAGGGAGGTAACAGAGATCACCTGTGCTCTGCTCCTTCTTTCCTCTGTGCTCCCAGTCAGGGGGTTCACGTGTTCTGAGCTTGGCTTTTTGAATAACTGAGCCTCACAGTACCTGTGGTAGGTGGCATGGAAGAACACTCCTTGACCACATGTGATCCCGTCCAGGCCTCATCCAGGAGAGGTTGTGTCCTGTAGGACAGGAAAGGTGTCCTCACTGAGGCTGGGACCCAGAGCAGACTTCCTGACTGCCTGCTTCTCCTCTCCTGCAGTGCTCTCTAGAATGAGAGCAGGCTGTTTCCTGTTGGAACCTCTCTCATGCGTTTACTTACCCTGAGACTTGTTCAGAGAAGCAGGGATCTAGCTAGCATTATTTCTGACTCACACCATATTTAAAGAGTGACTTTAATTCAGACTAGACTTCAAACTAGCTTGCAGTTATGTTTTAACCTAACCTGCTTTTTTTTCCATGCATTCTTTCATTCAACACATGTTTACTGAAAGCTTATGTGTGTGAGGTACACTTCTAGGTACTGAAAGTAGAGTCATGACCAAAACAGACAAAAACTTCACCTTGGACCATGTATTTTAGTGAAGAAAGATGTATTAAAAACCACTGGTGATAAACAGAGAAAGGAGTTGAGGAGTGAAGGAGATTTTGTTTTTGTTTTTTTTAATTTTTTAATTTTATTATAAAAAGGAGTAAAATTAAACGCAACAAAACAGAACAGAATGGGACATAAGAAAGCATAAATTTCAAAGCAAGACAACCAGAGATCTTCACTATCTGTCATATTGTCTCTTGTTTTCTTCCAAATGATTGTCCTTATCTTTGCATAGGGAGAGCTCATACTAAATAACATAGTCAATCTTTTCCCAAGATGTGTAGTTCACTGGCTCCCACTTGCTAGGCAGGGGGGAGGGGGAGGGGGGACACGGGATGGGGGACAGGACGACATGAGATGTCTGATTCTCAGCCCACATGCAGGCAGGATCACAGTTGCCCCCCAGAGACGAGAAGAGTTCCTTGTTCTCCTGGCACCCCGGGTCACCCGCGCGGTGCAGGTCCCGAGGCGCCAGGGTCTCTCTCCTTTGGGCCGCTGAAAGTCTGCCACACTCTCAGCCACCCCCAGAGAGCAGGGGAGCTCCTTGTTCTCCCGGCACCCCGAGTCAACCGCACTGTGCAGGTCCCAGTGCACCAGGGTCTCTCTCCTTTGGGCTGCCAAAAGTCTGCCACACTCTCAGCTGCCCCCCAGAGAGAGGAGGAGTTCCTTATTCTCCCAGCAACCCAAGTCAACCGCACTGTGCAGGTCCCAACGCGCCAGGGTGTCTCTACTTCAGGCTGCCGAAAGTCTGCCACACTCTCAGCCACCCCCAGAGAGGGGAGGAGTTCCTTGTTCTCCCAGCACCCCAAGTCAAATGCACACTGCAGGTCCCGATGTGCCAGGCTCTTTCTGTGTAGGAGATTTTGATCTTAGCTAGAACAGATTGACAAGTCATCCCTGAGAAGGGGAGGGAGCCATATAGACACCTGGGAAATCTGTTCTAAGCAGAGGTCTCGGGAGCGGATCTCATGCTGTGGTGGGGCAGCTGAGGGAGGTGGGTTAGGAAGCGGGGCAGTGCGATTTGATTTGGTGCCATTGAAGAGCCCTGGGCAGCTAAAACCTGCTCTGGCCTCATTTGCAGGTGGCTCCCTCAGAGTTGAGAACAGCCGGTATAGGGCGGGGGAAACGGTGTGTCCACCCACCTGTGTGGGTGGGCTGTGCCGCGAGCCAGGTGGGGGTTCAGATGTGGGGCATGGCTGCCCTGGATGTATTTTGGCACCAGTAGGGTTTGCTGGTCTGTGTAGTGTGGCCGGGAAAGAAGCTGCAGAAGGGGATGACTGATGCCTGGAAGGATGACACTGGCAGGAAGGAACACTCACTGCCCTGGAACTTGTTTCCCGGATGATCCAGATACTCGGTGTAGGGCATGTTAATTTTAAGATTTTGAGTAGACAGTTGTCTACCTGAGTGTAGATTTTGGGGAGCTGTTTTGGCTCGAGGAGTAGGTTTGGGGTCTTGAGTTTGGGTAACTAGCATTTTGTCTTTTCAGTCTTAAAATGTTCCTGTAATGATCCTTTTTTCTCCCCTTTCTAGGTGAAAGGCCATTTAAATGTAGTGAGTGTGGAAAAGCTTTTAACCAGAAGGGGGCATTGCAAACCCACATGATTAAACATACAGGTGAAAAACCCCATGCCTGTGCCTTTTGTCCTGCTGCCTTTTCTCAGAAAGGGAATCTTCAGTCCCATGTACAAAGAGTTCACTCAGAGGTAAACACAGTATTTGGGCTGTGCACAGGGTTTCACAGTGTTGTTGGCGAACCTAAGAAGTTGTATTCCGTCTTGTAAAAGTGCAGATCGAGCTGGGTATGATGGTGCCTGCCTGCAATTCCAGTTACTGGGAGGCTGAGGCAGGAGGGTTACAAATTGGAGGCCAGCTGGGCAATTTAGCCAGCCCTGACTCAAGAAAGAAAGGGCTGGGAATGTAACTCAGTACTCCCTGGGCTCCAACCCCAGTATTGAGGGGGAAAGAAGTGCCCATTGAGTTTTTCCTGACCAACCTGTTTTAGAAAAAAGTATATGGGAACTTTTTTTGGTTTAGTATATGTAGAAGAAGTATGTTATTTTTTGTGTTCTTAGTTTGATAAATAAATATTTGAAAATAATCATACCTTTGTTAGTTGTGGTTTGTCAACTTGAATAATGTGTTTTACCCCTTCAAGCAGGGTTGAAATACACTGTCACGTGTAAAGGCAGAGCTGCTGTGCAGCCCTGGGGCACGTGATGCTGTCCCTGGGTGCGGCCTGCACTGTGGCCCTGGCAGCACTTTCCAGCCAGGACCGCTGCACGGTGGGGTGTTGTCTGCAGGTTACACTGCTGTGCGGATCCTCCACGCCTCTTCTGTAGAGCACATTAACCTTTGTTCTTACTGTTATGCTTTGAGTCTTAAGTTTTAGTTAAAGAATATAAAGAAATATTTAAACAATACAAGTACTTCTATCATGAATCAGTTTATTCCAGGAAACTGTTTCGTGCAATAAAAATTACCATATTTTTAACAGCAAATAATGTATCATTTTAATTTTTCCTTGGAGTTGAGCCTCACGTGTCACTTCAGTGACCTTGGAGTTTAAAAATCTTTATTATCTAAGACCCAGAGACTAGGGCGTGCAGATGTAGAAAGGGCGTGCAGATGTTGCTAAGGTACTGTTACTGTGAGGTTTTGTCCTGCAAGAGTGCTTTGGGGCTCTGTAAGTGATTCTTACGGAGTTGCCACTGAGTGTAGACCATTGCTTGTGAATATTGCTTGTTGGTGTAGCACACAGACATCCCTCCCTGGAACCTCAGGATAGTGCTGTGAGGTATTGCCAGCGCCCCTGCAGTTAGAGACTAGAGCAGGCCTTGTGGAAGACATCCTGGGACCTGTAGTTGGTACATTGTTCTGGACAGAGCCTCTAGAGATTGGTTCATAAATTTTTTTTGAGACAAGGTCTTACTGTGTAGTTCAGATAAGCCTTGAGCTCACTGTTGTAGCCCAGGGTGATCTTGAACCACATCTGCCCTCCTGCTCAGCCTCCCAAGTGCTGGGATTACAGGCATGTGCCACCCGGTTTGTGAATATTATCCAGTCCTGTCAGGCAGCTGAAACCTTACATTTGTTGGTAAGAAGGGGTTCAAAATAGAATAGAAATCTTATTTAAGTTTGGAGAAGACTAGTGAGTTTTTAAACCAATCTTCATAACTGCAGTGATTACTAAAGTTTACTTTGAGTGATGGAATATATTGGACATTTATTGTTTATAGATGTTCTTATTCATTCTTACTCATTTTATTGCTCTCTGTAGTCAGTTTTTCACTTTATTATAGTTTTAAAAATTAGTCATTGATATGGAGTATTAGAATAGGGGATGAAAAATTTACATATAGTATGACCATCCTTCTTAAACTGCATGTTAGGCCCCCAAAAGTTAAATATTTATAAATGTTTAGTTTTTATTGCTAAACGTAATGTTTAACCATGTAAAAAACTGAAAACACATGCCAGACATTTTTTGTTAAATTACAACACCTGAAAGGCATTTGGTCATCGCAGGGCCATTTCTTCTCCCCTTTGGTACAGGGGGTTGGACCTAAGGCATTTGCACTGAGCTACATCCCAAGGCCTTTTCCTTTTCCTTTTCTTTTTCTTTTCTTTTTCTTTTTCTTTTTTTTTCTTTTATTGGTACCAGGGACCAAACTGATGACCACGTGCGTGCAAAGCAGTATTTTTTCATTTTGAGACCGGATCTCACTAAGTTGTCCAGGCGGGGTTTGAACTTGTGCTCCTTCTGTCTCATCATCCCAGAGTGTTGGTATTACAGATTTGTGTCCAATACTGGGCTGGGCCATTTCTTTTTTTTTTATATAAAAGACCGTGAAATTTCAATTAATCTTATGCTAGAAATATTTATTTATTTTGGGGTCATGGATTCTAGAGCTGTCTGACATTAAAAAAAGATTAATATTGAAAGGATTGTTTATTTCTATCATTTTGAATGGAATAGTAAAATATGATTTGCTATAATTTTAAGTGTTTAGTAATTGTAAAGAAATAACTTTTTTTTTTATTCTTTAAGGTCAAGAATGGTCCTACCTATAATTGTACAGAATGTAGTTGTGTATTTAAAAGTTTAGGTAGCTTAAATACTCATATCAGCAAGATGCATATGGGTGGCCCTCCTAATTCCACAAATTCTGCGGAGACTGCGCACGTTATAACAGTAAGTATAGCAGTTTGGTTTTTAAAAGAATTTTTAAAATCTAAAATCTGTCATTTAAAATGTGATCTTTAAAATTAAATATTTAGGGCCAAAATGGTACTATGAAATTTTTTTATGAAGATAAAGTGCTACTTTTTTTGATTAATGAAAGAAAGCTAGTCTTCTTAAACTTTAGAATAATGATAGATAATCCTGATTTATGAACTGTCATCTGAACCTGTAAAAGTAAGATGAAATGTAATCATTAATATATGAAATTATAATTCTTGTATTATTAATTATTAAATAATTTTTATCTTTACATTATAATTGAATTAATTAGCTTTTGTAGGTATTATTTCTTATTTTCTGATGTGTAGTAGTCTGTGGAACTAAGTGTCTCTCACAAAAGGTACACAGGTTCTCCTCAGTAGTTTATTCTTTTTATTTTGATAGAGGCAGGCCCTCATTTTTTACCTTAAAGTGCCTAACTCCCCTTTGTTCTGGGAGGATGGCAAGGAGGTTCTTTATTTACAGTTTATAATTAGACTAATTTTAGATAATTGGAGCATAAAATTCGGAGAACCCCCAGTTTCCCTTATTATTAACACTATTGGTGTGGTGTGTGTGTTACAGTTGGTGAATGAATATGGGTATAATAATGATTAGCTAAACTCTGTTGTTCACATGTGGGCTGGGCCTCTGGGTATTGTGTATGTTGTGTCAGTGGACGGGTGTGTTCCCCTCTGCAGTGCTGGAAGGGATGCTTTTACTGTTCTCATGGCCTTTGAATGTGGCATTTCTGACCCCTTGGCTTCTACAGAATCGGTCGACCTTCTCTTGTAACGTAGCCCTGCCTCAGATTTTCTTGGCTCGGTTTTATTCTTCAAGTTGTCTGTTTTTCAAAAATGTATTGAATTTTTTGATCACTCCGGTTTTAGTATTTCTTTTTCTTTTTGTAACTTTATGCTTTTTAAATCCATTCACTTCTTTTTAATGGGTAATTAGGAAGATGAGGGTTAATGTGCTCAATGTGCTATCCTGAATTGAGTCTCTGCATAAAAACTTTCTGAAAATCAGAGAACAGTTCCACTGAGGGTATTCTTTTCAGAGGCAATATTGTGCCTGCCACAAGAATCAGCGAGGTGTTGAACTGAATTGTTTCTCATTGCAAATTTGTGTTTCTAATGAAAATGTTACTGCATTCCAGGCCACACTCTTTCAGACCTTACCTCTTCAGCAGACAGAAGCCCAAGGCTCCTCAGCCTCAAGTCAGCAGAATTCTCAGGCAGTGACCGATGTCATCCAGCAGCTCCTGGAGCTCTCTGAGCCAGGGCCCGTGGAGTCACACCAGTCTCCACAGCCCGGGCAGCAACTGAGTATCACAGTGGGCATCAACCAAGACATTCTACAGGTGAAGCACGTTTACCTGCTGGCGTGAGAATTTCATACTTGTACTTTGGCAGAAAGCAGCAGTGGCAGTTGAAAGAGATTTTGCAGGGCTTATCTCTGTGAAAATGTTCTGATTTAAAATGTGTCTGTAGTGAAAAAGATTACAGTAAGACAAAATTTGCCCATTTAATTAGCTATGGACAGTACAGAATTCTAAAGAATTCATTAATCTATGCATTTAAAAAACTGAAAGCCCTTTTTTTACTTGTAGGTGAACTTTTACTTTTTAAAGTAGATTTTTCAGAACTTGTATCTATTCCTATTGAGAGATGAGGTGGAAATATTTTATTCTTGAGGTTCTGGTTTACTGTTTGAGATAGTCATAGGCATTTATAATCCAGAGGACCTTGCTGCTGGCTTTGTTATTGGTGTAAGAATGGCCCAGGCACACATAGGAGAAGAGAAGGAAGAGGGCAGAGAGAGTCCTCCATTCCTAGTCCAGTGTTACATTTCACAGAATTCCTCACTTCCACAGAAGTGGCCTTCCTCCTGTTCTTGGTCTCTGTTTACACAGGAGGATTGCAAGTTCAAGCCCAGCTGGGCAACCTAGTGCCCTAGTGAGACCCATAAAAATAAGGCTGGCGATGTAACTCAGTGTGCAGCCCCAGGATTCAATCCCCAGTACCACATAAACAAAACCTTTCTCCAGAACCTCATGGTAAGAAATTGGCCAGTAGTATGGTGACTTTCAGGATGTCATGCCACAGCCAGTATCTTAAAAGTCAACCCAGTGCAGATTATGCCACAAGTCCCAAATCCATTCAGACACAACCTAAATTGTCTCAGGTAAGATTTCAAATAGTTGATTAATTTTAATTCCCTTGACTTTAGAAACATAAGTGCTTCTCATACTGTATTTTGGGTAGGGCATTAGATGTCAGGTACCTAAAAGGGACATTACAGCCAAAGGAACTATGCTGATAAATGATCACTTGGGATTGTACAATGTGTTTCTGCTAGTGGAGTTAGAATTCTGTGGGTGCAGCTTTATGGCATTTTGGGTTGATGTTGGTAGGCAGCTGTGGGCCGTTGCCTCTTCTAACCTCTTAGTTTTGTTCTGTCTCAGCAAGCCTTAGAAAACAGTGGGCTGTCTTCACTTCCAGTTGCAGCACCTCCCAGCGACTGCAGCCACACCAAGACATCTGCAGTACCAACTCAGAGTCCAGACATCTCCAGCATTTCCACCGAGCAAGGCGACCCTCCGGACGCAGGGCAGGACAAAGGGCAGGAAAGCCCTGAGAAGCTGGATAAAAAAGAGAAAAAAGTGATAAAGAAGAAGTCACCATTTCTACCAGGTAATTTAGAATGTTTTGCCCTTCATAGCATATGCTTGTGTTTGAGGAGCATGCCCCCTCCTCTTCTCCTAAAGTGACATGTTTGTAGCATATTCTGAATCTAACTGTAGCTGATGTATTGAAAGTGAAAATGGATGGCACCCATGAAACTTTCTGGATATATACCTCTTGATTCCTTGGTGATTTTTCCAGCGGTTAGTTTCTCAGCTGGTGCCCAGGTTCAAACTTGCAACTGTTTTTGCTCTCTCTCCTAAGTCTGGCTACCTCTCACAGTTTTAGATCCATGATTGCCTTCAGTTCCTGCTTCTGCTGCCTTAGTTTCCTGCTGAGCTCTTCCTGCTCATTCCTCCTGGCTGCTGCCACTTGTCACCTCCCAGCCCCACGTTGCTTGAACTCCCACTCCCATCCCATTCCCTGCCTCCTCCTCTGGCTCTGGATCCACCATCATGCATCTCAATTTGTGCTGCAGACTTCCCTCCATTCTTCTTAGGAATACAGTCCTACTTTATAGTGAAGTAGGAGTCCTGCCCTTTCTTTTCACGTGCCTGGGTGTTCTGGACATCATGGTTTCTGAGGCTGTTTTCACCACGTGTCTTCCTCACCCTTTTCCAGTGTTCTTGTCTAAATTGGTGGTCCTTTCTGTGAGGCCCTCCCAGAAGCCCTCCGGTGTGCATCTGTGTCTCATCTTGCACCACACGTAGGGTGGTGTGCTTACGTTGTCCTGCGCTGACCGAAGTACCTTCTTGGTGATGAGGCCTGTCTGGCCTGGAATGAAGTCTGTGTCTGAACTCCTCAGTGCTTAGCGTGGCTTTTGCATAGGAATATATTTTTACTCACAGAGCCTATATTTTGGGCAGAGTGTTCTTGTGTTCTGCAGTCCTCTTCTAGATACCCTGGGGTACATTTGCTTTCTCACTGTAAAGCATGGGGCTATGTTGCCATATCTGTTGGTGCTTCTTTCCTAAGCCTAATTTTCTGTACATGGATGACACGTGACTCGGAAGTCTTGTTTTTCATGCCACGTAGCCTGAATCCTCTGTTTTCTTGATCTGACTGCTCTCCAGGTAGAAAACGGGTTTCCTGGTCTCCAGTGTTTTCTGGTCTCAGAGCTGGGGACAGCAGATGGGGAGAGAGTGGATAGCTGTATCATAGCTTTATAGGTTGCAGGTGTTCATATGTAAGGGTGTCCTAATAAAGTATTACAGAGACACATACGAGTTACTGCTTGTTCTTGTCTAGTTACTGTGCTAAATTGAAGATGCTCTAACCTGACTGCAGGCCACTAAGTGGGAAACAGTTTTCCCCAGGCAAAAGACCTGACTTTCCTTCCTGAAAATGCTAAGTAGCAAGCATCCCAAAACTGCGGTGGCACCTTCTGAGATGCCTTTCCCGAAATAGCTTTTCTCCCTGTACTCTCTGGCACTTCCTGCAGTATTGAGAGGGAGTGCTTTATAAGGTTTACCTGGTTCCCAAGCACGTGAGTATATTTTATATATATATATATATATATATATATATATATATATCGCTGAGGGAGTGTGTGCCATTCGAGTAATTTGGTACAGTTTGGAGCCAGTGCCCTTTCTTTCTTGTTTTTTCATTTCACTGATGCTATGGCAGGAAAGTTACTGGGAACACATTTCTACATAGATACGTCCTCTGTTAGGACTTCCTGTGACCATGAGAAAACAGTTCTTGTAAGTCATAACACTTTCTGCATAGCTTGGCATTAACCTTGATTAGATTCCCAGGTTGATCTTAATCTGCCTTGTAAAGTTATTGTTCTTAAATTTGTTCAGTTTTTGGTGGACTCTGCTTTATTAAGAAGTGTGTGTATTAGCTCAAAATATAACCTGTTTTTATGTTTGTCATGCAACTTGTGATGGATAAATCACTGTGAGATTTTAGTTAAATTTGAAGTTTAGGTGAAATACGATGATCTAGAAATTGTTGCAAAAGAGACTTAGGAAACCTGATTATGTATTCCTTCAGGTACGAAAATAGTATGCTGCGATTATTTTGTGTGGAAATCTTTCTCAAATCATTTGCATACTTAATCTTTTAAGCTAGGGTGTCAACTTGTTAATTATTTCTGGTTGACCTAGGGATGTTGCCATAAACTTTGGTTATTATGTCAACAGGTTGACATCCTGTGGTCTCAGTGTATGGACTGCAGGATAGTACAGTTCTCAGTTTTACCTACTTTTAAAAAATAGTCATCCTCATCTGTCTGAGGGTGGTCTGGTGCCAGGACCCTGTGAATACCCAAATCCCAGGATGCTGAAGCTTCTTATATAAGATGTATGTTGTCTACCATGTGTGTAACCTATGTGCATCCTCCTGTCTAGTTTCACTTAACTCCAAATCTAATACAGTGTCAATGTTTTGTAAAAAGTTGTTATGCTCTATTTTTTAGGGAATAATGACAAGAAAAAACGTGTGTATATATTCAGTGTAGGTGTCATTTTTTCAAACGTTTTTGTGTGCCTGCCACTGAAGAACTGACTGTGTATTTATTACTCCTTGCCTGATGTTTTCCTGAAATTACACTTTACCCACGACGTGTAGCTCTGGGCTCTTAGTTCTGTTCCACTTACCTGTTCCTTTGTGTTAATGTTAATATTGTACCTTCCCCATTATTTTATAATAACTCTTAAATCGTGGTGGATTTTTCATTCTCTTTAGAATGAACTTTATGTCTTGGAAATACAGCATCTTTTATATGCGTTTTCTTTCTGTTAATGTCATTTGTGCCTAAAGGTTTTGCAAATCTGTTAAATTTACTCTTCTATTCTTTTATTTAGTTTATTTAGATGCTGTGAACTATCCATAAGTTTCATTGTATGTTTGTTGTTGGTGTATAGAAAGAAATTTACTTTTGCATATTCATTGTGAGTTCTGCCATATTTTAACTTCTGTTGTAGCAATTTGTAGACAATTTTGGGTTTTCCATGTAGATATTTAGTTTAGATATCTACTTTGGTAGATGTTAGTTTCTCTATTCTTATTATATTGACCTGGGCTTCTTATATGGTGTTATATGAAGTACTGACAGGTTCCTTCTCAGTTTTTAAAGAGGCCTATTAGTTTTTCATAATTGAGCCTGGATTTTTTTTTTTCTAACCATGCTAGACATTATCCAGTGCCTTCGTTTCCTCAGTGTGTGATTATATTGTCTTTTTTTTTTTAAATTTTATTTAAAGAGAAAAAAAAGCAATACAC
>PVJX010000298.1:78404-180469 GCA_004027295.1 Dolichotis patagonum
AACACACAGTGAAGCTGCAAACAGAAAAAAAAGGATGGAATAAAGCCAATTGAGACAGTATAGTGAAATTGGCACAGAACATCACAGCAGGTCACCAGGACAACAGTAACAGGCAACATTGTATATCTCGTTGTCTTCACAATAGTTGTTCTTCTACTAGGTAGAGCAAAATCAAAGAAATACACAACATTATAGAACATATCAACACAGTATTGAATAGAGCAACACCATTAATCAGGACAAAGCAAAACGGCGATAAAAAAGATTATATTGTCTTTAATCTATAATGTGGTAAATTAAAGTAATTGATTTGTTAATGGAAAAAACCATGCATTCCATCCAGAGTGTGATCTTTTTTCCTTTTCTTCTCTTTTTGTTTGCTTTTCCTTTACAACATACTGCTGGATTTGCCTGGTTCTTTTTTTTTTTTTTTCTTTTTAGATTATACCATGGCGTTCATTCATTTATTTATTTTTTGGTACCAGGGATTGTACTCACGACTGACCCTGCACCACCTACTGCAGTGGAGCACACACAGCTCTTCCTAAGTGCAGCAGGGTGATGCTGCAGGGCCTTGTGTTTAGGACAGTTCCTGGGCCGTGCTGGACGATTCTGCTTTCCATGTCACCCTAGGCTCAATTCGTGAGGAGAATGGGGTGCGGTGGCACGTGTGCCCCTACTGCACCAAAGAATTCCGGAAGCCCAGTGACCTCGTGCGCCATATCCGTATTCACACCCATGAGAAGCCCTTCAAGTGTCCACAGTGTTTCCGGGCATTTGCTGTGAAGAGCACGCTGACAGCTCACATCAAAACCCACACCGGAATCAAGGCCTTCAAGTGCCAGTACTGCATGAAGAGCTTTTCCACCTCAGGGAGCCTCAAGGTACACATCCGCCTGCACACAGGTACGCGTGGCCTCAGAGGAGGGGCTGGCACACAGCAGCCCGAGGAGAGGTGGCAGTAACTGAGTTCCTGGTAGTTCATTTCTCTTCCTCCTAAGGGCTATGCCTTGATTCTCATGGAGCTAATGTTATAAGGAGGAAGGCATTTGAAATGCAGCATTTGTAAATGAAAATATAATTGAAAATGGTGAAGAGATTGCTTGTGGAAGACCCACTTTAGTTTTAGACAGCCACGCCTTTCTAGGGAAGAAACTCACAGTCCACAATCCCAGAGCTTTAGTGTCTGCTGTTAGCCGCAGACTGGCCGGGGCCTCTCTGTCGAGGGCTCGTTAGGCCCAGGCCTTTAGCAGGGAGGGAGACCTAGTAGATACATACTGTGCAGCCCAAAATTTTCTTGTCACTGTTAGGGCATGAAGGTTTTTATATATTGATTCTACATCTTTTTAAATATAGCTTTATCGCAAAATAATTCACATACTGCAAAATGCACAAGGTGCACAACTTAGAATTGTGCACCCCACACTATCTCTCTAACTGGAACCTGTTTATCACCGCTCAGAAGTGCTCATACTCCTAACAGTGTCACCTCATAGACCTGAGGGGTTCCACTAGATGGTCTGTGGCTGAGTGTTTGAGGGAGCTAAAATCGGCTGGGTTTGTTAGATGTCCTTCCTTAGAACCTGCGTTTTTAAAAGGAGGACATACATTTCCTTCAGAGAGGGGCACAGTGGTAGATGATGTTAGCAGGAGATTACTTCTGTCATTATTATTGTTGAGTCAGTGGTGGCTACCTCTCAGGAGTGGCTTATGAGACACCAAGTGCCAAGCTGTGGAGATGGGTGTTGGCATTCCAGTGTACGTGTGGGAATTCGAGGCAGATCACTTGTATACATTTCAGAATTGTTTGTTTGTTTGTTTGTTTTTGACACGGTCTCACTGTGCAGTTCAGACTGGCCTTGAGCTCACTTTGTAGCCCAGGTTGGTCTTGAACTCGCAGTGACCCTCCTGCCTCAGCCGCCTGAGCGCTGGGATTACCGGTATGCACCACCACGCCTGGCTCATTTCGTAATTCTTACGTTGGAATATACATACTTTGTAATTTAAGACTTTGTCCTAAAGATAGTAAATTGTTTCTTTTTTACTTTAAGTGCTTTTGGTACATGCTGTAATGTACATAATATGCACCATATACCAACAAGGGAAAATATAATCCCTTTATAATTCATGAAATTATAAGCATGGAATAATAAATTGAATATTCAAATCACTATTAGGAATACTAACATTTTATGTTGGCATTTGTTGTTGAGATATAATTTCTTGAAATAATTCTAAAATGTGCTTTTATTTTCATTAGGAGTTAGGCCTTTTGCTTGTCCTCACTGTGACAAAAAATTTCGAACCTCAGGCCATAGGAAGACCCACATTGCTTCCCATTTTAAACACACGGAGTTACGGAAGATGAGGCACCAGCGTAAACCTGCAAAGGTTCGCGTCGGGAAGACTAACGTTCCCGTCCCCGACATTCCTTTGCAAGAGCCAATTCTCATCACTGATCTAGGTAAGGTGGGCTCTAGGCTGTCTTTGCAACTCACCGAGTCCACTTGGCTTTGGTGCCTGCAAAGGATGTATGTGTGTTACGGTGCCTGTAGGTATATAGTGCTAGACATGGTAATAATGTTTCGTTCATTTGTTTGTTTCCTAATTAAGATTAAAATCCTACACCACTGCTCAAATTGTGGTTTTGGTCCAGAGAAGCAGTGTGAAAGTAGGTAGAAGTCTTCATTAAAGATGTGTTTCTGACTCAGAACCATCCAGGTGACAAAGATTGTTTTATGTGGAATGTGTGAACTTGTTTTTTTGTCATCTTTGAATTCCCATGTGTTCCAAGACTGATTACTATTTGGACTATAACCTTCTCATTGAAAAGCAAAAGCAAATCCTGCCTGTAACCAAGCCATTTATGAATTTGTTAACTTAGAGTCTTCAGAAAAACAATGTTTATGTAATTACTCAAAATTAAAGAAACCTGTTTTATCCTGTTTGGGCTGCTATAACAAAAGGAGCTTAAATTGGGGTAGTTTATAAATAGTAGAAAATTTATTTGTCATATTTCTAGAGACTGAGAAGTCCAAGATCAAGCTGCTGGCAGATTTAGTGTCTGGCAAGGGTCCTCTTCCTTACAGGTTGTACCTTCTGCCCATGTCCCCGTATAGCAGAAGAAAAGGCCATGCAGCTCTTTAGGGCTCGATACCGAACTGCTGGTACTAATCTGGCACCTGTACTGAGTACTAATCTGTGGAAACAAAGGTCAAAACCAACAGCAGCAACACGAAAACAGAGTGCTAATCCCATTTCAATATCTAGTAACCTGTGGGAGCCCCTCCCCCACGTTATTATTGTCACCTGCTGTTTAGCTTTTGACATGTGAGTGTTTTGGAGAGAGCACGAGCATTCAGACCGTAGCATTCATTAAATTCTGTGTGTGAATCTATATTTTATGCCGTTTCTGTGTTACATAATTTTCCTCAAGATAATCCAGTCTATTAAGCACAAGTAATATCAAACAAAATATAATTTAGTATAAAAAAAGATTTAATGATGTACAGATACACATTTTAAATTAATATAATAGGCCACCAATAAAATTAACCTTTGTAGATTATAAGAGTATAACATCAAAACATATGAACCAAAAACAATTAGAAAAAAGGAGGAATATTCAAATTCTCAAATGTAATGAGAGATCTTTAATTAGAAAGATCAATTTAAATAACAGCAAAATTGAAGATTTGAGACTACATATACAAAAGTATTTAAATAGTTTTGTTGGCTTTTTTTTAACCATCAAATACACACTTTTTCAAATATGGGTAAAACAGATATTTGCATGTTATGGTATAGAAAAACTTCAGTAAATTCTCAAAAGTTGATGTGTAGGACACAGTCAATACAGTTCCATGATAAGTAATAAGAACAGTCCCTCAGAATTTAATTGTATGGAACAGGAAGACTCAAAACTGATATTTGTATGTTACAGTTGCAAACAGTGTATAAATACATTGGCTAGCTCAAAACTGCCTGAGAAAAATATATTTATTTCTTATTAAAAAATAAGAATGAAGATGGATAAGTGTTTAACTCAAAGTGGAGATAAACAAAACACTAGCAGAAAAGAATTAGCACATGTAGAAAGATTTAAGATAAATTTGAAAGTTTTATAAGGCTTTAAGACAAATGAGTAGTAAAGCAACCATTACCAAGCAAAACAAAAAATGAGAAAACAGTGAGAATGAAAAGGATGCTGCAAGCACAGACAGAAATTTGCAAATCAGTAATTTGTTGCTAAAACAGGTGAAAGTTTAAAATGAAGTGCTTCTTTTCCTGGATAGTATACTCGTCAGCATTGACCTTTAGAAGCAATAGAATACCACAAAACACGAAAGGATGGCAGACGAGTGAAAGATCATCTTCTCCTGCTCACAGGATCTGGGGACCTGATGTACAAGTTCCATCCTGTTTCCTGGGAGCTGTAAATTGTTGTGATGTTTGCCTCCTGTAGTAGGTTAGAACGCTGTGATATCCTTTACCACCACCACTCTCTTCTTGCAGGTTCTAGATCTGATTAAATGCCTGTGGGGATCTGGTGTTGAAGTTTATATACCTTGAATTTTATTATATTAAAATCTTGTTCTACAGAGTTTATCCTTAATTAAAATGGCACATTTTACTTGTTGGCTTCACAAGTGCCTGAATTGTAGACCAAATCAGTGGCAGTTGAATTCTCCTTTGGTTAGGCTGAGTGTGAAACATGAAAAGAATTTTTAACTCTTACACTTAATTTCGTCATTACTTACATGTGTATCTATACCTTTCCTTATACTCTGGGCCTCTCGAGGGCCACGGAAAAGGCTTGAGTGTGGGATTGATACTGATAAAAACATGAGCAGGAAGGACATTAGCATAGGAAAGTTTATAGTTACAGTGGTGCAGTGATACCTCAGTTCACGAGTGATTTTTTTTTTTTTGGCCTTGAGTGTTCAGCAGACTTTTGTTTTTGTTTGTGAACTGTGCATTGCGTTTTGAACACACGCACAGCCAGCTTTGCTGTGTGAACATAAACATGGCCATCTTTTCCTGAATGTTTGTGAACAGGGTACCACTGTATTTAACTTGACTGGGAGGTGGAGTACTCTGGTGCAGTGTAGCTGCTTAGGGCATAACATGTTTTACACTAAGAATGTCATTTTAAAAAGTGTTAGAATTCATTAAAAATATTGTAATGAATAATTTCCGATTTTTAAGGTAAATAATTGGAAACTTAGAAGGCTTCAGGTTGTCTTAGTTACTTTCTCATTGCTGGGACAAAGTCCCTCATATCCACAAGATATCAGGAGGGATGGTTTGTTTTAGCTCATAGTTTGTAGAGGTTTCAGGCCATAGTTAGCTGGCCCCAAGGCAGGGTGGCCTGGCAGAACAAAAACAGTCTATGGCAGGGAGGGCAGGAAACAGTGAGCCTACCTTCCACCTGTCCCTTTATTTTCCACCCAGGTCACAAATCTGTTGTTTGGTGCCACCCACACCCAGGGCAAGGCTTCACTCTTCAGTAATTCCATGATTCACACCATTCTAAACCAATCAATGGACTGACCCAGTTGTCACACACCCATAATGTAGGATCATATACCCCTGGTCCAGTCACCTCCCAAAAGCCTCATCTCTGAGTGCATGAGGTTTGGTGGGGGCACATCTTAGATATAAACCATAACATACATGAATTTAAGAACAGTCTTCACAACTTCTCTACTTTCCCTATTACTTAATTTTGCAGACGTAAAGACTGGAGTCTAGGTTAAGGTGATAATTCTTATTTTAGTCATGCAGCTGGCTTATCCTCATGGTAGATATGGAACCTTAGGTCTTCTGATTTCTAGGTCAGGGTTGAACTTCACTGGAGCTTATGTGTTTTGGGTTTTGGACTCTCTGCCTATATATAATGAGATAGTTTGGGGGATGGAACTCAAATATAAACACAAAATTCATTTATGCATCATGTGCACCATATACAGTAGCCTGAAGTTAACTTCATGTAATATTTTTAGTGCACTTGAGTTTTGGTTGGAACTTGTTACAGAAAGTGGAAATAGAAATAAAGAAGTAGGTTTAAGAGACATTGGAGAGACTTAATGTCCAGGACTGGCAAGTAACATTTTAATTACACAGAGAAAGGCCTTTTCAAAGATTCTGAAATACCTACCCTGGTAGACTAGAAGAATGGTGTTTCATGTGCTCCCATGGCAAAGCTGGGAGGAGCAATAGGCTTTAAGGAAAGGAACTGACTTATAACCTGGACTTTTAGGAAAAGGAAAAATAGCGTATCTTAAGAAGTATATAATTATTGCATAGAAGTTTGAGGTACTGCTGAGGCAGAAGGGAGGACTGGAAATGGAAATTGCTTTAATAAAATTTTTGTGGAAATGCTTGTTTTATTTCAGAACAAAAGAACATGTTAGCGTAATGTGTGTTTTGAGTTTACAGTACCTCATGTACAGTATTCATACTGAGTAAGCAAGGGATTTGAAATCCTGACCTGAATTTTGTAAATCCTGACCTAGTTTTGTAAATTCCATGTCAACAAATTCTTACATAGAAAATAAATGTAGAAATCCATTAAAAATTGGCTGTAGAAACAAGTAATTGTGATAGTATACATACTCTTCATGTTATGAAGGTAGTACATTAATCTATAAATAGTCCTTCTTAGGTATTTAAATAGTTTGTCACATGATTAAAATGGCATTTGGTTATAATACTGGAATTTATAACTCATCACAGTTTTCATTTTCAGAGTAAAGCAGATGCTTTTTTGACATTTAATTATTTGTGTATGTAGTAAACTTTTGTTGCTTTTCTTTTGGTTTATAGGTCTTATCCAGCCCATTCCAAGAAACCAATTTTTCCAAAGTTATTTTAATAATAATCTTGTAAATGAAGCAGATAGACCTTACAAGTGCTTTTACTGTCATCGAGCATATAAAAAATCTTGCCATCTTAAACAACATATCAGGTAAGGTAACAGAATGAGAGGGGAAATTTAGTACAGTAACAAAGATTTAATGATCTGGTCATGTCTAAAAATATTTTAAATGGTGCTATTAGCTTTTGATATTTAAAATACCACATTTGACACAAAAATACTTATTAGTAATTGGAGGGTTTTTTTTCTTCTGTGTTTTTTGCTTTCTTTCCTGTATCAGGGGTTGAATCTTGTGCCTTGCACATGTTAGGTAAGCTCCTTACTGCCGAGCTATGTCCCCTAGCTCATTTTTGAAAATTTTATTTTGAGACAGGGTCCTGGTTAACTTGCCCACACTTGCATCAGACTTGAGATCTTTCTCTTTCAGCCTCCTGAGTGTCTGGGATTAAAAAGTGTGTACCACCGGGTGGTGGCTCACACCCTGGGAGGCTGCGGCATGAGGGTTACAAGTTTGAGCTCAGCCTGGGCCACTTGGAGAGACCTTGCCTCAGAATGAAAAATAAAAAGGATTAGGAAGATAGCTTAGTGCAAAGGCCCCAGGTTCAGCCCAAGTGCAAAACTAAAACAGTGTGTACCCCTGCACTCAGTTCTTCAGCGTCTCGACTAAAGTATTTTACTTGGAAAATTGCTACCGAATTTTACTTTTGGTCCAATCGTATTTCACTATTTGCAATTTCTTGGAACTGTCAAAAAAGTATTTGGTTGGATTAGAATTTCCTTTAAGTTTGTCAAGTGTATTCATCTGAGTTTTAATTCCTGGTGCAAAGAAAGTAGACATTTGATTAGGTGGAAAAGTGTAACATGGAGAAACTTTAGAACTTAGAAGACACAGTTCGCATTCTTCATTGTGTGCAGCTCTGCGTCTTTGGCAAGTCATTTAGCCACCTGAGTCTCAGTCTTGTTATTTGTAAAATGTGAAGTGTTATGTCCTTGCTGCCTAATTTAAAAATGTGATGACCAAGTGAAATATATGAGTACAAGCATTATAAAAGAATAAGAAATGTGTTCACTGCAGTGTTTTCTTTTTAGGTCACATACGGGTGAAAAGCCTTTCAAGTGTTCTCAGTGTGGAAGAGGCTTCGTTTCTGCAGGGGTGCTCAAGGCGCATGTCCGGACACACACTGGACTGAAGTCGTTCAAGTGTCTGATATGTAACGGAGCCTTCACCACCGGTGGCAGCTTGCGGCGGCACATGGGCATCCATAATGACCTCCGCCCCTATATGTGTCCTTACTGCCAGAAAACGTTTAAGACCTCCCTAAATTGCAAAAAGCACATGAAAACCCATAGGTAGCTATAATTCTGATGATCACTTACTATCTTTATAATTCTAAGACAGTGGTGGGGAACATTTTTAGAAAGTAATTGTCTTTGATTCCTGTATTGTCATTTCTAAGTTGGAGGACATGGGTAAAGGGACTTAGCTCTAGTACCTGGGGCGTGGTGGAGAACATTGTCATTTTTATTTTTAACATAAGTCTGAGGCAGTCTTTATTGGGCCAAATGTTTTTGTTGGAAATCTTTTTTTGTTTTATTTACTTATTTTACACATTCACTTTTTTTAAAAAATTAATTTGATTTTAGGTGTGTATATATTGATAACATTCATCGTAGGGCAGTCGTACCTGTATGATATATCTTCTTTTTTTCCCCCTTTCCCTTCCCTTCCCTTCCCTTCAAACCTCTTCCTGTCCTTATTTACAAAACTTTGTTTCCATTGATTCCTTCTTGTTTTATTTCTTTTTCTTTTGACCTGCTTCCTTTCCTCCTCTCCCTTCCCTAGTTCTCCTTCCTATTTGAACATTTTCTTCCTGTTTCACGATACCTGTTTTACATTTTGGTCTTTATTTGCACTTCCAGTTTCTCACACCAGAAGAAACTGCAGTATTATCATACATGAGTCCTATTTATTTCACTTAAGAGTTTGGTTTCAAGGTGCATCCATTTACCCAGAAATGTCTCAAGCTTATCCTTTTTTATGGCAGAATAGTACTCCGTTGTATTAAAAAACTCACATTTTCTTTATCCCTTCATTAGTTGATGGACATTTGGGATGTTTCCAAGATTTAGCAGTTGCAAACTGTGCTGCTATAAACATGAGTATGTGCAAATCTCTTTGTAAAGCTCATTGTCAATAATTAGGTGCTATGGTAGATTATGCCTAGTATAGTTGGTTAGTAAAGATTTCAAAAAAGAAAATCTTGGTAGATATTGTGATTTCTGCCCATGTTATTAATGAATCTCAGATTGACTTAAAGAATATGTTTGCGATATCCCAGGAGCCCATCATTCAGTGTAGCCTTTGTTTTCACTTGACTGGAGGGCTAGGTCATCTCTAATGGAAGTAATCCAAAAGAGATGCATTTCTGATTAGACCAGGGACTTGCTGGATGCAGTTCCCGTCAATCCACAGCATTCTTGTGTGTTATGCAGAGTGTGGATAAGATGACTGCCTCTCGGCTTATTTGAAATGAGTTACTACCCTGTCATGACAGTGTTAAGGTTTCTACCCTGGAGCATTTACTTTTGGGCAGACAGTAATTTAACACAGAGGCTTCTTCTTTACTGCTCCCTACAGAACCAAAGTTGAAGTGTTGGAATAAGGTCATTGTGATAGTTTTTTATTGTATCTTTGCAGTGTGCCTACCATGTTAATATTGGGATTATAGGTTTTAAGAGTCTTATTAACTGAATATGGCTATAATCCCAGCATTCTGGAAGACTGAGGTAGAAAGACTGCAAATTTGAACCTAGCCTGGACAGTTTAATAACTTAGTGAGACCCTGTCTCAAAAAACATGTTTTGTTTTAAATTGGTCTGTGCAACCAGATGCTGTATTTCATTTGTTTTTTTGAAATGTTGGGAGTTCCCAAAATACCACACACTTGAGTAAATATTTATATACATTGTTAGTAAAATTAGTGAAAAACAAAAACAAAAATCTTTAGGCAAGCAAGAAGAAAGCCAGCTTCCACCTGTTAGCACATGAGACGTAGATCCTCAGGGACAAGCCATAGAGGCAGATGGGTGTATTGCTTCGAAGCAAGCTTGCAATAGTGTGAGGACATGTTTTCCGATGCCACATCTTCCTTATCATTTATCTGTTGATGGGCAAATAGGCCACTGGATAATTTACCTATTACAGATTGTGCTGCAATAAATATGGGGATGCATGTCTCACTGTAATATTATGTTTTTAGCTCTTTTCAGGGAGATACTCAGCAAAGATATAGCTGGGACAAGTAGAATTTCTATGTTTAGTTTTTAAAGAATCTACGTATTGTTTTCCATAATGGTTGTACTATTTTTTATTTCCACCAACAATGTAAAAAGATTCCTTTTCCCCACAACCTTGCTAGCATTTGTTTTTGAGTTTTTGTTAATAGCTATTCTTTCTGGAATTAAGAGAGAATCTCAGAGTTGTTTTGATTTGCATTCCTGTAATGGCCAAAGATGCTGAACATATTTTCACATACCTGTTGGTCATTTATACTTCTTTTGAAAGATGTCAGTTCATTTCATTTTCCCATTTTTTTTGATTGGGTCTTTTGTTTTAAGGGTTTTAATTTTTTTTTTTTTTTTTTTTTTAGTTCTTTATGTATTCTAGATATTAGTCCTCTGGGGAGTACCTGTTAAATTTCTTTTCCCATTCTGTAGGTTGTCTCTTTGCTCTGTTAAATGTTTCCTTTGCTGTGCAGAAGCTTTTTAATTTGATATAATGTTTGTTGATTCTTGGTGTTATGCCTTGTGTAATTAGGGGCTGTGTTCAGAAGTCCTTGCCTATGCCTCTGCCTTCAAGATTTTTACCTATTTTATCTTCTAGAAGATTCAGTCTTTTATTTGTGTATCTAAGTCTTCCATCCATTTTAATTTGACTTTAACACAGAGTGAGAGATGATTTTAGATTTTTCTGCATGTAGATGACCAGTTTTCCCAGCACCATTTATTAAATAGGCTATCATTTCTCTGGTATATGTTTTTGGCCTCTTTGTCAAAGAAAATGCCTGGTATTTCTCCAATCTCAGTTCTGTTCCATAGCTGTACATGCCTGTTTTTGTGTCTGTACTATACTCCTTTTATTACTGTAATATAGTTTGAAATTTGGTTTGTAATGCTTCCTGCCTTGTTCTTGTTTCTCAGGATTGCTTTTCCTGTTTGGTTCACTTCTGGTTCCATTTTAGGAATTTTTTTCCTAGATCTGTGAAGAATACTGTTCATGTTTTCATTGGGATTGCATTAAATCTATGTTTATAATTTTAGTTCTGCTTATCCAGGAATGGGATGTCTTTCCGTTTTCTGATATCCTCTTCAATTTCTTTTTTCAGAGTTTACATTATAGACATATTTCATTTCCTTGGTTAGGTTATTTCCTAGGTATTTTTCTCTTTTTTTAAGCTATTACGAATGGAATTGATTTCCTCATTTTTTTCTCAGTGAGTTTATTGTTGGTTTGTAGTAATGCTGTTGATTTTTTGTCCTGCTACTTGCTGACTTTGTTTATTAGTTCTGAATATTTCTTTGGTGGAGTTTTTTTGGTCTTCTATGTAAAAGATCATCTCATCTGCAAATAAGCATAGTTTGACTTCTTTTGGGTACTGGGGATCAAACTCATGACTTCACAGTTATCCGGCAGACACTTGAGCCCCTGAGCTAATCTCCAGCCCTGGTTTGCCTTCTTCCTTTCCTATTTGAATACCCTTTAACATCTTTCTCAGCCCTGATTGATGTGATTAGAGTTTTGAGTACTCTATTGAACAGGAGTGATGAGAGTGAACACCCTTGCCTTGTTTCTGAGGCATTTTACTTTTAAAATGCCTCGTGTGGCATCTTTTTGTTGTTTTTTTAAACTTTGAAAAATTCTGATGTGTATTGTTTGACTTTTCTCTTTGTGCATTCGTGTTCTGTGGCTTGTGGCAGCACTTAAAGCATGGTTTTATTCAGAATTATTAGTAATGTTTAGTAGTTGTTAGATTGTCATCATGACTTCAGAATGTAACAATGTAAGAATAAAATTGTTTTTAGACAAATGGTACGTTTGTTGTGGTACCCAGGCAGGCACTGTTGATAGTAGCTAACTTTATGAATTGATGTTGCCTTTTTAAAGATACGAGCTTGCTCAGCAGCTTCAGCAGCACCCGCAAGCTGCTTCAGTGGTCGACAGCCCCATGGAGCAGCAGAGCATGCAGGTGTCTGCTCCCTTGCCCGTGGAGATCGAGAGCGGCGAGCTGCAGCAGACGGCCGAGGCGGTCACGGCAGACCCTGAGGCCATGCTGGACCTGGGGCCACAGCACGTGGTCGGCTCAGAGGAGGGGGCCCTCGGGCAGCAGCTGGCAGAGCCGCCTTTGGAAGCAGATGAAGGTGGTATTTCTTTCACTTAGAGAATAACCCTGCAGTGTTCTTCAAGCCTGTCGTTCTCGTTGCCGTCCCTGCTGGGATCACTCTCTTTTGACTTTGGGAACTATAGTTTGTGCTGTGTATGTATGAGACTGTGTGTGTGTGTGTGTGTGTGTGTGTGTGTGTGTGTGTGTGTGTTTGATGTTTTATATTGTCCTTTCCAGTCTTTAGTCACACTTTTATTTTTCAATTTTATTAGATTTTTGTTTGTTTTAAACATAAAGTAATCTGACTTCTTAGTAACAAATTTTGAAAGTATTCGAAGTCTTGAGTCTAAAAAAATAAAAAAATCTTAAGCAAAATCTACTCTCTGTATTTTTTGGTGTGCATTCTTCCTGTTATTTTAAAGCACATGTTCAGGCATGCTTGTGCATGTTTATCTGTGTGTACATGTTCCCTGTGCTTACCGAAACAGAGGTCTTTCCATGTGTGCTTTTCGTAATATGCTTAGCATTTTAGGAGAGTACACTCAAGAGTGTAGATTCTCAGACAGAAACAGGTCAGCAAACTGTTTTTTCCTGTCTGTAGTGGCATTAGGTACCTGACCCAAAATATAAAGCAACAGGTTGTTTCCTTCATTAATACAGTTTGACTACAAACAACTGTCAGCTTGGCCATAGCAGTATGATTAGTGCCATAGATAATTTGCATTCTGACACATGCTTGTTATCTGTGTGTGTGTGTGTGTGTGTGTGTGTGTATAGGTGGTTTTTTGAGAAAGGGTTTTGCTATGCAGTTCGGACTCGATTTGACTTTATAGCCCAGGCTGATCTGAACTGGAAACGATCCTTCTGCCTCAGCCCCACAAGTGCTGGGATTACAGGCATGAGCCACCACGCCTGGAGGGAGGCTTCTTATCTTATACAAATTTGTTAGGAAATAGTTTGCTGACCAAATTAATTTTGTTTTATGAGTGTCCCAAAATGTATTTTAGTCTGTAGGTAGGATTATGCACTTTTTTTATCCCCTATGATTCATGGAACAATATACATCCCAAAAGGTTTTAAATAGTTACTGAGGCCAGGGCATGGTGTTGTCTGCCTGTAATCCCAGCGCTCGAAAGCCTGAGGCAGAAGGGTTGCCCTGAACTCAAGGCCTGCCTGACCCTGTCTCAAAAAACTAAAAATTTGCTGAATATATGGCATTTTAGAGTATTATTTTATATAATTTATAGAGACATACTGTACATATATCTGTATGTATGTGTACTATGGTAGAATGATTACATAGCATTCCTATTTTCAAAATAAGACTAACTTTTGAAAATTCACTGGAGTATACCTTTAAACAGGTAAGTTAAACAGATAACTTTCAAGTGTTCTGTCTTCCTTTCTCTTTGTATTGTCATCTGTAGATGGGTTTGCAGCCCCTCGGGACCCTCTGCCGGAGCACATGGAGCAGTTTGGAGAGCAGGCTCCCCCACAGCAGTCCTTTGAGCCAGCAGGGCTATCACAAGGTCAGTGTGGGCTTCAGGGAGATTTGCAAATGAGCCAGTTTGTGCAGGGCTTATTTATTTATTTGTTTATTTATTTTGAGGGAATAAAACAACCAAGCAGAACAAAAAAAACAGAGCATAAGTGAGAACAACATTGAATTTCAAAAACAAGATAGGAGAAAATCCCCCGTAGTTGCTATAGTGCATATTGTTATCCTCATAAGTAGATGCTCAGACTACAGGCTTTATGCCTGCAAAGTCAGTGAAACAATTCAAACATCAAGTTGTTTCTTTACTTCACTTGCTATCATCTCAGCCTGTCCCGAATCAGCTGGTTGCTTGGGTGGGGGCGCGGTTGTAGGCTCTTTTTGTCTCCTGGCCCACTACTGCTGCTGGGTCACAGGAGGGTGTGGCGTAGCTCCTTGGTTCTCCTGGTTCTCCTGGCCTGGATGACTGCTGTTGGTGCAGGCTTTACTTTTACAACCACCGTAGGTATCCCTCTCAAGACCCTTCTAAAATTTGTAGTTTCAAACCAGATAGCTTTTGCAAGTATTGTGTAATTTTTAAAATACATTTTTGGAGCCATTGATAAAAGTAAATTCGGATTCTTCCTTTAGTTATCTTTTATTTATAAATTCAATTTATTTTTTCTTTTTGAATAAATGTAATATTTTTTATAATACTCCTATTTCTAACTATTTCAGGCTTCACAGTGACTGACACATACAATCAACAAACTCAGTTTCCTCCTGTGCAACAGCTGCAAGATTCTAGTACACTGGAATCCCAAGCCTTATCCACAAGTTTCCACCAGCAGAACTTACTGCAAGTTTCGAACTCCGACACAATTAACGTAGTGAGTGTCTTCAAAAGGGATATGTACCTGTCATTGTTCAGCAGATGCTGTCCACTCGTTTGCAATATTCACTTATTTATTTATTTATTTATTTTTGCAGCAGGGTTTTGCTATACAGTTCAGGCTGGCTGTAAACTCACTCTGTAGTCCAGGCTAGCCTTGAGCTCACAGCAATCCTCTTGCCTCAGCCTCCTGAGTGCTAGGATTACCAGTGTACCCACCATACCTGGCATGCTGTAATTATTTAGAAATTGCTTATTTACAAGAATGTGCCCATTTCTGGCACCACAAAGTTAGTACATTCTGTACAAAAACTTCAGTGTATAGCACACAGGACTTATTTTTACTTTAAAATATCTTAAGAGGGTCAGCACTGTGATGTGACTTTGCCTCTTGGCTAAAAAGGAAGTTAGTGTAGTGTTGTGCGATAAAATCTGAAAGATGTTGCTAAATTTAAATATTTAGCATTAAATTTAAATATTTTTATTTGTGGAATCTTAAATATGTTAGAGGGAACATAAAATTAATGCTGCAATATCAAAAACAAGTATATATATATAAAATAGATAGATAGATAGTTACGGAGGTACTGGGAAAGGAACCCAGGGTCTTCACACTGACCTACAGATCTCCAGCTTTTTTATAAAAAATGTATGTTTGGAACAGGGTAGGGTCGCTTTGGCTTGCTAAGGCTGAGCTTGGGCTTGTGAGGCTTCTGCCTCAGCTTCCCAGAGTGCTGGCGTTACAGTCATGTGTTGTCACGCTCAGTTTTAAAGCAAGCATTTAATCACTTAATTTAAAAATTCTATGTTTTACTGAAGTTGGAGTTTTTGACTTTAAGTTTTTGATTGTTTTTTTGTTCATGGAATTTATTTTTAGATAGTGTTGAAAATGATCATTCGGTTATTGTCTGTCTTTAAAATTTGTTGATAGCTTTGCCCAGTGGTAGGCCTGAAAATGTTATAGCACTTTTTCATAGCTAGAAAGCACACAGTTGATCATAGATTCTGAATCTGGGCATAGGAAACATGTTGCTTAGTAACTTAGGCTCAATGTAGAACCTTCCAAGCAAAACTGTGCTAACCCAGTGCAAGTGATACAGTTGAATGGGGATTGTCTACTTTGGTCATGAAAGTTAAGTGCACAGATTGGAAACAGGCCCTTGTTCCCAGTAGTGTACAAAATAGATTTCTACTCTTTGTCATCTGCCCTTTGACTCCCAGGATTCTGAAGCCTGGGTTACTCTTTACCCCATGTGAGTAGAATATATTTTGCACAGCATGTATTTTGGAGGGGTTTGAAAACATTGACCAGTAGTGCTGTGGTAGCGTGGGTTGTTATCCTGTGTTGCAGGGAGGGTTAATGTAACTGTTTTTGTATGTGGTACTGTTCCAGGGGGTAGAGGGTGGCTTTTCCTTTTTTCTGTCTGTAGCTTTTGTGACAAAGAGAGCAGATACAATCCTTTCAGAAGGTAAGATTTTTATTCACTGCCATTGTGTTAGCTTTCTGTTACTAAGAGACAGTACTGGAGAGCACCTGTTACAATTTATTGTGGCTCACCACGTCAGTCTTTGGTCAGCTGGTCATAAGCAGCGCATATGGTGGGGAGTATATGCAGAGCAAAGCAGCTTCCCCTCAGGCTGGCTGGGAAGCAGAGAGACAAGGAAGAGGAGCTGGCTCCCCTTGTATCCGTCAAGGGCCACAGCCTCACTTTCTTCTGCTTGGCCCTGCCTCCTGAAGGTTCCCCTGCCTTGCAGTGAATTGCCCCATTCCACAAGAGCTGGCAGCTAAGCTATTAGCAAATGGCCTTAGGGGAGATTGAAGGTCCAAACTATAGTGGCTAGTAAGAGTCAGACAGTGAAAGAGTAACCTTTTATTTAGGTGTATCAGAGAATCAACTTCATAGTCAACGGGATTTTTTTTTTCTTTTTTGGTCCCAGGGATTGAACTCATGACCTTGCACTTACCAGGCAAGCGCTTGTGTCACTGAGCTAAATCCCCAGCCCCTCAACTGGATTTTATATGACTGTAGGTTAGTGGAAAATAAGTATGTTTAATTTTGCGTCAGCGATGTTTACCATTGCTGTGGTCCAAGTGATCACAGTGGACAACTTGCACTTTTTCTTCTAACTCTACATTTCTGAATGTTCATGTCCTCACTTTCTAGCTGTTGAGTTGTTTTGTGTTTCTTCACACCCACATGGTCTGCTTTATATTTCTGCTCATTCTAGACAACTCGTTTGATTCAGGAGCCGTCCCAAGAGGAACTGGACCTGCAGACACAACGCTCCCAGTTCCTAGACGATGGTGAGGACCAGAGCAGACGCTCCCACAGGTAACCACCCGGGTTGGCCTGCTGGCAAAGTGCAGTACCGCCCAAGGGCTCGTGACTGTACACTCTGTGAAGCAGTGTTCATGACGTTCTGTGAAGTAGTGTTCCTTTTTGTCCCTGAAGGATCTGAAGCAAAGATTAACTGGTATAATTTACACTGCTAGTAAGCACGGGGGCCTGGTTTTGGATGCGGCAGTCTTTCTTTAGCCTGTATATTTAATCCATTCTGCAGTAACTTTCAATCACCACTTTTAAGCTATTATTATCATATTTTTAAAAATAAATTTAAATGGCACCCTTTTGTTGAAGATTCTTTGTGAGCCCCAGGAGAGGGTTTCTAAGGAGTTGTGGATGCATCTGCTGAACCATGTGTGTGGAGCACGGCTGGGTACTGTGTGCACACTGCACCCTCTCAGGACAGCGGCCCGGCCAGTGTAGTGAAAACCACAGTACTTGAGAGATTAAAGATGAAGATACATTTCATGAGAACTAAAATGAGTGTTATCTTTTATAGATTGCCTTAGCGTTATAGGATTTTAATAATTTTATTTATTTATAAAAGTTTTTAAATAGTACTTTTTTCCAGAGCCAGTTAACAAAGAACTGGCTCTGGTTCCTGGTTATAAGCTCCCTAAAAACTGATGAAGTGCCTGACTTCATGTGAACGGTCTTCAGAATTTTGAAAATTTGTGTTTTGGTAATATTAATAAACACATAATCCTTGAAAGGCCAAGTAATTACTTTGTTACCTTTACATAGGATTTGTTTCTCAAACACAATGTTAAGTTGAGCCAATGTTTTGTGCATTTGATTCTTGACCTTCAGAAGGGTAATATCCTGAGAGCTCAATGAATTTGCACTTTAAGAAAATAATAGAACAGTGCTTTTTAACTTTGGGGGTTCAAGGGTTCTGAGGATACATACATGCTATGATTGAAAAATACAGTGAATATTTAAATTAAATATTAGACACATTCATATCAGTCTCCCTCAGAATACTCCCTTGTGTTTGGAACACACTTACCTCATTGTTCTAGCTAGCTTCTGAAGCAGTTGTTTTGTGCATGTCTTTAGTTGCACTGTCATGTCTGTCTTGATATTCTGAATCAATTCAAAATGTTTATCTTGCATTGTCATTTTGACTTTGGGGAAAAGCCAGAAGTCATCAGGTGCTAGCTCCAGTGCCTAAAGCGGTTGAGCGTACGCCACAGTGTGTTTTTGTTGGATGACATTCGGTAACAACATTCACTTGTATCTTTAACTACATTTCATAAAGATATTCATGAAAGAGGACTTCTGGAGCTGCTTCAGAAAGTGGCCAGACTAATGGAATAAATCTGATTGAAGTAACGAGGAGCATTTGAGGGGAATCAATGCTGTGTCTTTTACTGTAATACATTTTTTAAAATTTAAGCATTTACCATATATTTTAATCATACCACATATAGATAGCCTCAAGGTTTCTGTGACTCTCCTTATATTTTATTTGCAGTTTGATTTATTCACTGTGGATTTGTTTGCTAGTGTCTGTTGTGAGATTTTGCATTACTGTTTTCAGGTACCATTAATCTAATACTGCCTTGTCATTTCATCATGGCATCTGCTTGGGTTTCCTGGACTTAGAGACTCACCTCATTTATCCATTCATGAAAGCAACCCTCAGAGCTTTTTATGTGCTAGCCAGCAGAGCCATCTTAGCCAAGATGGAGCTTATGTTCAGTAGACAAGAAAACGAGCAAGATGAGTAAGAAAACCTCACTGAAGTGAGGTGAAGTGATACTGTGGGCCATGGTGCTGTGTACATGGTGGATGTCTGAAGGGCAGTCATTGCTATTGTAAGCAGTGATTACGAACTCTGAGCACATTTAGCAGGTGGAGCCTCATAGGTTCCAATACAGGGTACGATGTAGGAGAGACGGAGATTTAACAGGACCGTGAGGGCTTTGACCTGAGCTTTGACAAGGCAGAGATCACTGTCGTGGTTGGGACAGGTTTTGTTAGGTTTAAGACCAAAGTTTCATTTTTTGTCATTTAGATTGATGTTTGAGAAGAATAGCAGGTGTTCAGTTTTTTCCATCAGACTGGAAGTCCATACCTGGGAGTTACCAATACAAAGACTAGCATTTAAACTGAGGGGTGCGCAAAACGTAAGTGGCTCAAAGATTGCACCCTGGCCATTTCAGGAAGGGTGTGCAAAGGGAGGAAGACTGAACCAGGGGGCCAAGGTGGGCCAGCCATGAGACAGAAGGAAATCTGTGCATGCATTGTGTGTGTTTGTTTGTTTGTTTGTTTGCGGAATGAATGTATTCTTTCACTGGGTTCTCAAACAGACCTGGGATCCTTCTCCTCCACATTAAGAAACACAGAACCCTGTAACTCTTATTTGCCACCTGAAGTACAATCAGCAGAGAGAGCAGCGGAGCTGTCAGACTTCAGATGAGTGAAATCCCAGGCTGTGATCTCCAGGAATGCAGCAGGTCCCAGTCTCTCCTCCTGGTCTCAGTGGAGGAATTTATTTATCTCAGAGTTGTAACAAGGATGAACTGAAATCCAGTACTTCATGTGGCACTTGTCGTAAGTGCTAGCCCTTGTAATTTGGTAGTTATTAGACATGTTGGAAGACTTACTCTGTAGTATACAAAGGACGTGGGTATATTCTGTGAAGAGAGGGCAGGTGACCCATCCACATACAGAGATGGGTCTGTCCCAAGTGGACAACATTTGGGCCTTGAAGTGGTCGTGAGCACAGGGTTGAGGCGGGAAGTTGATTGGGGCAGTGGTGCAGGCCCTGCTGACCATACTATTCTGGTTGGGAGGTTGTTTCTGTAGAGTATGGCCAAGTCCTTTTGCTGGATGGTTGCTTTTAATTAGCAGAGGTGACTTTTGGAAAGTTTCTCTCTTGTACCTTGGCATATTTCAAGTGATCATGGTACTTTTCAGACCTGCAAAGAGATTTTTATTACTGTTCATCATTGACCGGAGTCTATCCCTACTTCACGTGTAGATTGACTTTTCTGATGCTTCCTTCTTGTTTTCAATAGGTAGATAGTCTCACCCAATCACAGAGGAGACTATAGCAAGGTGTTCCTGTGTTTCCATTCACTCAGCATTTAGTTTCTGTGCGGACTAAGAGGACTGCCAACTATGGTACCGCTGTAATTCACTGATGATTAGAGTGCCATAATGGAGGAATATGTAAACAGGGATGCTGAAACTTCAGATTATTTCAACTTAATTTAATTTAATTTAATTTAATTTAATTTAATTTAATTTAATTTCTTTGTCTTTTTGAGAGAGGGTCTCGTTATGCAGTTTGGGCTGGCCTTGAACTCACTTTGTAGCCCAGGCTGGTCTCAAATTCACAACAGTCCTTCTGCCTCCACTTCCCCAAGTGCTGGGATTACAGGCATGTGCTACCACGCCTGGCTTATTTTAATTTTTTTTAATGGATGGATCTTGAGACCATACTTTTTTTTTTTTTTTTGAGAAAATAAAACTGAAAGAAATAAAACAGAATGCAAACAAAACAATGAACATGATACAAGACTTCAAGACAAAAGGAAACCAACAGTGGCTACCATGGTGCCTCTTGCTATCTTCAAAATAGCTTCCCATACCATCACGCACAATAAAATTAAACAAAACAGCAGAATAAAACCAATAAAAACAAAACAATGAAAGCAATACAGGACCTCAGAACAAGACAATAGGAAAACAACAGTGTCTACCATACAGCATCTTGTTACCTACAAAGTAGCTGCTTATATCGTCAGACATAATAAAATCAAACAAAACAAAATAGAATAAAATCAGTCAAAAGAAAACAAAGCAATACGAGGCTTCCAAACAAGCTAATGGGAAATCAGTAATGGCTATTATAATACATTTTGTTATTTTGGAAATAGCTGTCTGTGCATTTATATTTGATATATAAAAAAATCAAACAAAACAAAGCAGAATAAAACCAAGCTAAACAAAACAATGAAAACAATACATGGTTTCAAAACAGGATATAGGTTAACAATGGCCACTGCCTTAGCCCTCTAGACATCTTCCCTTTCACCTTCACAACTTCTATGGTACATTTTGGATCCCACTAATACCTGTAGTTTTTTATACTAGGAAAACAACATGATGTTCACCCATGTGACTCTGAACCATTTCACCCACAAGCATGATTCCAAGTTGTATCCATTTACCTACAAGAGCCTCGAGGTTGTCATTCTTTATAGCTGAGTAGCTTTCCATTGTATAAAAATGCCATACCTTTCTTATCCATTCTGCAGTTGATGGGCAAGTTACCCCTACATTTTTTCTGATTCCCTGTCACATAGAGCATTGTATTCTCTCCTTTGACTTTCAGTCTGTAAATTTCCTTTTGAGTTAAATGTGTTTCTTGAGTAAAAGATACTGATGGATCTTGTCTCCTGATCTACTCTGCCAGTTTCTTTTTATTGGTGAATTGAGGCCATCTACATTAATGGTTATGTATGGCCAACATGCACTGGCTCGTCTCTGCCATGCCATTTTCTGCCTGCCATTGGCTGCCCACTTTTCCCATCCATTCAGTTGTCTGCCCCACTTGGTGATCCCTCTCTGCCACTTTTTCTGGTACCATGGTCTTTTTCTTAATCACTCTCTAGAATATCCTTCAGTATTCTTTGTAGGGTTGGTTTGGTGGTCATAAATTCCTTCAGCTGTTCTTTGTCATGGGAATATCTTGTTTGTCCATTAATTTTGATAGTTTTGCAGGGTGCATCAATCTGGGGAAGAAGCTATTTTCTTTCAGGATTTGAAAAACTTTACTGCAAGTTCTTCTTGGCTTCATGGTTTGTGTTGAGAAGTCTGTCGTAATTCTTATGAGTTTTCCTTTATAGGTGATTGTTTCTTTTGTCTAACAACTTTTAATATTCTGTTCCTGTGTTGAATTTCTGGAATCTTGATTATTATATGTCTGGGTATAGATATATTTTGGTTATGGGTAGCTGGAGTTCTGTATGCCTCTCTTATTTGTATATCACGTCGTTTTCCCATGCTTGGGACGTTTTTTGCTATTAGTTCTGTAAATAGAATTTTTTGGGGGGGTGCTAGGGATCAAACTCACAGCCTCACATTTGCCAAGCAGGCATGCTGCTGAGCTAAACCCCTGGCCCCTGTAAATAGAATTTTAATGTCATTTGTGTTGACTCCTGTTTTTTCACTGACATCTATTATTCTTAAATTATTTTGCTTTGTATCATCTCGCAGTCATTGAATTGTTATTTCCTGGCTCCTTGTTATTAAGAGATCTTTCCTTTCATGATCACAAACTGCACACCTGTCTTCAAGGTCTGAAAGTCTACGTTCCATTTCTTTCAAGTGGTTTTGCCAGCTTTCAATGGGATTTTTAATTTCCTAGACATCTGTTTGAATCTGTTTCATGTATTCTAAATCTTTTTTATATTGTTCAAGGTTTCCCCATTTTCCTATGCTCTTCTATGTTTTTTATCTATGTCTTCTTTAAAAATGCTTAGCAATTCTTTTATTACGTATCTCATTTCTTTTTTTACCTGAGATAGTATTTATCTTCTAATTTCGTTTATAGCCTAATGAAGTTGTCTCTTTATTTATTGCCGTCACTTTAGAAACTTCAGATGTATGACTCCCAATCTCTTCCATGTTTTCATGTCCTGGACTTGCTCTGCTTGGGTAGGGGTCCAGGGTCTGCCTTTTGCTTCTTCCTGTCTTGACATTTTCTTGGGTTCTTCCAAAAAAGCGGGTAGTTGAGTCCCAGGTACTTCTCACACTGGCTGCAGTTTCTCCAGAGTGTGACTGTTTGGTTCCTGGTTCTCATGGGTTCTCTTGGGCAAGGCTGGCTATGGGTATCCAGTGGTGGCCAATGAGGAGTGCTTGTGCAGGGTAGGCGGCTGTTTTTCCCAGCCTGTGCTGGTTACCTGCAGGCAGACTGCTGGAGTGTGTGCCTGGGCAGGGCCGGCTGCTGCCTCCCAGCCCAAGCTGGTTACTTGTGAGCAGTGGCTTCCAATGGCTGCTGGAGTGTGTGCCAGTGTAGGGCTGGCTGTTGCCTCCCAGCCTGAGCTGTTTACCTGTGAGTAGTGTCTTCCAATGGCTGCTGGAGTGGGTGCTGGTGTAGAGACAGCTGTTGCCTCCCTACTGAGCTGGTTACCTGCAGGCAGTGTCTTCTGATGGCCACTGGAGTCAAGACCATACTCCTGTTCAGCATCCTCCCTCCTGCCCTGAGGTACTAAGTGGTCCAGGTTCCAGTAGATACATTCTTTTCAGGAGCTTGCTTTGTGGTACATGTTATTCATCTCTCTGGCTTATTTAAATTTTTAAAGTAACTTTAACCTAATTCAGTAACAGCCTAGGGCAGTATGGCTAAGCTGTGACATACATGCTACATTGGTCTGTTAGTATCATTGAAAAGCTCTAAAAGGTTTGCCTTCACTGACCTTGGGACAAGGAATTTTGCATGTTTATGTAGTATTCAAAATAATCTAGTAAAATTTGTTTTGTTAAAAGTTTTAATCAAAAAAGTATATGGATTGGCATTATTGAATGTCCAACTTCCAGAATAATTCTGATCCTGAAGCACTGGAAAGTTTTGCAGTGTGTCTAATGATTCAGTAAAAACATACCACATAGTAAATTTTCTTCCTGTATGTTTAGAGAAAGTTTCAAATTAATGAAATATTTTGGCTGTTGAGGAGTTGTTAAAGAATGTCCCAGTCTGGAAATTAAAGTAGTATTTGACGCAGCAAATTGTTATCGCTACCATTTTGTATTGTATATTATCATTACATCAGTGTGGGCCACATACCCAGTGTCTGCAAGAGTTGTGTTCACCTGGTTGGTGATTGTCATTGAAGCTGGTTTGCTTCCTCCTGCTCCCAGATACTGTGTTTGTAATCATTCCCTGAAGGAACAGGGTCTGAGCTCTCTCTGTTTGGTTTGCAGGTGTGATTACTGCAACAAAGGATTCAAGAAGTCCAGCCACTTGAAGCAGCATGTGCGATCACACACGGGGGAAAAGCCCTACAAGTGTAAGCTCTGTGGACGTGGATTCGTCTCTTCTGGTGTCCTCAAGTCCCATGAGAAAACACACACAGGTCATTATCCACCTCCCACCTGGAGATTATGACTGTTTTGTTTTTATTTATTTCTTTAATTTTATTCATTTATTTACTTGTTTATTTGGTGTTATTTAACACAGAGTTTCACTGTGCAGTTCAGGCTGGCCTTGAACTTACTTTGTAGCCCAGGCTGGCCTCTAACTTGCAGCAATCCTCCTCTTTCAGCAACTCAGTACTAGGACTACAGGTGTAAGCTGCCACACCAAGCTGTTTTGTTTCTAATATGATGATTTGAAGAGATACAATCTGTGTATCATCCAGTTCATCCACTTCGGTAGTTTTTAGCATGTTCAGAATCCTGCAGCCATTACCACTATGTTATATTAGACCATTTTACTGCCAATGAGAGAAACTTGACCCATTAGCAGTCACTCTTCCTTTCTTTGCAATGTCCCCAGTGCTAGAAAACCCATGATCTATGTCTGTTTTTATACATTTGTCTGTTTTAGAAAATTCAGACAGATAGACACATGTGCTACGTCAGTGGTGACGAACCTGTAGCATGCATGCTTTAGTGAGCTGTCTGCATCACTGAGAGCTCTAGAAGGTTTGTGTAGTCTTTTGTGATTGACTTCTTTTACTTAGCACAGTTTACCCACACTGTACCTGCATCAGTACTGCATTTTATGATCAATAATACTCTGTTGTGTGGTATACATTTTGTTTACCTATTGGTCAGTTGGACATTTGAGTTATTTCCATATTTTTACTATTATGAGTGATCCTGCTACGAATCTTTGTATGTAAGTTTCTATATGGTCATGTTTTTGTTTCTCTACTGAGGAATGAAATTGCTAGGTTAAACTGTTTTTAAACTTTTGAGTTTGTGAAAAGTGTTTTCCAAAGTGGTTGCACCCAAAAAAAACTCCAGATATACCAAACCACATCTTTGACAAAGGAGCCAGACACTTTCCCTGGAAGAAATGTAACCTTGTTAATAAATAGTGCTGGAAAAACTGACTTTGCACATGCCAGAGATTAAAACTGGACCCATGTCTTTTACCATGCACTAAACTACGTTCAGAATGGATCAAAGATCTAAATATCAAAACAGAAACATTAAATCTGCTGGAAGACAGAATGAGTAAAATGCTTAGAGACATTGGTATATGCAAATGTTTTATGGCTAAAACCCTGCTTGCATAGTAAGTGTTGCAAAGAATCACCATCTGGATCTCATCTTATTAAAAAGCTTTTGCACAGCAAGTATAACCATGAAGAGAGTGAAGAGCAGCCCACAAGGTGGAAAAAAATGTTTGGCAGCTGTTCCTCAGACAGAGGATTACTATCAAGGGCATATAAAGAACTCAAAACAGTCAGACTTCCAAAATTTAAAGACTAAATCCAAAAATGGGCATCTGAGATGAGAATACACACTTCTCAGATGAAGAAATACAACAAATAAATATGTGGAAAAAATGTTCAACCTTACTGACCGTCTGAGAGATGCAAATTAAAACAACACTGAGATTTCATCTCACCCTGGAAAGAATGGCTCTTATCAAGAAATCAGCCAATAGCAAATGCTGGAGGCCCTTCTCCACAGTTGGTAGGAGTGTAGACTGGTGCAACCACTGTAGAAATCAGTGTGGAGATTCCTTAAAAAGCTAGATTTAGAGGTCCCATTTGACCCAGGTATTGCCATTCTGTGTATCTTCCTGGAAGAATTAAAAACATCATACTACAGCAATATATATCCATCTGTGTTTATAGGCACAATTTGTAATAGCTACGTCTTGGAAACAACCCAGATGCCTATCAACTGAGGAATAAGTAAAAAAGATGTGGTCTTCTTAATCAGCCATAAAGAAAAGAGACTTTTATAAGTAAATGAATGCAATTCAAGACCATACTCATAAGTGAAATAAATCAGACTCATATGTGTAAACATCATGCCATCTCTGTGGTGTGAGGTGAAACAGTAAATAAGATCCAAAATATTTAGCAGATATTGTGAAATGGGGAGAAACTGTTCAAAAAGGAAGAGAAACAAATGGGGGAGAGGAGAAAAGAAGGAAGGGAAAAGCAAAAAAAAAAAAAAATATATATATATATATATATACACACACACACACACGTACACACACGATAGTTAAGATAGTTATACTAGTAATTTCTCTTAATTCATTGAAAAGAAAGGTTTGTTCTAATATTGTTTGAACAATTAGATGCCCATATCTTGTACAATAACTAATTTAAAGATAACAGTATGCAATGTATTAATCATCATTATCTTTCTATTATCTTACTGTGAAATTTTAATTTTTTTCTCTTTAAAATTTAAAAAAATAATAAAGTGGCTGCACCATTTTACAAGTCCACAAACAAATGTAAGAGTGTTCTTATTTCTCCACATCCCTGCCAGTGCTTGTTACTGTCTTTTTTCTTATGACCAGCTTCATAACTCATTGTGGTTTTGATTTACATAACTCCAGTGACTCATAATGCTGAGCATCTTTTCATCAGCTTACTAAGAAATATCTGTTCTAATTCTATACTCATTTTAAATTAGATTATTTTTTGTTATTATCGAGTTGCAAGAGGTTTTTTTTTTAAGTGTATTCTGGCTATTAGACCTTTATTAGATACATAGTTTGCAATCGTATATTTTCAGTGTATTGTCTGTCTGTTTAATATATTCAGTATACTTATTAAACAAAAATATGTTTAATATTAACATATATTCTGTGTAAGGCTTTATTTAAATATGAAGACATGCATTTTGAAATATAAGCCAACCCAGACAGAGTGGCACATGCCTGTTATCCCATCTCCTCAGTGCCTGAGGCAAGAGGGTTACAGATTTGAGACTATCCAGGGCAGTTTAGCAAGGCCATGTCTCAAAATAGAATGAAAAGGGCTGGCTTTGTAGCTTAATACTACAGTACTTTCCTAATATACATGAGGCCCTGGTTTTAGTCTCTAGTGTTATACACACACACACACACACACACACACACACAAACCCAGAAATTTATAAGAAAGCCAAAGAAGGAAAGATTTTACAAATGTGTTCATAGATTTCTTTTTTTAATTTTTTTTATAACAGACATTTGGACTGCTTATATTTTTGGCTATTATGAATGCTGCTGCTGTGAATGCTCACTTGAGTCTTTGTGTACATGTACATTTTAATTTCTTTCATGTGCATACCAAGATGTGGGATTTCTGTGTTGTAAATCTGCCTAACTTCTTAAACACTTTCAAATTGTTTTCTAAAATGGCTGTAACATTTTACATTCCCATAAGCAATGAACACAGGTTATTTTTCTGTGTCCTCACCAACCTATTTATTTAAAGAGAATAAAACCTAACAAAATAAAATAGAATAAAGCCAATCAAAGGAAAACAGTGAAAGTGGTACAGAACTTCAAAACAGGATAATTGGAAATCAACAATGGCTACCATAATATATCTTGTTATTTTCAAAATAATTGTCCATATCATCAGACATAGTAAAATCAAATAAAACAATAAAACCAGTAAACAAACATTGCATGAAACAAAACAATAAATTGGAACAAAACAAAACAGAACAAGATTGGATTTCAAAAACAAGACAGAAGGAAGTCCTCCCTATTTGCTATATTGCATACTGTTATCCACTTAATAGATGCTCAGACTATGGGCCTTAGGCCTGCAAAGTCAATCAAACAATACAAGCACTTAGTTGTTTTTGCACCTCAGTTACTGTCAACTCAGCCTGTCCTCCCAATCAATTAGTTGCTTGGGTGGGGAGGTGGCGGGGAGGGGTGGTGTTCTTGATTCTCAGCTTTCCTGCTGGTTAACTCACAGGAAGGGTGAATTGGCTTCTTGTACTCCTCCCAGGCCCCGCATAGCTTCTGCCAATGCATGGGAAGGGAGAACTGGCTTGTCTCTTCCTGGGCCCTGTAATGATACAGGGGGAAAAAATTCCCAACCTACTAGATGTCTGATATGAGTTGGCATTCTCTAAAATCAAAGAATGAATTTTAGGAACAGCAGAGGTTAAGAGCAGAATATATTTATTAAGAGAAAGAAAGTTTCTGACTGAGAGACAGAAGGGGTCCTGAATGGGTTGCCCTGAGGAGTAAGTAGTTTTTATGAACTCTCGGCAAGGCTGGCTGTGAGAAGATTCATGGTAGCTAAAGGCACTGCTCTGGGGGCCCAGAGAAGCTGAGGAAGGAAGACAGGGATGGGATAAAAATCTTTGTATCCAGGCATTTCTTGAGAGGCACTGGTGCAGAGGAGCAGGGGTATCAGTGCCGGACTTTATATGAATGAAGCCATAGAGAGATTTTACAGACTGTCTCCAGGACTGACCCGAGTCATATGAAAAAAACATTTCTGGGATTGAATCCATAAATCTGTTGCCAGTTTAGATGTAAATGACTGAAGACAGAGAAGACGTGGTTTGAGAAACATTTTAGAAGTTACCTATTTCAGTAAAAACCAGTAAGACAGGCCCTGTTTCCATGTCTTTTTTTAAATTTTATTTTAAAGAGAATAAATCCTAACAAAATGAAACAGAAGAAAGCCAATCAAAACAAAACAGTAAAAGTGATACAGGATTTCAAAACAGGATAAAAGGAAATCAACAATGGCTACCATAATCCCTCTTGTTAACTTCAAAATTGCTGCTTATACCATCAGACCTAATAAAATCAAACAAAACACAATAAAACCAATCAAAACACAAAAATAAAGTAAAACAGTAAAATGGAACAAAACAAAACAGAGTAAGACTGGATTTCAAAAAGAAGACGGAAGGAAATCCCTCCATATTTACTATATTGCATATTGTTATCTTCTCAATAGATGCTCAGACTACCGGCTCTAGACCTGCAAAGTCAACCAAGCAATACAAGCATTAAGTTGTTTTTATACCTCAGTTGCTAACAGCTCTGCATTTTTCCGAAGCAGCTGGTTGCTTGGGTGGGTGGGAGTGCCATGTTCTTGTTTCCCAGCCCACATGTCAGTTGGCTCACGGGAAGGGCGGACTGGCTTTTTTATTTCTCCTCCTCGGACCTGCATGGCTTCTGCCAGCTCAAGGGAGGGGCAAATTGGCTTCTTCCTTGTCTTTAAAGCAGTCTTGATTCCTAAAGATCAAAAATCACAACACAGTAAGTTTGTGATTTATTGAATATATCTTTGCTTTGACGTGCTTACAATTTTAAGATAATAAAACATTGCTGTTCTTACCTTGCTCATGTCCTACGTTATCACAGGAGTGAAGGCTTTCAGCTGCAGTGTCTGCAATGCTTCATTCACAACCAATGGCAGCCTTACCAGGCACATGGCCACACACATGAGCATGAAGCCTTACAAGTGTCCATTCTGTGAAGAGGGCTTCCGCACCTCAGTTCACTGCAAAAAGCACATGAAGAGACACCAGGCGGTCCCCTCTGCTGCATCAGCAGCTGAAGAAGCAGAAGGAGGAGGTATTTTTCCTTTGCTCATTCGAAGATTATTAGCCAAATGCAAATACAATAATTAATGAATGTACAAAGCACCTTGAATATCTGAACTTGGCTGTGCATGCCTTAAATTTAGTAGTACCCTGAGTTTTAAAAAATGAATTTACTTTCTGGATATGAAAACCTACATGTTTTTTGAAAAAGTTCAGAAGCACAATGATGAAAGTATCTCTCTTGTTACCAGTTGGGGCAGACAACCAGTGGGGCAGCACCCACTCTGACACTGTGTCCTTCTAGCCACACTCGCACATACATGTAGATAGACTCTAACTTTCTAGCAAATATGGTATCATGCTGCACATGCTGTTACAATCTATTTAATCTCCTCTCCCGTGACATTTGTGACATGCATATTTGATCAGGGAAGCCCTGGCCTTCAGTAGTTCATGTAATTATGTCATATTTTACTGTGTAACCTTTTGTAGATAGATGTACAGCTAATATCTGGGCCCTTATGAGTAAGCATTCAATTGATGCCTGGCACTCTACAGTTTGAAGGATTTTCATTTTATAGGAGGCACAATAAAAAATACAGTCAATGTCTAAATAAATTTGTTGTGGTAAAAGACACATTGCTGCTAATGCTCCTCAACCCCTTTTCCTTCAAGCACTCTTATCCCATTGTTTTGGCCACCCTCTGAAGCATTCTAGAAGCCCTTCTTTGTAAGTGTGTTTGTGTGGCTCCTTCAGTGTCCTGAATCAATTCAAAGCATTTACCATTCATGATCATTTTTGACTGTGGGGAAACCAGAAATCGAAAGGTGCCAGATCCACTCATTGACTTGGGCAAGGACACACCATAGTGTTCTCCAGTGATGGAAATTGCAGCAGCAGAAACAATGTGTGGTGTGGAGTATTGTGACAAGGGGCAGCGCTGTATACCCAGTGCTCAGACTGTTTTCTGTGTTTGCCTGAGAAGCCAGGCACACAGAGGGTCAGTGTTTAATAAATAAGAGTTCTTAGTGTCTGTCTCCATAGTAAGTGAGCTTCTTGTCTTGCTGTGTGCCATCCCACAGTGGTATGTAGTGACCGTTGAATGTTACCTTAATGATGTGTGGAGGTCATTTGATTAAGTGTTCTCCGAGGACAGACCTGTTGAGGATTCTTGGTATTTCCTCCCCAGTTACTTATTCCTCCATCTGCTTGCAGTCATTTGACCTTGAGGTCATAATCAGACCATTAGGGTCTCTAATATGTTATACTGAAATGAGAGCTATGCAGCTCTCATATTTTGAGAAATTTGCCTAACCTGCCTTAAGAACTTCCTTTTTATGTCTCTAATTTCTGTATTTCAGAACAGATGTTTAGTTAATCTTATTAGCAGATGTTCTGAGTATTGGTTTCTGACCTTTTGTACCTACAATAGTTCATACTTTTCAAGGTGATAGAGCTCAGCAGAAATCTTATTTCCAGCTGTTAGCTGTCCCGAGATTAAATAAAGTGTAAAAAGTACATAGGTCTTCCTTCAAATGAGTTAAAGAATACAGGCTATCCAGGTACTATTTTTTTGGACTCCTATAGTCTGAAGAATGTTAACTAATTGGCCGTTATGCTTATAATCTCTAAGTCTGATTACATTTTCGTCCTCAGCAATTAATAAGGTTTGTAATAGTATTAACTGAGTGCTGTTAGAGTTCACTTGTGGGGTTCTGAGAAGGTCTCATCATATATACTTGATATATTGTATCTTATTTTCCTCTTTTGGGTCTCTCCTGGCCATGGGAGTGTTACCTGTTACTCATCTTCACTCACACCACACCAGGATTATTGTGAGAGTCACATTTCCTATGTCAGCTGATTTGGTCTCCTCTGTGCATCATGTTCTGATCTTTTTTTCCCTTTCATTTTCCTTGGTTCTTTCCATGGCATATACTGTGCTGGTGTGTTCTTGGCTACTTAAAAACTTTCAATGCAGTTGTCTCCGAATTGCATCATCAGTGTTTATGGGACCACTGTCTATAACCTGCCTCACGTCTTTCCAGACATGAAATTTTAGTTCACCATGTTTCCTTTTTCTGTGATTACTGCCAAATGAATATTGAATATTATGATTCCATCCTCTATGACACACTCTCCTCCATTCTTACCTTTCTCCTCTTTTGTTGCTCATCTTTTTTCCCCATCATATTGTAAGAAAGATGATCCAGTTGGTTTTTTACATCATTTGGGGTTTGCACTGTCCATTTCGTGGTTGCAAGTTGCTGTTGAGTCTGAGTGTTTCTTGTTCTCTGTGTGTTTTCAAACTTCCCAGAGCCACCCGCACAACCTGCCAACAGCCCTCACCTCACGAGATCACTGGGCTTCTTGAAACTTTTGGCGCAGTAGGTACAGCAGTTGGCATGCTTTGGCTCAGATTCCAGCTCCGCCTGCTTGTTCTTCATCTCGCTGATGTGGTCCTTTTCTGCAGCAGATTGCACTGGGATCTTCTCAGACACGGTGGCGCTCTCTTGGGGCCGAATCTTCGCTAGCTGGGCTGTCTCCACCCTTTGAGCCACACTTTCCCTCTCATGTTAGATTTTAATAGCAGCTTATTCTTGTTTTTAATGAGCTGGAATATTTTCTTACATTTCACTGGGAGAACACTTAAACAGACACACATTTCTAAGCTTTATTTTCCTCTTTGCAGTAGGTCTTTTTAATTGGGGGCTTTTGCTAATTTATCATTTTGGTCTTTTGGGGGCTTCTGATTTTCTAATGATTGTGTGTGTGTGTGTGTGTGTGTGTGTGTGTGTGTGTGTGTACACTATAGGTGGTGTGCATATTGGAAACTTCCTAGCCTCTTCTAGCTTCTCAGCAGGTATAGAAGAAGATCATCAGTTCCAGCACTTTTAGTATTGCACGTTGTACCCAAGGGCTCATCCTTCGTGTGACCTTTCCTTTATGATCTTGCCTAGTCTCTCAGTAGAACAGTGGTGGGAAAAACCACTCTTTCCCATCTTCTGTGTAGCTAGTTGAGTTACTAACTTTAATCTTACATGTTTAATTTTATTTCTAGTTATGCTGAAACTTGAGCTTTTCCAAAGGTTTTGATCCCTCTTCCTGTGCTTTGGGTAGATGCGTGTGTGGAGGAAGAGGAAGAAAGCTCTGACAGAAGTGCATCAAGGAAGTCCCGTCCTGAGGTGATCACCTTCACAGAGGAGGAGACAGCCCAGCTAGCCAAGATTCGGCCCCAAGAGAGCGCCACCGTGTCTGAGAAGGTCCTGGTGCAATCTGCTGCAGAAAAGGACCGCATCAGCGAGATGAAGGACAAGCAGGCGGAGCTGGAATCCGAGCCAAAGCATGCCAACTGCTGTACCTACTGCCCCAAAAGTTTCAAGAAGCCCAGCGATCTCGTGAGGTGAGGGCTGCTGCCAGGTTGTGCGGGTAGCTCCGGGAAGTGTGAAAATGCATGCTTTCCATCCTTTTGACCCTCTTCAGCGCAGTAAGGGAGCACTTTCTGGAGCAGGAAGTTTTTAAGCCTGAGTTATCTCTACAGTGAGCTCCTCGAAATAGAACCTATTGGTTGCTTGAACGTATTTTGTGTAATTGTGGTAGTAATAAAAAGGAGAACTAAGTAGTTTATTGAGAAACATGGTATGCTAGACTTTGTGGACATTTTGGAGAGCAGCAGGTATCCTCCTTTTTCAGGGACTGTTGGCCTCTGTGAGGAGTAGATAAGTTAGAGACCAAAGGGAGTATGTCATAAAGCAGACAGCAGTGACTGATGAATAAGATAGAGGGTAGCAGAGGGCTGAGGAATCCAGAATCCAGGACACAAGAGGAAGCGTAGAAGGAGCTCCAGAACTGTTCAGAGTAAGGAGAGAGAGCCTGTGACTGAATGTTTCCTGTCACATGGGTATTCCAAAGTTCTGTTGCTAACCCTACCCATGGGCTTTCAGACCTCATGTTAAGAAGTACAAGGACACTACAGAGCTGGTGTCATAGCACTTCTCACTGCTGATACATTGCCTAAAGGGCCTGGGAGGTCATGCGTCTCTGTGTCCCTCAGAGACCTTCTGATGCCTGTTTTAGACTAGCAAACAGGAAGGAAATCCTACCATGTCCTTGCAGTATGCTCTTTTTGGATTCTAAGTGGTTGCTTAACTTTGTATATATCTTTTAGAAGTTTATATTTTTTCTGTAAACTAGCTCTGCATTATTGTCTACTCTGATACGATCTTTTTGCTAATTTTTAAAAAGTTTGAGTCTTAAGAAAATTAGTTCTGTTTGCATTTGTCCTGCAAATCCTTTGTTGTTAGAATTAAGATATTCCGTGTCTAGAGTGAAGCTTATAATTTTTATTTCCTAAATTTTTAAATATATAGTAACAATTTTTATCTGAATGATTATAAATTTCAAATTATATAGGTATTTATAACTATATATAATTAAAAAGAAAGTCATTTAGTTAACAAATGCTTTTTGGATAGGCATGTTCGAATCCATACTGGAGAAAAGCCATATAAATGTGATGAATGTGGAAAGAGTTTTACTGTGAAATCTACCCTTGATTGCCATGTGAAGACTCACACAGGTAAGGATAAAAGTTTTGCAGAGTTGGTGGATGTCTTACAATACTAAAATTTTTGTTTCTAAAGTTTTTGTTTATTGTAAGCATATAAGTACTTTCAAAATTACACAAAGCTTAAAAATCAGGAACTATGAAGATATTGGATATAAAGAGACTAGAGTTCAAATATTGAATTATAAATTGCCTGTATTCTTACTCATGCTTATTTTACACTCGTGTAAAATATTCTTTTTTTTTAACACCAAGTACATTTATTATAAAAGAAGAAAGTTACAAAATATCCTCGTATCTTTCCTTGAGAAATTAAAAATAAATGACAGAATAAAACCAAAATGAATAGAAAAAGATAATAAAGATCAGAAAACATAATCCCTTATCAAACTACCAACATCATTTTTCATTTTGATTCTTACATTTCTGTAAAAATAGAGAAGATTCAGAATAGTGTAAACAACTTTGATAAAAGAACAAAATTAGAGCACCAACCCTCTCCAATCCCATGATTTGTCACAAAGTCACACCAGTCATGACAAAACGGCATTGATATCAAGGTAGACAAACCACCGAAGTACCAATATAAACTTTCAAAATAGATACCCGTGTAACAGATAATTGATTTCTGGTAAAAAAACAAAAGCAATTAAGTGGAGAAAGGATTGTACCCTCAGTAAATATACTGAAACAACTGGATATCCACATGCAAAAAACCCAAACTTTATAGCACATCAGAAATTTCTTAAGACATCCAAAGTCAACTCAAAGTGGTTCACATCGGGTTAATTAAAGTAAAGGTAGGTATGGCCTCAGTTATTGCTTGGCTGAAGTCATTCTCTCTGAGACAGAATACCTGTTTTTTCCTTATTATATTAATGAAACAATACAATGTTTATACATGCTTGTCATATTTATTTCACTAATAAGTATGTTCTCAAGATGGATCCATTTACCTATAAAAATGTCCAGTTTATCATTCTTTATGGCTGGATAGTATTCCATTATATAGAAATATCACATCTTTTTTATCCATTTCTCAGTCAGTGGGCATTTAGGTTGTTTCCAAGATGCAGCGGTTGTAAACTGTGCTGCTATAATCATGGGTGCACATATATATCATTGTGGTATGATGTTTTCAATTCATTTGGGAAGATACCCAGAAGGAGAATAGCTGGGTCAAATGGGATCTCCAACTCTAGTATTTTTAAGGAATCTCCACACTGATTTTTACAGTGGTTGCACCAGTTTGCATTCCCATAAACAATAGGGAGTGCTCCTTTTTCCCCACAGCCTCTCCAGCATTTGTTATTGCTTGATTTCTTAATACTAGCCATTCTGTCTGGGGCAAGGTGGAATCTCAGTGTTGTTTTAATTTGCATCTCTCGAATGACCAGTGCTGTTGAACATTTTTTCACATAGTTAATTGCTGTTTGTATTTCTTCATTTGAAAGTGTGTGTTCATCTCAGATGCCCATTTTTGGATTGGGTCTTTAAATCTGGGAGGACTGATTTTTTTGAGTTCTTTATATGTTCTTGATAATAACCCTTTATCTGGGGAACAGCTGGCACACATTTTCTCCCACACTGTGGGTTGTCTCTTCACTCTGTTGGTGGTTTCTCTTGCTGTCAAAAGCTTTCAGTCGGATGAGATCCTATTTGTTGATTGTTTGTGATAAGTCCTGTGCACTCTATGTTTTATTCATAAAGTCTTTGCCTACACCAATGTCTTCAAGAGTGTTACCTACTCTGTCTTCCAGCAAGTTTAATGTTAAGATCTTTAATCCGTTCTGATTTTAGCTTAGTATATGGTGAAAGATATGGGTCCAGTTTTAGTCTTCAGCACGTAGAAAGCCAGTTTTCCCAACACCATTTATTAAAGAGACTATCGCTCTTCCAGTGGATGTTTTTGGCACCTTTATCAAAGGTAAGATAGCTTAGTGTGTCTGCAGTTGTTTCTGTATCTTCTAATCTATTCCATTGATCTTCAGATCTGTTTTTTTGCCACTGCTACACTGCTTTTATCACAGTAGTTTTATAGTATAATTTCAGATCAGGGATTGTGATTTCCCCATCTTGTCTTTGTTGCCCAGAACCACCTTTGCTGTTCTAGGTCACTTCTGATTCCAAACGAATTTTAAGATTGTTTTCTCTGCTTCTGTGAGATATGCCATTGAAATTTTGATTGGAATTGCATTGAATTTGTATAAAAGTGTTGGAAGTATGGCCATTTTCACTGTATTGGTTCTTCCTACTCAAAAGCATGGGATGTCTCTCCATTTTCTAATATCCTGATCAATCTCCTTTTTCAGAGTAGTATAATTTTCAAAGTAGAGGTCTTTTACTTTCATTAGATTGAGTTCTAGGTATTTCAATTTTTTGGATGCTATTGTAAAAGGTATTGTTTCCCTGATTTCTTTCTTAGTGAGTTTGTTTTTTGTATACAAGAGGGCTATTGATTTTTGAGTGTTGACTTTATAAACAGCTACATTACTAAATTTGCTTATTAAATCTAGAAGTCTTTTAGTGGAGTCTTTGGAGTCTTCTAAATAGAGTATCATGTCATCTGCAAATAATGATAGTTTAACTTCTTCCTTTCCTATCTTTATTCTTTTTATTTCTTTCTTGTCTAATTGCTCTGGCTAAAGTTTCCAAGACTATGCTGAATAGGAGTGGAGATAGTGGACATCCTTGTCTTGTTCCTGATTTTAGAGTGAAAGCTTTCAGTTTTTGTCCATTTAGTATGATATTGGCTGTTGGTTTGTTATAGATAGCTTTTATCAGAGTGAGATAAAGACCATGTATTCCAATTTTCTGTAGGGTTTTTACCATGAATGGGTGCTGGACTTTGTCAAATCTTTTTCTGCATCTATTGAGATAATATATATGATTTGTCCTTGGCTCTGTTAATATGGTATATTACATTTATGGATTTACGTATGTTGAACCATCTCTGGATCCCTGGGATGAATCTCACTTGATCATGGTGTACAGTCTTCTTGATGATTTGCTGCAGTCTGCCAGTATCTTATTGAGGATTTTTGCATTAAAGAGATTGGCCTATAATTCTATTTCTTAGTTAGGTCCTGCTCTGGTTTTGGAATTAGAGTAATGCTTGCTTCCAGGAATGAATTTGGGAGTATTACTTCCCTTTCAATTTCATTAAAGGGTTTGAGAAGTATTGGTGTAACGTCTTCACTAAATTTCTTGTAGAATTTGGCAATAAATCCATTAGGGTCTGGGCTTTTCTTTGGTGATAGGTTTTTAATTACATCTTTAATTTCATTAATGATATTGGTTGATTTAAGATATTTATATCTTCTTGATTCAGCTTTGGTAATTCATATGTATCTAGGAATATGTCCATTTCTTCTGTATTTCCATCCTATTAGAAAACAAGTTTTCAAAATAAGTATAGATGATTTTCCTGGATTTCTACAGGGTATATTGTAATTTCACCCTTTTCATTCCTAATTGCATAGGTTTGAATCTTTTCTTTCCTTTTTTGATAAGGTTGACCAAGAGTTTGTCAATTTTATTTAATCTTTCAAAGAACCAATTCTTTGATTCATTGATTGTAGTATTGATTTTTTTAGTCTCCAGTGTGTTAATTTCTGCTCTGATCCTTATAATTTCCTCCCTTGTACAAGCTTTTGGTTTAGCCTGCACTTGTTTTCCTAGAAGTTTGAGGTTCAATATTAAGTTGTTTTTATGTGTTTTTATCTGTTTTCCTGATATGGGCATTTAGTGCCAGAAATTTCACTCTTACAGCTGCTTTCATTGTGTCCCACAAGTTCTGGTATATTGTATTGTCATTATCGTTCAGCTGTAAAAACTGTCTAATTTCTTCTTGTATTTCATCTGTGACCCATTGGTTGTTCAGTTGGGTGCTATTTAATTTCCATAGGTTGATGAAGTTCTTGCGGTTGTACGGCATGAACTTCCAATTTCATGCACTGTGGTCTGATCGTATGTATGAGATTATTTCAGTTCTTTTGCATTTACTTAAGCATGTTCTATGAGCCAGTATATGGTCTGTCTTGGAGAATGTCCAATGTGCAGCTGAGAAGAATGTGTATTCTGATGTTATGGGGTAGAACACTCTATAGACATCTACTAAGTCCATTTGCTCAAAAGTGTGATTTAATTCTAATATTTCATTATTGATTTGTTGTCTAGTTGATCAGTTTTTGTGATAGCGGGGTATTGAGATCTCCCAATGCAACTGTATTAAGGCTTATTTGATTTTTCATGTTCATTAATAATTGTTTTATATAACTGTATATACTAATATTTATTGCATATATATTTATGATTGTTATCTCTTCCTCTTGGATTGTTCCCTTTACCAGGATATAGTGATTTTCTTTGTCTCTCTTCATCAGTCTTGGTTTGAAATGCAATTCATCTGCAAATAGAATAGCAACTCCTGTTTTTTTCTGGATTCCTGTTGCATGGAATATTGTTTTCCATCCTTTAACTTTCAGTCTATGAATTTATTTTTGGATTAAATGTGTTTCTTGTATATAGCATATTGTTGGATCTTGCTTTGTGATCCATTCTGCCACTCTTTGTCTTTTGACTTGTGATTTAAGACCATTAAGATTAATGGTTAAAATTGATATGTATTGATTTATCTTTGTCATTTTATTTTCCTATTTTTGGCTCTCCCGCCCACTTTGTGTTTCTTTTTCCCTTCTCCTTAATTGTTTGCCTTTCCTGGTGGAGTCCTTCTGTTGCAGTTATGGAGTTGTAGTCCTTGTTATCTCTTTCAACAATGTCTTTCAGAACATTTTGGTGCTGGTTTGATGATCATAAATTTCCTCAGATGTTCTTTGTTATGGGAGTATTTTATTTTTTCCTCAATTTTGAAAGATAGTTTTGTGGGATACATCAATCTGGGTTGAAAGTTATTTTCCTTTAGAATTTGGAGTAGTTTACTCCAAGCTCTCCTTGATTTGAGAGTTTGTACTGAGAAGTTAGCTGTAATTCTGATGGGCTTTCCTTTATAAGTGATTTTTTTCTTATCCCTACAGTTTTTAAAATTCTATTCTCCTGTTGAATTTCTGGAATCTTGACTATGATATGCCTGGATGTAGATTTTTTTTTTTTTTTTTTTTGATCATTGCCAATTGGAGTTCTGTATGCCTCACTTATTTGAATGTCAAATTCTTTTTCTCTACCAGGAAAGTTCTTGTTCATGATGTCTGTGGAGATGTTTATAATGTCATTTGTGCTATCTCCTGCTTGTTCATTGAATCCAGCTAATCTTATTCTTCTTTGTCTCATCTAGCAGCTGGTGGATTGATTTCTCATGTTTCCTTGCTAGTTTTGAGAAATCTTTTTTTTCCTAGTTGTTAATGCAATCCTGTCTTCAGTATCTGAGATCCTATCCTCATATTGGCCTAATCTGCTTCAGATACTTTCAGTGGAGTTTTTATTCTCCTGGATATCTGTTTGAATCTGCTTTATGGATTCCATTTTTTTCCTATGTCGTGCTTCCATAATTTGCTTAAGCTTGTCTGGTTTTTTTTTTTTTTTTTGGTCTGTGTCTGCTGTAACATCACTAAGATTGGTATGCATTTTGGTAATCTCTAATTATTTGAGAGATTATTTCTGATTTCATTTTTTCCAGAGCCTTGTTCAGTTGCTTTATTACCACTTGGGAGAGCCGTGGTAGGGGGTTTTCGGATTTTCCAACCTCATTCCCCTCTGGGTTTGCCTTTGGTGAACTGGGTATCTGAGGTTGTGTCTTGCTTAAGTGTGTTCTCATATCTTTTCCATGAAATGCAAAATAGTTATATACAATATATAAGACTATAATATATCAATTCTGCCCTCAAGGATTAAGATTCAAAATGGATTAAAGAGAAAACAGAAAAGTGTGAAAAGAGAAAGAGATTACATGTAGGTTGGAGGACAAAAATGGATCCCACCAACTTGGGGAAACTGATGCAGAGGACTGACGGAAAAGGCAGCTGGAAGAGATGAAAGCTAGAACAGAACAAAACCATACCCACAACAGGTTAGGAACCACGCTCACACTCAAAAGAAAAAAAAAAGAGAAATAAAAAGGAAAGAAGAAAAGAAAAACAACAACAAACAAGAAAAAGTCGTCTTCTTCCAGGATTGTCTCTGGGTTCACCAGTAGCCAGCCTGTGGAGACGGCCTCTCAGTCGTGCCACTGTCTCCCGCAAGCCGGGAGCTGCTTTATGACGGAGTAGCAGACACCCTTGGCAGGCTGCCCCTGACCAGCCTCACTGGGCGCCCACAGTCCAGCAGTTTCCCCGGCTCTGCGCCCAGCTAGCAGCTGCTGGAGGAAGCTGGCAGCAGTTCTGGTTCTGGGTTTATCTGCCGGACTCCAGAATGGCTGTCTGCTGTTTGCTCCCTCCCATGGGAGGACCGAGCCCCCTGCACCCAGCACAGTCCTCCGCGTCCAACATCCCCTCCATCGGTGAGTCTTTCCACAGAGACCTCTGGAGTTGCCAGCAGCCACTGTCACTGTGACTGCACATCCCAGGTTCCAGCAGCTCCCCTCAGGCAGCGAGTCTGGCTCTGTGAGGAGGCGCTGCCAGCCACTGCCTTCTTCGTTGAAGTTTTTCTTTTTACTCTTTCTGTGGTCTTCCTTGGTCCAAGGGATCTACCTCCTTCCTTCTTGCCTTCCTCACGATGCTATATTCCCATCTAGATGGTGTCTCTCAGAGGCTGTTCTCTGCTGCTTACTGCTCCACCATCTTCCCAGGAGTCATGTAAAATACTCTGTGTTGGTCTCATTTAGGCTAAAGAAATTCCGTTTGTTGGACTTGATAAAAACTAGAGACTTAGCAAGTCTGATGACAGCTACCCACTTGTAACACTTTTTTTTTTCATGAGACAGGGTCTCACTGTGTAATTCAGGCTGGCCTTGAACTCACCATGGAGCCCAGACTGACCTCAAACTCACAGCATCCTCCTACCTCAGTCTCCTGAGTGCTGTGATTACAGCTCTGCACCACCGTACCTGGCTGCATTGTAATACTTTTTGTGAGGGGAAAAAAATCTCAGGAAGGAAAGGATTGTTTGGTTTTCATGGTCGTTTGTTTTGTTTTGTTTTGTTTTGTTTTTAAATCTTCATCTGATGCAAGGACCTGAAAGTCCACTGCTTTTGCTTCTTGAATTCCACACAATGCATCCTTGGTAGAAAGCAGCTGTCCCTCTCTTGCGAGCGTGGATTCTGTCTTCCATGTGGAAGCATAGTGACATCAGACCATTCAGTTCTCTGAGCCACAGGTTCCTTGTGTGTGAATGGGGCTAATGATAGTACTTCCCTAGTGAGGGACTGGCATGCATTAAGACATGTGAGTAGGTTAGAAGAGCATTTGGCATGTTGTAAGCTCAGGGTGTTAGTTGCTGTCACTGTGATTCTGTGAGTTGTGACCATCAAATTTACCTGTATTCTTAATTTTTGATTTTGAGCAAAATTAAGTGAGTACAAGTGAAATTTCATCAATTTATGTTAAGTCTTGGAATTATATTCTTCTTCAGTCTGTTTTTATTGGTACATTTTAGATATACATAATGATCAAATTTATCATGGAGAATTTGTACCTGCACATGATATAACTTGATTATTTTTTCTCCATTCCCGTACCCTCTTCACCCCCTTCCCCTCCCCATTTATAAAAGCTTTATTTCCATTTTTTCCTTTTTTCTCACTTTCAAAAAACTTTTCCTCCTCCTTTGTTCCCTGCCCCCTTTGAACATTTTCTGCATATTTCACAATATCTGATTTTTGATCCTTATTTATAATTTAAGTTTCTCATACTAGAGAATTGAGATTATTTTGATGGACTGATATTTGGAACAAAAATATGGATATGAAAATCATTTATTAAGCCTCTTAGACATGCAGTTTTCCTGTCTTATGAGATTTTTTCCTATATCTATCTCTTGTGTCACACTCAACTTACTGAGGCCCAGAAGGTGTCATCTATGTCTACCTCAGCACACCAGGCGAACAGGTTTTGCATGTGCAGTGTGCCTGGCAGTGTTCACAGTGATGGGCACCATTGTTTGGTGTACTGCATTCGGCTTGGAAGTCCAGTGCAGTTTATATAGACAGGGAGTAGAGAAAAGTCACAGTTGAAAACAAAACTGCTTTCCATGCCCCTGTCTGTTTGAAGTGGAGCCTTGTGAGGATAGGCAGCTTCGGATTTGGCCTGCTGAGCTCCTTGCCTGTGCTGCTTTGCTGCTGGTGTAAGCAGCCCTTGTTTTCTGGGCAGTGGAGGGAGAAAGGCGGAAGTTCTTTTTACCGAGTGCTTCTGGAGCACAGCTGGTGCGGAGGACACTCACACATGGGTGGCTTCTGTTTCACAGATAATGATGTGAAGAACCAGAAAGGAAGAAGTGGGTGTGCAACATTAAACACGTGGCCCTGTGCCCCCAGAATGTACTTTCCTGTGTACTTTCTCTGGCTGTGGGGCTTCCTGTGCTAGTGTTCTGGATGTTCCCATTTGTCAGAATATAAAATAAAGAGATACTGAAACGTCAGTGCAGTACCCTTTATAAAATCAAAGAAAAGTGAGAGTAATACAGGTCTGGGCTAAGTCCAGCTACTTACTAGTTTCCAGTAAAGATAAATACTCCCGTCAGTGCTCGACATACAATGCAGGAGTCCAGCCTTGAAGGGTTGTGAAAGTACCAGATCTAAAATGCAAACAGTCTGCTGGTAAGGTGGTGCCACTGTCTGTGACAGTGCTGTGGGTGAAAGGCTTCCTTTCAAACACTTCAGCCTACGTAGTTAGCACAGTTCATCCGTCCGAGAATGAGGGTGTCTGTAAGTGTGAGTGCTCATCAGCCCCCACTGATTCTTGGCTGGACTTTCCACAGGTCAGAAGCTGTTCAGTTGTCATGTCTGCAGCAATGCTTTTTCTACAAAAGGAAGTCTGAAGGTGCACATGCGCCTGCACACAGGAGCAAAGCCTTTCAAATGCCCGCACTGTGAGCTGCGCTTTCGCACATCTGGGCGAAGGAAAACTCACATGCAGTTTCATTACAAACCAGACCCGAAGAAAGCCAGAAAACCCGTGGCTCGAAGCTCGTCAGAAGGACTGCAGTCTGTAAACCTTCTCAGTTCCTCCTCCAGCGACCCTAATGTGTTTATCATGAACAATTCTGTCCTAACAGGACAATTTGATCAGAATTTGCAAGGGCTGGTGGGCCAAGCTATTCTGCCTGCGTCAGTGTCAGGTAAGCGCTGCGTTGTGCATAGTCTGGTCATTACACTGACTTACATCCTTCTCCTCTGTTCCTGGAGTGGAAGAAACATCACAGTCAGTGGGAAGATTTTGTTATTTTATTTTATACAGTTACCTTTCTACTCCTTTTTCTTATCTGTTACATCTGCTTTTGAAACCCACAGCACTTTGGCTAGTTGCTTTCTTTTTTTGGCAGTACTGAGGAATGGATCTAAGGCCTTTGGGCTTATATCCCCAGCCTTTTTTTTTGAGACAAAATCTTGAAACAAGACTGGGTTTGAACTTGTGATCATCCTGTCTCAGCTTCCCAGTGTGTAGGAATATAGGCATTGCCACTACTAGATTTTGTTTTTTTAATAGGTTTAATTTATTTCTTTCTCAGTTAGTATTCTTAAAATATAGTAGTGGGATGTATAATTTACAAATACTTATTAACTCAGTTTTTAAGGTAGTGGTTATCAGCTGGGTATGGTGATGCTTGCTGGTGGTCCCAGCACTGGGAAGGCTGAGGCAGGAGGATCCTTGTGAGTTTGAGACCAGCCTGAGCTATAAAGTGAGCTCTAGGCCAGCCTGAACTGCATGGTGAAACTGTCTCAAAAAGAAAAAAAAAAGGTTACCAGTTGTCATTGTGGCACAGTGTGTGAATAGTATATGAACAGCTGGGTCTCTTTGTGTACTTACCGTAAATGTGGCAGATCTTAATAGCCAGAAGATACCCTGTGGGCCCCTCTTTCTATGTCTTTGACTTGTAGAACAATTAAAGTTGGGCTGTTCTTGTTTAGTGGTTGCTGCTATTTAAAACCTTGAGCTAGGCTGGGCGTAGCGGCTCTTGCTTGTAACCCCAGCGCTTGGGAGGCTGAGGCAGAAAGATCGTTGTAAGTTCAAGACCAGCCTGGGCTACAAATGAGCTCAAGGCCAGCCTGAACTGCATAGTGCGACCCTGTCTCAAAAAGACAAAAAAATAAAATAAAATAAAACCTTGAGCTAACCAGTAGACTCACTTTTCTGATACATTTAAAATGGGTAACATTATTTATTTCCTAGGGTTTGGTGACAATTAAATTATGTAACATATATGTGTTATGTAATATATATAACATATGTAACATATATAAACATTAACATATCTTAATTAGATCATGTTAACATAATATATAAAACTTAGGTATTTGAAAGTCCCCGTGTAAAAAATGAATTCTGTTAGATTTAAAAAGCATTCATAATGTTCTTTTCCTTTTCTCTTTCTGGCCAGCTGGTGGCGACTTGACAGTGTCTCTGACAGACGGGAGCCTGGCCGCCCTGGAAGGCATCCAGCTACAGCTGGCTGCAAACTTGGTTGGACCAAATGTTCAGATTTCTGGGATTGATGCATCCAGCATCAACAACATCACATTGCAGGTATGATAACTGACATGGACTTCTGTGCTTTTAGGTTGTCTGAATTCACAGAAGCATGGGATTTTCATGGCAGGTATCTGTGTTGGTTTTCAGATCGATCCAAGTATTTTACAGCAAACGCTGCAGCAGGGCAACCTCCTTAGCCAGCCACTCCCAGGGGAGGCTGGTGCGGCGCCACAGAATGCTGGACAGACATCCGACAGCACAGTCCCAGCCAGCGTCGTCATTCAGCCCATCTCAGGCCTGTCCTTGCAGCCCACGGTGACATCTGCTAACCTGACCATTGGCCCGCTGTCTGAGCAGGATTCTGTGCTGACCACCAGCAGCAGCGGTAAGGATTGTTCACTTTTGTTTATTTCACCAGCTGGAATTTTAGTCTCTTGCTTATACTCACACATTTGGTCTTAGGATACTAACGGTGTCATTTTTTTCACTTGTGATGAAAGCCCACTAAATAAAATCACATATCCTAAAGATAAATAAGTTTTCATTCATCAGTAGTGTTTGCTCAGTATATGTGTGTAGATGAATATACTTGTGTAATTACCATGTGATGACTTTATTTATTTATTTATTTATTTAGGCCGTGCCAGATATTAAAATCAGGGCTTTGCACATGCTAAGCAAGTCTTATTTTTGCAGAAGTAATTAGAACTGACTGATGTTTTATCTTGAGTTATCTTTTTGAAATAACAATTTAACTGTGACACTTTAAAACAAGAAAAAAATGTATAACTTTGGAGTTCAACTTTGTCTTGCTTTGTGTTGATGAGCAGGGACCCAGGATCTCACTCAGGTGATGACTTCGCAAGGCCTCGTGTCCACCTCCACAGGCCCCCATGAGATCACCCTGACCATTAACAACTCAAGTCTCAGCCAGGTTCTAGCCCAAGCTGCTGGCCCCGCTGCTGCATCGTCCTCAGGGTCTCCACAGGAGATTACTCTGACTATCTCTGGTTAGTAAGTTAACGTTGTAAACATGCTTTCACCCATCATTTAAGTCTGTCAGACTGTATTTCTTTTCCCCTACACTCAGCTTTACATAAAGCCAGTGCTCAATAAGTATTTGTAATTTATGTGATAAATTCAAGATTAGTGAAATCTAGCACCAGGTATTAAAAACTGTAGTTTGTGTTGTTGCTTCCAGTTTGAGTTGATTATATAATTAATTTGTTCATTAATAAATGTTTAGAGTGTCAGTTAGTTTTGCCATGTATTGGTTATGTTTTTGTTTAGCAAAGATCAAGGAGACATAGCTTCATGATTATTGCTGTGCTCTGTAAGCTGAAAGAAAGTAACTGGTGTGAGCTTTCTAAACAAGGACATTGCAGAGACCTGTGGTGTTTGTCCCCTTCTCATGACTTCAGAACGCCACTTAGATTATGCAGCAAAAATTAAAATAGATTGAACATTGAAAAGTAGATAAGTAGGGGTTTAGATAGTAGATAAGTTTAGATAGGTAGATAAGTGGGGTTTAGCTCAGTGGCATAAGTGCCTGCTTTGCAAGCACGTGGTTGTGAGTTCAATCCCCAGTACCAAAAAACAAAGAAACAAACAAACAAAAAAAGAAAAGTAGATAAGTAGGCAGAAAATACCACTGGGCAGGAAGACTCACTTTAAATTGGCAAGTCATCCGGGTGTCCACCACCAAGCCCCTTCTCCTTGTGGTGCTGCCCTCTGGCCTCTGTGTCATTCCTTCTCAGAAGCATGCTCTGGCCGGAGTTAGCTTTGGCAGATGTATCTGGTGTGCTTTGCCCATATGATTTCAGCTCTGAGCTCTTCACATTAACTAAGAGTTATTTTTAAAAAGCTTAATAATTTTAACAGTCCTTACTATGTGCCATACACTATTCTAGTAGCTTTTACAAATATTAACTTATTTGTATATATTACATATAATATATACTTACCAGTAAATCTGAACTCTTTAAGCCTCATAATCAGCTTATGAAGTTGTTTTAAAATATAAGAAAAATATTTTACTGGAAATCAAAATAACTTTTGTGGAGATATGTGTGGAGAGCAGGTTTCCCCTTGAACAAGTATAAAATCATAATGGAAAAAGGACAGTACCAGGCTGACTCAGCCTTGAGACAGACTCAGGAGCGTTCTTTTGTTTTAGTGAGATTTCTGCAAAATTAACAACGAAATTTTTAAAAAGTTTCTACAGAAGAAAAAAAGATTTGCTTTTTGGGAGGATGTCTTTGTTCCTTTTGATATATGAAAAATTTGAGGAACTATTTTTAGACAAAGCTTTCCTTTCGAGTGATATGCCATGATTGTTAGATGGTATTGGGTGCAAAATTGATATTGAATTCTATTTGAGTCAGTAACTTTCCATCTTTCATTATATACATGTCTGAACTTTAATGTTGGAAATACAGATGGGTTATTTTAGGAAAGCTATTCTGTTGATCACATTAACTTTCTTTGAGCACTCTCAGTATAGCAGCCATTGTACTAAGTCCTGTCAAAAACACATTTGTGAACTGTACTTTTGTTTCCCCTGAGTTTTCCTATTGTTGGCCATTTTCTTATATTATTGCTTAGAGATGTATTTTAAAAGTGCTGGATCATATAACCGTAGGTTTAAGAAATTAGTTTAAAGGGTTTGTCCTAGAAAACTGCTGATGAGTTAGAGGTAGACTTTCTGTAACTTCGGGCTCAGAATTTCTTGTTGTCTTCCTTTTCGGTATTGTATAATGAGAGCTGGGTGCAGATACTCTTACGTCTACATTTCTGTAGCGCATTCTGAAAAGGTGTAGGAAAACGTGTTCTTGGTAGTCACTCACTGCAAACATCTAGCTATGCAATGTAGATTTTCCGCTAGTTTGTAGGAAGTTCCTTCTTGTATTAATGCTTACAGTCGTAATGCTTGAGAATGGCAATATTACCAAAGAATATTGAGCACGCAAGTAATCCTTAAGGGTTATGGCCTTCTAGTAGTTTATGCATTATAATGCTTGGAGAAAAAAAAATTAAACTTGTATAAAGGGCTAGGACTGTCTTTTGCCTCCTTTTATCTTATAGAGCCCAATTATTAATGAAAAGTGATATAAAATAGGAGAGAGAAAACAACTATATATGCTGAATATTCACTCAGAGATCTTTTGAATATTGGCTGGCTCTGCTGTTAGTAGTCCTACATTCTTTTTATTTTGCCCATATTTGTGTCCGTAACACAAGGTTTCATCTCTTACTTGTATTTCTCAGGAGTGGCAGGAGGAGCAGATTGTGGTCAGCAGTTGTAGTGCAGCATCGTCATCTTTTGATGCTGTCCTCTCTCAGGTTTTAGGTTGTGTTGCTCACAATTTAACAGCAGAGTTTTTAAGTCAGCAAGATTTTACCAAGTCTTCTGATGAATTCAGGATGGCTATTGAAACTGCAGCAGATTTTTTTCCAGCTTGTTTTTAATTCATATACTCTAGTGTCCGTACTGTCAGTTACATGATAGTGTATCCAATAAAGCCACCGTAAACAGATTTAGAACCAGTAGCAAATAGGTGCTGGCAGGATTTTATCACAGGCCTGTGAATGCGCGCTTATGAGCATCCAGAGCCCTTGGGGGCAGGAAACACGCCACTCAGGGACACCTCAGCACTGTCTCAGTAACTCGTTGCATGCCAGTCACTTGAGAGGGGTTCTCCTACTGTTGGGTGATGTTCCTCAGACCCGTTTACAGGTTTTTGCTACAGTTGACATTGGAAATACTGTCAACTCCAGTGAAAGTCTTAACTGAGGTAAAGTAGAATTCTTAAGTGTTTGAAAATTCTTCATGGCTTAAAAAGTATGAAGAAATACTGTCATGTAGGAAAGTGTATGTCGTGGGTTTGTTTTCATTTTCCTTGAATATTATTAAAAGTAAGAGCTTCAAGTGTGCTATTCTATGTTTAGCACATTTGCCATTATGTAAATTCGATTGTCGCTTGCAGACATCACAGTATTTCCATTTACCTTGGATCTTACTCAGCACAATTTCATCAGAAGTAGTAACTAAGGGGAAGTAACACAGTTGTCAGCACCCATGATTATATTCCGTGTGCAGGTGCCATCGTAATAAGCAGGACCCAGCTTTTCTCACAACCACAATTTGCAACATTAAACTCATCACATGTACAACTAATTATTTAACCAGGAGAGACGTGGTAAGATCTAGGCAAAGAGCTGTGCACAAAGAAAAGGCAGCAGTTAAAGTGCACTTTAGGTGGCAGATATGTCAGCTGCAGGCATAGTCGTTCATCACGTGCAGTATCATTCCATGAGGGTTAGAGCTTGTGTTCAGTTCTGGATACAGAGTTCCCTTCAGAGTTATCATCCAGCTAATATGCTCTCGTTAGGTCCTGAAAGAAATACAGGCTTGCTGCCCCAGTGACAGGGCTGTATTGTCTGAGATGCACTGTTGAGTGACTGTTGTGCAGACATCGTGGAATGCACTCACACAAATCTGGATGGTACATCTCACCCTACACCTCCGCTGTTGGGACCACCTTCATATGTCCAGTCTGGCTGGACCAAAATGCCATGACGCAGCACATGAGTAATTTTGATCAGATATAGAAGGCAGTGTAATTACACACACCTTAGCATTCTGATGGCTTCACTTACAAAGCTATCATTTCTGACTTGGTGTTGGATGTTACTGTGACTTTCCTGGCTGACAGTAAGGTAACAAATAGAAGGCAGCTTTCTAAGATTTTTGAAATATGAGCTTTTTATATAAGGATAACTTCTTACTAACAAATGAGCCCAAGTAAAGTAAGTACAGTTTCAAGTAACCATCAACAGTTTAAGATAACACTAATGCTCTTTATATCATAGAGATTTCCTTTGCTTTTTAGCTTATTTTCCAGCTCTGTATATCAGTTTTGGGGAAAAAAATAATCTTCAGATATATTTGTACTAAAAAGCTAGACTGTCTTTCGTACGTCACTGAAATACTTTCTTACTTAGTAATTTTTACCTGGTAGAGTTTCCCAGTAATTCTGTATGTGACAAGGATTGTAAGATGCCAAGGGGTAAACAAGTGAGCAGGGTAGACATAGTCCCTGTTTCTATATCTTCCAGATGAGCATATGGGTGCTGCTTTAGCAGCATGTAAAAGAGGCATGCCAGTGCCAAGAGGGCACTGTGTATGGGCTGACTGGGCAGAGTGCCTTCTTTTCAGGTGTCTTGGCTGGGCCAGAGACAGGCTGGGCGGACATTTGCACAGTTTGCTCAGGCAGTGGCTTGGGTTCTTCCTGCTGGGGATGCTTCGGTGAGCTGAGGGAGGCCCTGTAGATGACACTAGGACGAACGGCCACTTAGGACCTGAGAGAAACTTTCTGCCTCCTTACTGAAGGGTGAACAGAGGGCTTTGTCTGAGCCACATGTTGGACGATCCAAAGTTAGGACTCCCGAGCCAACGACCATTCCTTCTGTATCATTTGTAATTCAATGTTGATTTTTTTTTCCTGCTGTAATATTACCCATTTCTTCCTTTTGTTAGTCTTTTTGTTTGATTTGATTGCTCTAAAAAGCTGTATCATAGAACTTAATGCTTACTAATTTAGAGTAAGAGAGGCCTTGTGGTTTTTTTTTTAATTAAAAGGAGTTTTATTTTGTTTTATAATTTACTGTAGGCTAGAATTTCAGGTTATAATTTAGTCTACAATGGCTATAATATCCAAAATATATGGTATATTTTTAAGTTATGGAGCAAACTTTTCTCTGTAACCTCTTTTTAAAAGTCACAGGTTGTGTGTGTATGTGTGTGTGTGTGCGCGTGTGTGTGTGTGTGTGTGTGTGTGTATGTGAATGAGAGAGAGAGAGACAAAGAGAGAAAGATTAATTTCTGGGTATCTGTGGAATTTGACCTTCAGCTGTAAGGTCACTGTCTTTCCTACTCTGTGTGTTGTGATATGAAGATGTATTTCTTGTACACAGACAAGAGTGAATGGTGACCAAGGCCAGTCTCTGGACTGGAGACACTAACTCGGCGTCTGACTTTACCAGGGAGTGAGCTGGCCATCTGCGGTGGGATGCTCCATTGTCCTGGAAGCTCTCTGCTTGACATCATTAGTGAGCCCTGGCAGACTGAGACACTGAGAAGAGTTGTGATGTGTTACTTTAGTGGAGTGGTTTTTTAGTGCTCCCTGGGGATCCTGGGTGTTTGTTGGTGCAATATTTCCTTAATTTAAAATTGATGGTGTTCTGATAGAATGAGATGGAAGAGGCATCTTCCTAGTTAGGTGGCACATATCTTTCCTATGCATTTGCTTCCACAGGGACTCACAGGTAGTGTCCAGGCAGGTGAAGGTTCCTTCTGGGCAGTGGAGCTCCTTGTGGCTGAGGTGTGCAAGATGCTCATAATCTACAGCAGGCAGTCTTTAAAAACAATAGCATGCCATGTGTGATTTCATCGTTTCTTTCATGAAACTTTCTTTGTCTTAGAGCTAGCTGAGGAAGTTTCTGATTTTTTATGCTATTTTAGCTTTTATATCCCAGGTACTAAGTTTAAAAATAAAGTTTTCAAGGAATTTGGTGGCACTGTAAAATATGAGTTCATAATTAAAGAACAGTTTTGCATTAATGCTATTTCACAATTACAGAATTAATGTAGAATTTTTTGTGATCAGGTGAGGTATCTTCGAATCATTGTAGATGAGGGAAGAGATTCTTCCTTCACTTACCCACTCAGATCTTAGTGTTATATCTGAGAGTGGAACTTAAAATGTTGTTTTGAGATTTATCATGGCTCTTCTGAGAGAAACTCAAAATAAAAACTGTTAGCGTTAACTGTATGAAATTTATGTTGCCAACTCCTGATATAGAGAATAATGAATATGCATGTGGCTGACATTATTTTTAAATTTCCCATGAAGCTGGGGTTTCAGCTGTAGGTTAACTGGCAGTTAGCACCTTAACTGATGGCTTTGGAAGAAGAACTGTATATTGCATTTCAGGAATTCAGGGACGGAACTGAGGTGACTGACTTCTTCACGCAGGAATAAAGCATGTTCAGAGGTAGGATGAGTGAGTGGAGGCTGGTTCTGACCTGGACAGCATCCGTCAGGAAGTCAGGCACAGTCTCCCGGAAGAGGGTGCAGTCCAGTAAGCACCCTCTCAGAGGCAGGCAGTGTGGTGGCGGATAGAAGTGTAAGATTTAGCAGGATGTTTTTTTCTTTCCTTTTTTTAACAAGATTTTTCAAGGAGTTTATCTGAAAATAGTATTATCTTTTTGTTTTAACTTAGTCCACTTTTCGTTTTAAGATAATTTTGATGAATAAAATGTGCTCCACTTTTAATGAATGTAAAAAACAGTTCTTTACCAGGGCTGTGTAAAGTTATTTTTCTTTGAATTTAGGTACAGTCTATTGTTTATTTCTAATAGCTCAAAAGGTACCATTTGCCTTGGTTGATGCCTTTTAAACTCCAGGCAGAAGATCCCACACGCCTCAGGCTGTCCTGTGGGGGAACCCTTGGGAATGAAGGGCCAGGCTGCATGAAGGGCTTTCCCTTTTGTTTCTGCCTCCTACTGGCTGTCATCCCATAGTTCTGTTACTTGCAAGAAAAAACTAGGATCTTTTAAACTTCTGAAATCCTACAAAATTACATGAAGTTTTTTAGAAGTCATGAAATCTTGTTCTAATACAGATTTAAGATGATGTTAGCTTTGATGAATCGTAATCTTAAAGATTACTATTTTTGAGTCAGAATTATAAGATGAAGTAAGATTTTGATTACTGACCTTTTCTGGAGGAATAGTGGTTTAAGAAAAATAAATGGGAAATAAAAATCTACAATATTTAAATATTGAATCTTAAATTTCTTATTAAGAGTTGTGGCTTCTAGAGCAATTTGTATCTTGCAGTTACCCAAGTGGGCGCTTAACAAAATGTCAGCATTTCTCTGCTCTAGGCTCATGTCCTTTTAATTCATAGTAAGGATGATTCTGTTTAAAAACTTATATCCACCTCTTTGTGGAAATTCATCAAATTAGAAGACATAGTTAAAGGTTCTTTGTTTGATTTGAAATATGACCTCTGGAATTATCTGAAGTTGTTCTGTGTTTTCCCTTTAATTAAATCAACATTCCAGGTTCCATTTTCTCTTTAGACTTTTCGTGCCTGATAGTCTTGGAACCTTTTGATACATTAATCATCACTAGAAAGTCAGGTCTATTTTACAAGTGAGAAGGAGCTTCTTTGTGTCCTTTATTTTAGCAGTTAGGGTGAGGGTGAATTTTGTGCTGTCTAGTAGTAATGAATAGTTTTAGCTTTGCTTTGCTCTAGTTTAAGGATGAACCCAGGAAGGACTCACAAGAATGGACCTCCCTTCCACTGTCTTCACCTCCCTGGCCTCTGTGACAGGTGGATGACTGGCTCCATGCAGTGTCCTACAGGACCTTTGGCAGTTCGGTCCACTTGTGTGACCAACATGGCCATGTGCTATTGCAAGAGCAACGATATGTGGAGATGGCGTGAGGAAGGCTGCTAGAGCAGGGTTCTGTAACTGGAGTGCTAGTGCATGCACATCCCTCCACAAATCCACACTCCTCCTGTCCAGCGCACTGAGGAGCCCACTGTGCAGGGCAGGAGCAGGTGGGAGGGCACACCAGCGGTTGCTTCAGTGCACAAGCTCCCAGCCTCCTAATGGTTATACTGCTTTTGAAGGTTCCAGGTCTGTGCAGCACAGTGTGGGACTCCACGAGTGTGGATCTATGGAGGCCTTGTATTTGGAGAACTCCAGTTACAAGTAAGTAGCCTGGTTATCCCATTGGCCCCTGACTCCTAGGAGAGGCTCTGGACTCGTGTGACCTAGGTCACCCATGGTGTTGAAAGAAGTCTGTTTGGTTCTGTTTCTAAACCTAATTAGGATATGTAGCTTTTTGAACTTAGACTTCACTTGTTATCTTGGGTTCTTAGAGCCTTGCAGAGTGGCTGACACAGGATGATGAGTATACATTTATTTGTAGATAGACGGGGTAGGTTGTGAGGCCAGAGGATTCGTGCCTGTATGTGCATGTGTGTTTATGCATATGAAGAACTGATTTAAACAATGGTTTTGTTGGTGCCTTCACAGGACTTGGCTAATCCCATTCTGAGCCCGTCTCACTTGCAGAAGAACCCGTCTGTTTCATAGTAGAAAAGACCTGTCTTTCCCCATTTCCGTCCCAGATATCTTGCTTTCTCTTACCATTGGGTGCCAGGGAAAATACTTTAAAGTTTTGTTGCCTTTTCCAAAGAAAGCTAAGATGTCATATAAGATAAGTTAATATTTGAAAGACTATATGAGATTTCATTTGATTATCTGTGTTTCAGAATAAGTAGAAATATTTAAACAGGTAATGAAAGTGAGAAAATGATTGGAGAGAGATTTATCCACTAGCTTATGAAATTCATTGTTACTCAGTGGAACCTGTTGGGTTCTTTAGTAGTCTCTTTAGTTCTGGAAATCCTTGTCTGGGTTTTCTCTCTATAGTAGTAGCAGTGGATTGGGCCATAGTTTGTACTTTCACTCTTGTTGTAGGGTTTTTTTTAATGTTACACCAAGAAAACAGAGTGTATACCTGTGGGTATTTGGAAACTAAGAAAAGCCTTGTGATAAAATTAGAACAAAAAAATATGATTTCCTTGATGTAATTTCAAAAGCATCTGTGATACAAATGGTAATTATTCCAGAGTAGCTTCTTTATGGAACCTGCTCTTCCCACACCCTTGGAATGTGTGCTTGCCCAGTTTTTCCACTGAACTAGTTACTTTGCTTCTTTTGTAGAACTTAACCCTACGAGTGGGAGCCTCCCTTCAACAACACCGATGTCACCGTCAGCCATCTCCACTCAGAACTTGGTCATGTCCTCGTCAGGTGTGGGAGGAGATGCCAGTGTCACACTGACCCTGGCCGATACTCAGGGCATGTTGTCTGGAGGCTTGGACACCGTCACACTGAACATCACCTCTCAGGTGAGTCCCTTCAGAGAGGAGTTAGAGGACTTCGAACTGTGACTGTGGAAACTTCATTTATTTATTCTGTGTAAATACATGCTTCTGAACATTTTCTTTCAAAATTAAAGGTTTTTTTTTTAAATTAAGAATTTGTTAACCATAAAAAGGGGAGGAAAAAAGTAATACAAAAAAGTATATAAGATAAAGTTTAAAAAAATCTTTAATCTCAGTACCCAAATTAGGGTGGATTAGTCACTTTGTGACAAGGACAATGTAGAACCCCTGGTGTGTGTGGCAAGCAGGAGGTACAGGGAAGCCTGGATGTTAGAGTGCTTTGACTTTCTTACCACTCAGAGAACACGTCTCAGTGTCTGCTGTGTGACTCTGTCAGCTTAGACTTAACTGGTCGTGTCCACCTCTTTATTTTGCTGCTAATACACCGTTTTCATGTTTAGGTAAGAATAGTAGTGAGGGGTGGGGGTATAGCTCAGTGGTGCAGCGTGCCTGCCTGCAAGCACAAGGTCCTGAGTTCATTTCCCAGTACCCACCAAAAATGATAATAATAACAACAACAACAACAATAATAATAATAATAATAAAGTAATGAACAGACCCTGCCTCCAGGTGCTTTTATTAAAACCTCCCAGCTTAACAGACACTGCTCCTGGGATCACCAGTTGGGAGCTTGGTTGTCATTCTGCACATGAGGCAGGCATTTTTTAGAGTCCCTTAGTGCCTTGCTTGTTGTATACTTTTAACTCTGGTAGTTGAAGTAGTTCAAGAAGTAAAATTTACTTAAAGTCTGATCAATGAAGTTAAATGCATTCACATAACTTGGAAGGTGACGATGGAGTTTGAACAAAAGTCCAAAAGCCTTTATTTAAATGATTATGAGAGAAGTTTTCTACATGTTACATTGTGTCCTTTTGAGAATTGTGCATTATAATTGAAGTGAAAGTTCAGTAAGTGGTTCTCAGTCTTGGTAGTGGGTTGTATTTGTAGAACCTGAGTATTTACTGGGGGTGTCCAGTGCTTTTTCTGTAGAACATGTGGCACGGAGCTTCCAGTGCTTGGCCGATGTTGCTCACAGAAGCCACGTGATCAGGGCAGGCGGACGTGCCAAGGAGACACAGAAGCCACGTGATCAGGGCAGGCGGACGTGCCAAGGAGACACAGAAGCCACGTGATCAGGGCAGGTGGACGTGCCAAGGAGGCACAGAAGCCACGTGATCAGGGCAGGTAGATGTGCCAAGGAAGCACAGTTCTTCAAAGAGGACGGACTGTGGGACTTGAGTGATATCCAGTGACGTAACTAAATTGGTAGCCTTTTGTGGGTTACCCCCAGTCAGGGTCAGGTGACCAACTCTTCCAGAATGCTACTCCTCTGACTAAGCCCTGGGTGAGTCCCCACTGCCCAAGTTTGAAGTGCAGCGTTCTTTCCTTGGTAGTGGAGCAGTACTTGATTAGGGACTTTCCTCGGTGGTGCCTGCCTGGCTGTGGTAATTCATAGGTGCCTGCCTGGCTCTGGCCCTGTTCCTACTGTCTTGCCCACCACGTGGTCTCAGGTGTGGGGCTGTGCATGCAGGCCCTCTCAGCTGTGCTGCTGACTCCCTAAATCCCCCTGAACTGATGCTTTCTGTTCTGCTGCCTACTGGCTGCTCTACACATGCACATGTTCCCTCCTGCACAGTCAGGCCTGGGCTGGGCAGGTCTGAGGTGTGAGCCCTCGAGCTCTGTGGGCAGTAGGGACCGTGACAGCCTCAGGAGACTGGGTGCTCGTCTGGGAGAGTCCTGAACGTCAGTGGAGTAAGGTGTCAGCAGTGTGAGACCCATAATGATTACCAACATTGTCCAAAATACTCATTTAAATACTAGTTTAAAGTTTATGCCTTTATTGGAATGTATTTTCTGGTAACTGACACACTTGGTTTATCATTGGTTGATTTGTTAGTCTAATAACTGGAAAAAACAAATTATTCTTAGCTTTATGAGTATTTCTTTAATGTATAATGGAAACTTATTTAAATAAAATCATTGATTATCAATGAATTATTAAATATGTAAGCAAATGTCTATAAATGATTATAGATTGCTTACTGTCATAAGAACATGACCTAAAAATCAGAAAATAGCCAGAAGAAAGTAACCAATTTGTAATGATAATCATCTGGTATAGGTGAGAATTATTCACACAGAGATGAATAATGAGTGATTTAAAATTGGTCCCTGAAATTACATGTGCTCCGTGACTTAAGTGAGGGAATGAACCATCAGCCCTGAAAGGGGATAAGACAGAAGGATCACATAGATCAGTGTTGTTCTGCAGTAAAAACAAGTGAGAAAAATCAAGATCTCTGAAGCAAATAAAAGGCAACAATGGTGTAAACATTTACATTATTACAGATTTTTTAAGTTTGATGTTCATCAATATTTATTATACATTGTTTCTTTTTCTTTATGAAGTTTGTGAAAGAAAATGGTTCTAAAAGCACCCCCTAAAGAAGATGTTTTTAAGTAGTTTAGTTATATAGTATCCTTATGTAGTTTATATCTAATGGGCAAAGTTGAATTTATAATAGCAAAATGTTTGGTACAAATATATTTTCGTAAGTATATAATTAATCCTAATTTAAAATTTGACAATGACTCTGTTACAGAAGAACATTTGTGAGATAAATGACTCTAACACAGAGAGGGGTAGTTTGTTTTGAGATACAATTTTATTGTAGTGAAAGTTAAAAATCCAGTAAAGCAAAGAGGAAAAAAAACCATTCACAGTAGCACAAAGAAATGCTTAGTAGTTAGCCTAAGTAAGTGAAAACCTCTACAATGAAAACTACTGTACTCTGAAAAAGGAACTCACAGAGGACATCAGAAAATGGGAAGGCATCCCCTATTCTTGGCTAGGCCAGAACCAATATAGTCAAAATGACCATTCTTCCAAAATTGATGTACAGATATAACCATCCTAGTCAAAATACTCATAGCATTCCTAATAGAACTGGAGAGAGAAATCCTGAATTCATATGGACCCACAAGAGACCCAGAATTGCAAAAGCAGTCCTGGCTAACAAAAACAAAGCTGAACTCTTCACAGTCCCAGACTGGAGGTTACTTCACAGAGCTACAGTAATAAAAACAGCATAGAACTGGCACAAAAATAGGCATGAGAATCAATGGAATAGAACAGAAGTTGCAGAAATGACCCTAAGTACATTCAGTTATTCACTCTGTAGCAAAAGGGCCAAAAATGTAACTGGAGAAAAAATAGCCTCTTTAATAAATGATGTTGGGCAAATTGGCTATCCATATGGAGAATCTAGACCCATGTCTTGCACCATATACTGAACTAAAATAAAAATGGATCAAAGAATTAAATGTTAAAACCTACTGGAAGACAAACATAGGTAAAACTCTTGAAATCACAGGTGTAGGCAAGGACTTTCTAAACAGAACCCTGGTTGTATAGGAAATAATATTGAGAATTAGCAAATAGGATCATATCAAATTAAAAAGCTTCTGCTCAACAAAAGAAACAGCCAACAGTAAGGAGACAACCTAAAGAGAAAAATTTTTTGCCAGCTATTCCTCGAAGAACTAATACCTAGAACAATGAATGCAGATCTTTTAGAGCCGAGCGCCCAAACTGCAACCCAAACCCACCTACGCGTCACAAAATGCCAACACTGCAGTTAGACCTGAATACCGAGGTTTTGGTTTAGAAAAAACAAGTCAAACATTAACATCTTTTGTCTTAAAAGTAACGTGTGCCCTAGTTTTGCCACCACTGATGTAGGATGTGTAAAGAACTCAAAAAAGTTAGACCCGCTAGAATAAAAGACCCAGTGAAAAATGCTCAAGTGAAATTAATAGACACTTAACAGAAGTACAAATGACCAATACATACCTGAAGAAATGCTCAACATTGCCGACCATTAGAAAAATGCAAAATTAAAACAATTCTGAGGTTCAATTTTACAGCAGAAAGAAGACCATTATTAAGAAATCAAAATATAACAAATGCTGACCAGGGTGTGGGGAAAAAGGAACCCTTCTCCACTATTGGTGGGAGTGTAGACTATTATAGCCATTTGGGAAATCAGTGTGGAAATTCCTCAAAAAACTGAAACTAAAGATGTCTTTGAAAACGGTGGAGTGGTTAGCAGCACCTGAGCCGCCCTACCATTCAGAATACAGGAGCTGGAAAATCACAACTTAGAGAAGAAAACAAGAGCGATGAGGCTCCGCCAGGAGGGCTCTAACAGGAAAATGAAGACCTAAAGAGACGCTGGGGAAACAGAACTCAGCGTGGAGAAAGGAGGGACCAATCTTCACTTTCTCCCTGGTTCCTGGCTTGAGGTTCCAGGAAAGGGAGACCAAATGAGTGAAACCAGGCACCCCAGAGGCTTCAGGGTGCCTGAGGGTGCTGTGAGCTGTGCTGAGGGGCGGCATTGTGTGCCCCTGTGCCTCCAGTCCAAGTCCCTGTGGTGTCCCTGGAGAGCGGGCTTGGTCTGACACTTTATGGGGAAGTGTTAATTGTTTGAACCCCTGACTCAGAGCAACCTCAGAATGGCTTCCTCCCAGGGTTCTCAATAGTTCCCATAGTGACTGGGTGAGCTACAGCCACAGTAGACAGGTGTGGTCAGGAGCTGTAGTCAGGCTGGAAGGAGAGCCCCCAAGGAGTTTATCCTGGAAGATGCAGAAATGAAAAAGGCAGAGTCACAACAGATTCCGCCGAAACGCAAAAGATCATTGGTAACTACTTGTAAAACCTGTAGTGCAATGCAGTGGAAAATGCAGAAGACAGAGGTAGATTCCTAGATACATATGAACTATGAAGCCTAACCCAAGAAGATACAAAAAATAAATCAGCCCAAATTTATGACTGGGAAAGAAATTTTAAACCTCACACATTTTTATAAGCTGTGTACAGTGATCCTCTTGCCTCGGCCTCCCAAATGCTGGAATTACAGGCATGTGCCACTATACCCAATCAAATTCTCAGGTCTTATATGTAGGTCTTTGAATGATTTTAAATTTGACTTATATAGGCTGAGAGATGGGGATCAAGTTTCAGTCTCCTACATGTGAATGTCCAGTTCTCCCAGTACCATTTATTGAAGAGCCTGCGTTTTTTCCAGTGTATACTTTGGATCCTTTGTCAAGAATCAGATGGCTATAGTTTCTTGAGTTTGTTTCCGTATCCTTTGTGGTCCACTGGTTTAGATGTCTACTTTTGTGCTAGTACCATGCTGTTTTTTGTTACTATAGCTTTATAGTATAATTTGAAATCTGGTATTGTGATATAGTACTTCCAGCTTTGCTATTTTTGTGTAGGACCACTTTGGTCATTCTGGGTCCTCTGTGTTTCTGTATGAATTCTAGGATTGTGTTTTCTAGTTCTGTGAAAAATGTCATTGGCATTTTGTTAGGAATTACGTTACCTTTGTAGGTTGCTTCTAATAATACAGGCATTTGTCAGCGTCATTCTGCTGATGCAGGAGTGTGTGTGGGGGGGGGTCTTTCTGTCTGCTGGTATCTTTAGTTTCTTTTTCCAGGGCTCTATGATTTCCACTGTAGAGGTCTTAGTTGTCTTGATTAGGTTGATTCCTAGGTATTTTTTTTTATTTTTTTATTTTAAAGAGAATAAAACAAAAGCAGACAGAACAAAGCAGATCAGAACAGAACAATGCAGGCAATACAGCACTTCACAATAAGGCAACCAGAAATCAACAGTGGCTACCATAATGCCTCTTTTCTTCAAAATAGTTGAGCACACCTTCATACACAATAATATCAAACATAACAATATATTATAAAACGATTCAAAAGAATGAAAGCCTTACAGGACTTCAAAACCACATAACAGGAAATGAACAATGGTTACTATAATATCTCATTTTCCTAAAAAAATTTGTCTGTACCATCACACATAATAAACTCAAATAAACCACAACAGGATAGAACCAATCAAAACAGAAGAACAAAAGCATGGTAGGGCTTCAAAACAAGATGATAGTAAATCAGCAATGGCTGCCATAATGTTTTGTTTTCTTCAGAATAGCTGTTCATACCATCATGCGTAATAAAAGCAAATGAAACGGAATAAAACCAATCAAACAAATGGATGAAAACATTATAAGACTTAAAAGCAATATAGAAAGAAACCATGATTACCATATTATCCCATTATATTCAAAATAGCTGCCCCTACCATTTGACAGCATTAAATCTAACAAAACAAGACAGAACAAAGCCAAACCTAACGAAATTGTGTAAATAATGCAGGAGTTCAAGATAAGACAATATGAAATTGACAGTAGTTTCCATCTTTCCCTCCCGGGTGTTTCCTCCCCTTTGCTCTTACATTAGTTAATGTATTTTGCTTTTGGATCGCACTAACTCCTTCTGTTTCTTTCTTTCTTTTTTTTTTTTTTTTTTTTTTTTGGTACCAGGGATTAAATTCATGACTGCGTGCTTGCAAGGCAGGCACTTGTGCTGCTGAGCTAAATCCCTAGCCCCAACTCCTTCTGTTTCTTATGCTAAGAGTTCACACATATGAGTTCAAACTGTTTCAGCCATTAACATGATCTGTAGTTGCATCCATTTACCTACAGGAGCCTTGAGATTATTTTACTTTATAGCTGGGTAGCTTTCCACTGCATGAAAATACCATATGTTTCTTATCCATTCTGCAGTTGTTTGGCACGTTACTCTCTCTCTTTTTTTTTTTTTTTTTTTCGGTCTCCTGTCACATGGAACAATTGTTTTCTCTCCTTTGTTTTCAGTCTATGAATTTCCTTTCCAGTTAAATGTGTTTCTTGTATACAGTATATCAGTGGATCTTGTTTCTTGATCCACCCTCCCAGTGTTTCTTTTTATTGCTGACCTGAGGCCGTCTACATTAATGGTTACAACCGTTTTTTATTGCTGACCTGAGGTCATCTGCATTAATGATTTGTCTCTGCCCTGCTATCCTCCGGTTGTTGGCCCTCCACTTTTCCCCTTCATTCAATTGCCTGCCTTGTTTGGCGATCCTCCTCTGCTGCTATTCCTAGAACCACAGTCATCTTTATCTCTCTCTGGAATATTGTTTAGCACTCTCTGTAGGGTTGATTTGGTGGTCATGAATTCCTTCAGTTGTTCTTTATCATGGAAGTATTTTATGTTTCCATCAGTTTTGAAAGAAAGTTTTGCAGGGTACATCAATCTGGCTTGGAAGTTGTTTTCTTTTAGCGTTTGCAACACTTCACTCCAAACTCTTCTTCATTGATGGTTTGTGTTGACAAGTCTGTGATTCTGATTGGTTTTCCTTATAGGTGATCTGTCTCTTTTCTCTAACAGCTTTTAATATTCTGTTCTTGTGCTGAATTTCCAGGATCTTGATTATTATATGCCTAGTTGTATATTTACTTTGGTTATGGCTAGTTGGAGTCCTATATGCCTCACTTATCTGCATGCCAGATCCATTTCCCATGTTTGGGAAGTTTTCTTCTATTACTTCTATGAATATCTTCTTAATTTCATTTGTGTTGACCCCTGCTTCTTCATCTACACCTGTCACTCTTAAGTTAGGCTTCTTTGCATCATCTTACAGCCTTTGAGTTGTTATTTCCTGATTCTGTGTTATTTTTAAGAGATCTTTCCTTTTCACGATCACTAGCTGCAATCCTATCTTCAATTGAGGTTTGAAAGTCTATCTTCAGTCGCTTTCAAGCAGTTTTGCCAGCTTTTGATTGACATTTAATTTCCTGCATCTCTCTTTCAATCTGTTTCATGCCTTGTAATTTCTTTCTACGTTCATTCAAGGTTTCCATCATTTTCCTATGCTCCTCTTTTTTGTGTATGTCTTCTTTAGGTCTGCTGCACAATTCTTTCATGTTTGTGATTTCTTCTTTTACCTGAGACATTATTTCTGATTTGATTGTTTTTCCAATCTCATGAAGTTGTTTCCTTACTTCAGTTTCTGTCCTCTCAGAGATTTCAGGTGTGTGACTTCCATTTTCTTCCATGACTATATCTCCCAGACTTATTCTGGATAGGCTAGAGGTCTCAGTTTGCCTTTTGCTCCTTCATCTTGACACTGTCTGGGGTTCCTCCTAACAAGCCAGTTGTGGGGCCCCAGGTACTTCCCACTTTGGCTGCCCCTCTGCAGTGTAGGGAGATGGGACAGGTACTTGGATTCCTCTAATACCAGATTTACAGAGAGATACCAGGCGTGGATCGGGCTTCTCCAGAGCTAAGCAGCTACACTGTGGCTTTGCTGACGATCAGGGATGCATGGAGGTGGGGCTGCTTCTCTCAGCCTGTGTGTCTACACTGGGACTCCCATGATGGTGGCAGACACATAGGACTGTGTTCATCTGATTCTGCTAGTGGGTGATGGCTGTCTGAGGGAACCAAGGGCCTCCAGTGGTGGCCTACAGATGCACAGGGCTTACCTGGCTGTGTCCCTGCTCCTGCTGGCTGCCTGCAGGAAGGAGCCTTCTGGTGGCAGCTCCCTGAAGGTGAAGGTGGATCTGCTGGTTCTCTCTGCCCACACTGGCCACCTGCAGAACATGGCCTTTTGGTGGTGACACACAGCGGCCAGAGGTGGATCTGTCTGTCTCCCTCGACCCCACTGGGCACACGAAAGGAACAGCCTTCAGGTGGCAGTGCTCAGCAGGCAGAGGCAGATCTCCTGCTTCTCTCTGCCCGTGTTGGGCGCTTGGAGGAAGGGGCCTTCCAGTGGCGGCACCCGTGGCAGGCAGAGGCAGATCTGGTTGTCTCGGCCATGCTGGGAGCGCAGAGGAAAGGCCTTAGGTATTTTTTTAAGCTATTGTGAATGAAATCATTTGCCTCATTTCTTTCTTAACTGGTTCACTATTCATATATAGAAAATTCTGTTGTTTTTTTATATTGATTTTGTATCCTGCCTTGGTCAATCCTGATCAGTGTTGCCAGCTTGGTTGGCCTTCAGTTCCTGAGTTTCATATAACAGGTGGGCTCAGTCATAGTGAGTGGGCTGCAGTTTGTGTAACCCATCACCCTTTCTCCCTTTCTCTGCTGCAGCTGCCAGCCCATAAACATTTAGTTATTATGTACTAATTTTTTAAAAATCCACACAGGTTCACAAAGATAGTGCGTCTAAGGATGTTTACCACAATATTTGTAACACTTTGTAAAAATGGAGACATTTCAGATATGGAATTTGGTGAACACATGATAACCCCACATACGGAAATAAAGTGTCCAACTTTATTGGTTGTTAGTATTTTTGCAGAATTGCACAAAGGTCTGTCCTCAACCCTCTGTTCGCCTGCAGGCCCTGGCAGCAGTTAATCTCCTTTCTGTCTACAGGTCTGTGTGTTCTGGGTATTTTCTATAAATGGAGTCATACAACATGTCTTTTGTCACTATCCATTTTCATTTAGCCTGGTGTTTTCAAGATTCATTCATGTTGTAACATGTATCAACGCTTTATTTCTTTTCATTGCCAACTAATGCTGCTTTATATGGATCTACCACAGTAATACTCCTTTGACTAGACCTGTCACAGCCCATTATGGATTCATCAGTTGACAGGCCTGTGGGCTGTTCCCACTTTTTGGCTGTTTAAGTAGTGCTGCTATGCCTTCTTTCCTACAAAGTTTTAAGTGGACCGAACCTGTTCTCTTTGGTTGCTGCGTGGTATGTTGTATCTTGCTTTCCAAAGAGGCTTTGCCATAGAAGACCTTTTACTGCTTGATTTGATAACACTGCAGTTTCTAAAATAATAATAATTAATAATAATAATAATAATCTTTTGCCAGGGTCAGCAATTCCCAGCCCTGCTTACAGATCCTTCTCTCTCAGGCCAAGGAGGATCAAGCTCACCGCAAGTTATACTGGTGAGCCACACCCCACAGTCATCCTCAGCCACTTGTGAAGAAATAGCTTACCAGGTACGGGTTTCTTTTCTTCACCTTCCTTGGAAAGAATGATGCTAGAGAACGACGTGGGTGGCCTGGGCACGTGGGGCTGGCCGTGAAGAGGGTCCCCACCGAAGCCAGAGCAAAGGCAGATGCAGGGCTCTGAGGGCCCGCGGGGCCTCTGTCAGATGGTGGATCTTTGTTACAGTCTTTGGGATCTGCTTTGGGAATATGGTTTAGTACCACAGACTTGGGTGGCATGCTTCATAAAATGACATCTGTCTTCAATCTGTTACTATCTTGCTTGCCTTCTGATCAGACTTCACATAGTCATTTACTTATACATGGTTCTTGTAGAGATTTTTGGTAGCACTTTTGCTGATTCTTTTAAGTCTTACAATTTTACTTATACATATACATTTGAGTGAAACCTGTTCATTTTTTTTCTTCTCTGTCTCTGTCTCTGTATCTGTCTCTGTCTGTCTCTGTCTCTCTCTCTCTCGCTCTCTCTTTCGGATAGCATATTTACCATGCCACTCACATTTCTAAGCACATTTTTATTTAGGTCTCATGTTAACCTTTATATTGTTATATAGTTGGGTAAATTGAGGCACAAGACATGAGCAAGAAACACAATTTGCTTATAGGCAGTTGAACCATAGAACTATTGCTTTGACCATATGTTTGGGCAATTCTTCTATAATATGATGTTTCTTAAAAAGACAGTTTCTGTGGAAATGTGTCTGAGTTCATTGTACATTTTGCACAATGCTAGGGGGTACTGCACACACACACAGAGATGCTGCTGATTGTGCCCCCAGGAAATTTCCATGCCTTTGTTCGTAATGAAACTTTTTTTTTTTTTTTTTTTTGTGCACTGTTCCTGGAGGTACTGCAATACCAGGTAGACACATGGAGTGCGTGGAGCACATCTCCAGGCTCCAAAAATCCATTTAATATATTGTCCTGGGATAGAGGAGATTTGGAGTCAGCAGGGCTGTGATATGCCCAGGGGCATAAGGGAGCAGCACTCCTTGAAGGGTCTGCCTCCTTTCAGGTTACTGAGCCAGGACCAGCCACCGGGTGTGGAGAACACCAGGTCCAGTCTCTATGCTTATTATACCATGACTGCGAGACTGCAGGGGAGGAGAGAGGACTTGCTCTTTCCTCTGCCTCTTGACCATCAGTTTGTTAGACTAAATAGATTAACTTCTGCCCTGAAACACCCCCACCCCTAGCCATTGCCCCTGTAGGTTCAGAATAATCTGGACTAGGGAGTAAATTGTTTCTGGCTTAAGTGTGTATCTCACTCAGGACCAGTTTTCTACTAAAATTCTACTATCTCACTCAGGACCGGTTTTCTACTAAAATTGAATTCACTCTGTGTTCTCATTGCCATGAAACAGTTGTGAAAATCAGCAGAGCATTGATAATCTACTGTACAGTAGTTGTAGAAACATGACTTAATGTTTTATTTCTGATGCAGTGGTCTACTGATTCTTGGTTATGCCAACAATTATTTTGTAGAAGTAGTTTTCAAAGTTTCAACGTCTTTTCTTTGAAATGGACCATTGTATTGATTTCTCTTTTGTTTCATTCTTTTTTTTTTTTTTTTTTTTAAGACAGAGTGTTGCTGTATAATCTAACCTGGCCTTGAACTCCCTGTGTACTCCAGGCTGGCCTCAAACTTGCAGTGATCTTTCTGCCTCAACCTCCTGGGTGCTGGGATTACAGGCATGCTCGACTTGCCTGGCATCTATTGATTTCTCATGAGTGAAATGTTTGATTCAGTTATGATGACTGTTGGTAAATATTTCAAATGGAGAATATTAGGCAGCACTGTTAACTAAAGATTTTGTTTTAATGTCCATTGCGTACTGTTTCTTATAATCACATTTTTTTTTTAATTTACAGAGTAGTTTTGGCTTTTTCAGTAATTCCAGGGATATTCAATTTTTTTTTGACTCACGAGAAATGCATTTTATGCAGTGACCTTATTGCCACATGTGTTTATTTTCATACACAGATACATGTAAACAGACACACTCAACACAAGTCTTAGCCATTATGAGGCGGTGTGTACCTGTCATCCTAGCAGGGATATTAAGTTAGAAGGATCGCAAGTTTGAACCCAGCCTGAGCAACTTAGCAAAACCTGACTTAAAATTAAAAATTAAAAAAGGAGAGAGAGTCTAGGGAAATAGTAAAATGCAAAGACCATAAGTCCAGTCCCCAGAACCACAAAACAAAAGAAAACACTTGCTTTGTGACCTGACACATATTTACAGTGTCTTTGCTCTTCTGAGCTTTTCTGTTTTATTCCATTTTTTTCATTTTCTCTTTTTTTAAACTATAGTAAAAATTACATGACGTGAGCACACCTTGTAGAAACTGTTCCTAAATATTTCTTCAGTGTTTAACCATTTCTTCATAGTTTAATGTTATGAAAAAATATAGGATCAACTAGTAAAGTATTTCTCATAAGTATTTCTTATAATTGATTAATTAAAATCATTATATAGAGATTTATACCCACAAAACTGAAATCTGTTGTTTCTATAAGCTAAGAATAAACCCTTTGTACTTCATTCTTTTTTAAGTGATGGAAGCATCTCACTGAAATGATCTGAAAATCTACTGATTGGTTGGGATCCGCAGTTCAGGAGAAATACTTTAGTTCAGTCAGTGCTAAAGACACTGTTTGCTGTTATGGAGTATTTATAGTGCATTTTGCTGAGAAAGATCGTCCGCCAAAGCAGCAGCATTTTGGAAGCAATATTGTTGATAGCACCCCAGTCTAAAACTGCTGCTCCTGATGAGCGTCTGTTGAGTGTGTGCTGTCTCGGGTGTGTTCTGAGCACGTGTACCGCACACGGACCTGAGTTTGCCGTCACCCTGATGGGTAGGCCTCATTGTTCTGCCTGTCACTGCTCACTGAGAAGACAGGTGCAGAGGAGCTAGTAGCTGGCCAGAGCATCCAGGAGGGCTGTGCAGGAGTGAATCTGCACCAGTCAGTGTGGTTCCAGAGTACACTCACGAAAACTATTGAGTTTTGCTTAGCCAGTACACAGTCGACTTCAGGGATCCCAAGGCCACAGTGGACATTCTAGTCCAACAGAATGTTGTATCCTTGGTGTCTTTGCTAAGGTAGAGAAATGCATGGGGTTGGAGTTGCACCTGTGTTGGGTATACACCTGTTGCTATCTGGCTTTTCTGTCGGTTTAGAGACCCCACTAGTCTAGTAATCCCAGAACTCCTGACTTAGGTGACTGATGTCTCTGCCCACCTGGCCCCTGGTGACCAGCCTGAGAAGGAGTGCCCAGCACACCAGTGCCTGGAGTGTGACCGCACCTTCTCCTCCGCTGCGGTCCTGATGCACCACAGCAAGGAGGTACACGGCAAGGAGCGCATCCACGGCTGTCGCATCTGCAGGAAGGCCTTCAAGCGCGCCACGCACCTCAAGGTACACGCCTAAGGGACGGTGCCCACTAGTCCTGCAGGCCAAAAGGAAAGTCCCTGCTTTGTTCCGATGGAGAGGTCACTAGTGTAAATCTGTACACCGGGTCCTTAGTAACAGTGATTGTGGTGTGCAGTTGGGTGGATTACAATTCATGTACAATTCAGAATCAGTTTTTAATGCAGATTAAAATAACACTGGAACATCACTTCACACTTGTAAGCTCAGAGAAATGTACCAAGCAGCCAGCACACGTTGTCAAGCTTAGGAAGAAGCAGGCACTCGTGATTGTTGGTGACCATGCCCATGGGCGTTCTCAGGGGAGGGAGTGGTGCCAAGTGATATGTTTGTGCTCACCTGGGTAACCAGCCCTCAGGTGCCCCTGTCCTGCTTGGTGTTTACACACAGGTTCTTTACCTGTGTGGCGGCCGTGAGAGGAGACAGTGAAGGTAGACATCCCTGGGGAAGCCCTGGGTGAAGTGGGAAGCAATGAGGAAGCTAGGGATGGCGATGGAGATGAGGCCCCACGATGTCCAGTCCAGGGCGAACACTGCAGAAGAGGGCGAAGCCAGGCTGAAGCCTGCTAGGGGCTCCTGCAGCAGGCAGTCCCGGTCTCATCCACAGTTACCAGTCACATCGATGTATGTCCTGACTGCATGACACTTCCCCCTCCCAAACCACATAATCTCCGCCAGATTGTGAGACAAACATCACACAGTGCCCAGCTGAGGGTCGACCTGCAAAATACCTGACCCCCTCAAAACCTTCAAGACCTACAGAAACAAGGAGAGACCGAAAAGCAACCAAAGCAGCCTTGGGAGCCGTGATGACCAAACGTGTCCTGAATGGGTCGGAAGGTGAACTTTAGGAAAAAGCTAGCGAGAGTAGAATCAAGTGTGGACTTTAGTTATTAATGGGTAGATAACCAACATCCTATATTAATACAAAATGTTGACAATAGGGGAACCTGGAACATGTGAGAGACAGTTATACAGTGCTCTGTACTCTCTGCTCAGTTCTTCTATAAATTCAAAACTGTCCCTAAACAGTTCTGTCAGTAAAAATCAGTTCTGTACATGGTAAGGCAAGACCACAGAGCCAGTGTGCAGACACAGCCCCATGGTACTCTCGGGGTGCTGCCTGGGCCACTGGGACACTGCTCTGGGAGGACATGCATGTGTGGACCCTGGGCTCCATGGCAGGGCTGAGCCTGCTTGTTTTAGTGTATGTACTTGTTGTGTTTGTTGGTTTCTAATGAGTGTGGAACTCGAAGAAGAGTTCTGTTTAAATGAACAGCTCCTTTCTGAGGAGTTGGAACACCTGGATCCTTGCCATCATGTGCTTTTTGATGAGTGTGGATTAGAGGAAGTGGTGCTGGGTGCACTCTGTGTAAGTGGTGTCGCTGTTGCTGGCCTCATCTGGGAAGCTGGCTGCAGCCCCTCCTCGTGCCTGCTCTGTGGAGGCCTCCTGGGACTATGGAGCCTGGATCCTTCCTCGTACTTACTCTTTCCCACCTGCTCAAAGGCAGCTGTCTCGTTTCAGCTAGTCACCCCAACAGAGCAACTGTTTTTCTGGGAGAAATGCAACTCAGTAAGTGCTTTTCTTCAGAACTATCAGCTTAACATGGCAGCGTTCTCTGACGCCGCGCGTGCGTGCTTTCTCCTCTGGGGACAGACTGCAGGTTTATGGAGGAATCCTTCCTGACCAGTGGCGAGTCTGATCCCTGCACACCGTCTCAGCGCTCCTTCTGGTTAGCAACATGGAGTGCCTGCTCGGTGCAAAGAACATGGTCACAAAAGCAGATGGTGCCATCCTCAGAAGGTCGGAGTTGTGTCGTCCTGCTAAGCGCAGTGCACGAAGAGTGAGCGGGGAAGCGCAAGTTCCGGTTGTTTACAGGCTGGTGCAGGACAGGGGCTCTGCGGTTACTGCACTGGCTTAAAACACCTGCTCTGATCCCTCGCTCTGTGAGGAAGCTTCCCGAGCCCTGCAGTTGACTTTCCGGCCTCACTCTTACCTGTGACAAACCTCATGGGCTGCGCTGGGCACTGAGGAGTGCAGCGCGTGGAGCAGTGACACAGAGCTCATGGTGAAAGCACTACACAGAGGTTCTCTTCCCTCTGAGCTCCACTTTCAGGGAGGAGTGCAGCCTAAAACTACTCAGCCAGGATAATTAGGCGCCTTATAAAATTCTGGAAAATAGAGGTACGCTCAGAAGCCTGCAGAGCATGGCAGATGTCAGATCTTTGAGAAAAACTTCAGTCATGCACATGCAGGGTTCCTGACAAACCGAGCACCGCAGATCAGCCGCGGTGCTGAGCTGCATCATGGTGGCAGAAGATTTTTGGTTCCTTGTGAAGTAGCAGTCCCGTCATTGGAAGAATATGCTCAAGTTGCCAGTGTTTCAGTGATGGTCCTGGGTCTGCAAACCTCTACGGACTGGCTGTGGGCTGACTTTGAGGTGGATTTGTGGCACTGAGGGGAAGCAGAGCAGTTTGGGGGGCTCTCTCACTGGATGCATGGTCTGTGGTCTCCTTCAGCCTGGACCACAGACTCACGAGGAGAGGTTGCTGTGTTTTTAACACAGGCCTGCGAAGGCCACAGGCCTCCTCAGCGATTGTTTGGGTTGGGGCCTGGTCTCCCTGACAGCTTGCTGTTATCATTAGTGGAATCTCATCCTTGAACGCAGTCAGAGATGAGCCTTTGGGTGACTCTGGCCACTGATGGGGGTTTTCAGGGTGGTTTGATTTTCCTCTGCTGTTTAAACACACTTGGTTTTTCTGTGTTCTGCCAGGAGCACATGCTGACACATCAAGCTGGCCCCTCCTTAAGCTCTCAGAAGCCTAGAGTGTTCAAGTGTGATACTTGTGAAAAGGCATTTGCCAAACCAAGCCAGCTGGAGCGACACAGCCGCATCCACACAGGTAACAGGCTATCATGTGCTTTTATCTTGTTGCTCTTTGAAGTGGACTTCATTGGGACCATAGAGGAATCAACATGTAAACACCCATATGCAATAGAAGTATTATTTTCAAAGCAAGGTCCATGTGTTCCATGTTCCCCTACTCTGTCTTTAATATTTTGGGTTAAACTCAGTCCTTCATATTGAGCTACATTGCTAGCCCTTTTAGTTTTTGAGGTTTAAATTGCTAAGTTGAGGTAGGAGGATCCCCTAATTTAGGATGAATTTTTTTTAATTTTTTTTTTTTATCAAAATTGTGCTTTAATGAGGCAAATTCCTCTTAGGGATCACACAAAACTAATTTTTGTCTCCCCACCAGAAACATTTTTGTGGAAATAGCTTAAAACTCATAACCTCAAAGGACCTATAAGATATGTACACTACTCTCTCAGTGGTATTCAACTTATAAACATAAAGGTTAAAATTCAGTAGTGGTGTATATATTTCCACTTCCATTATAAAGAAAATGAGATTAAAAAGTCTTACAACATAAGGGAATATAAAACTATTTATTGACCACTGCTCACCATTATTTACAATAAAGTAAACAATATACAGTAGGATAACATTCTGACTACTACAAAGTTGTTTTCCTGGCTTCTGCTGAAAACAGTAACCCAAATACTGAAAAGATTGAGCCTACATGTAATGAGCAAGTTGGGGTCAAGAAAAACATGCAGGTCAGTAATTTTAGATTACAGTTTGTTCACTCATTGATTCCTAAACTGTCCTAAACTGTGAACACCTCTAACCAATCAGTAGGTTACCATAAGCCAAGTCTTTAGACGTCCACAAATCCTGTTTGGTTTTTTTTGTTGTTGTTGGTTTTTAAAATCAGTACCAGAAACCAAACTCATGACTGCGCGCTTGCAAGGCAGGCACTTATGCTGCTGAGCTAAATCCCCAGCCCCTAAATCCTGACTTTTGAGTCCATATTTTTGTTGCAAAGCAATGGGTCATGAGGAATCTTTAATGTTCCCTTAACAAGTCTTCCTTAGCTAATTCAAACAAACTAGGTTTTGACTTGTTATCTTATTTGGGTAGGGAAGTTGTTGGTAGTGATAATGATTCTTCTCAGGAATTTTGCAAGTAAACTGCTGCATTTTTTTGACCAAAGACATAGATATTGAATCTGATAAAGCTGTTTAGAAAATATCCACTCTAAACAGTCCTATTAACCACAGAACCACCTATTTAACTTGAAAGATTATGGCTTCAGGAAAACATTTAACTGGAAGTGATTTATTTCTTAGATTGCTCAGAATGAGGGCATCTCAAACATGAACTTATCACCCATAGTTTTTGTTTTGAAAACAAAACAAAAACCATTTATATAAGTATTTTATTTATACACACATAAACAGAAAACTCAAGAATGGTCCATATGCATGTAAGTTATAACGTAAGTTCTGACTGAGTTTGACTATGGACAATTCCCCTAACGTTTAGAAAAGCAGAGGAAATATATCAGGCTAGCAAATGCTCTTTACTGACAAAGAAAGCAACTACATAAACTTTTATTTGTTCAAAGAAACCCGTGCTAATAGATGCAAAACAAACAAAACCCAACAACTCTCCTAAATACTACTTTCAAAACCAACATGTTAAACTTGATTTTCGTTAGAATGCTGTTTTTTTCACACCAGTAAATCAAAACCACGACCCATTATTACACATATTATATATATATATATAAATGATATAAGTTATTGAGCTTCATCTTCTGGACAAGAATGCCAAGTTAGTCTTTTTTCATAAAACGCAATTACAATTTGAGGACATTTCATATTTGCCTCTTTTGCCAGCACCAAGTCAGCCTCATCTGAATCTTTCCATTTCAAGAGAAACATCAATTCCCTACTACTGTCTGTGGCACCAATTTCTCATTCAGGATCAAGACCTCTAGGAAAGCCTCTAGGTTTGTCAGCAGCATCTCTTTTTTTCTTTGATTTGCTATCATCAGATTCACTGTCAGATAAAGATTTTCGTTTTGTACCATCTTTTTCTTTACCAGCTTTTTGAGAATTAAGAAATGCTTCAGTTAACTCTGGACAATCTAAATTTTCTTCAGGTTCCCATGTATTGTCAGCATCTGTAAATCCCTCCCACTTCAGAAAGTACTCCACCTTCCCATTCACTACACGTCGGTCCAGTACTTTTTCTACCACAAATTCTTCAGGCTCGGCTTCCTTGACTTTTTTACTTTTTCCATTTTGTTTCTTTCCCATTTTTCCCAATGTAGTTTTATTGGACGCCATTTTTTATTGCAGACTTGAGCTATTATGCACCGCCTCGGATGCGCAGTCGCGGGTCCACAGCGCCTCTGCCTGCGAGCTTGCCGCTCCACCTACATCCAAGCGCAGGGGGCTGGGCGCTGTGCGGGCCGGAAGAGGGGGCCGCCCATGCAGGGCGGCTGCAGGGGGCGGGGCCGAGGAGCCTAGGATGAATTTATTATCTACTTCTTCAAGTAGAGATTTTGCTGTTTGCGTTTTGTCTATGAGAATCAGACTCATCAGGGGAACTCTCCTCAGACTCCAGCCCTGCCTACTTTTCTCTCTCTGTCAGCAGACTTTTCTCCTCCTTGCTCTCCCATTACCACCTACATGTGCTCAAGCTTGTGCCAGAGGGGAAAAAACAACAAAGCAAATCAACAAGCCCTCCTGACCCTTGGCCCTTTTCTCTACTCTGCTTCAACACTTGTCTCTGATGAGTTCCCAGGACCATGAGTCTAGCTGGCTTCTACCAAGAGCTGTGCGTTGTTCTGTCCTTCTGCCCCATCTGCTGCAGGCGTGGCTAAGACCTCTGCCTCCCCAGTCTCCGTTCAGAGGACAGCCAGACTGAGGGACCGTGTGAGGCAAATCTGAGCATCCCCTTCATGCTTTGTGGAGCGCAGTGTCCTCCTCACCCCACCCGGCCAGCCTGAGCCATGCCTCTTCCTTAACCTCTTGCCTCATCCCCACTGGGTTCCAGCCTCTTCAGGCAACGTTTCCTCTGGACCTCTTAGCGCTTCTCCCTGGGTCTTCTTAAGACTCAGCTTCAGGGTCAGCTTGTGGATCTCTCTGTCCTCTGAAGATTCTGTAACTCCCAATGTCACAAGACTGCCATGCAGCACCCTCCCCGTGTTGCCTTTCCTGACCTGCAGTCTCTGGGCACATGGGGTCCAGGGGCCTTGTTCAAGGCTGTGGCCTTGACTGTTGGTTCAGATCCTGGCACCCACCAGATGACAGCATATACTTCTTGAAAGAAAAACAGATGTTCGTGTTGTAATTTCATAATGCATTTATTCAAAAACAAAGAGATAAGCTACCCTTTGCTTTAGAATAAAGCATGCATTGTGAAGGGATTGGAGGGCAGTACCTTAGAGATGAATAGTACCACAAATCCCTGCATAGGCCAGGATGAAGATCTTAGCAAATGAGTGTGTCCTTCAACCTTACCCAGAGATTGGCAGCTTAGTGTGAAATAAGAATGTCATATATTCCTATTTAGCTAGATTTGACACTTTACCATCAATCTCAAGGTCTGTCTGTGTTCTTTGTTGAATATTTCTGTAATGTATCTAAAACTTAGTGGTTTAATGATACGTGTCTCTGGCTTTAGTGTGACTCTTTCCATTCCAGTTTAAGTATTTATTGCTAATGAAACTGTGGACCGTTAAATATTTAAATACTTTCATGTGATATTTTAAACGTATTTATATTTCTGTTTGAGGTTTTACATTTTTTCTTTATAATTAAGATGATATGACAATAACATCTGGCTTATCTTTATAGTTCTGTGCATCATAAGAACTGCTATTAAACTTGAAGCAGTATTTTAAAAGATGTTTCAATATGCAAACATTCCACTTGATAGCCTACTTTTAATTAGTACATATCTGACACCACCTAACTAGTCCTTGATGATAAGCATTTTATCATGTTCTCACTTTTGGTGGAAGTACTAGCTAGGGACTTTCCTCCTCCATGAGGTCGTTGAGCCCCCTTTCCTCACAGTGGCCTTGAGAGCCTGGAAATGTGACACGAGCTGGTGAGCCAGCCCTAGTGCTGTTCTGTGGAGTTCTGATCTGGTCCTCTGGCTCCCTAGCACTCAGACCAACATCCTGGGCTGGAAGTAGGCTTCTCCCTGCAGCTCGTCTTGCCTAACTTCCGAGTGATTTGGAAAGAATTTATGACCATGTTTTACATCATACTGAATTGGCTGAGGTATTAAAAGGTCCAAAGGGTGGGAGTAGGATTAGTTTTCTCTTGTTCCATAAAAGATCCAGATGCTTCAAACAGCCTCCTTGGCTATCTCACAGCATTTGGTCAGCAGTGCAGGTGGGCCTGAGTGGGTCTCACAGGTCAGAGATGGGCTCAATCCTTTGTGTGGATGCTCTGGAGAGGACTTGTTTTCAGGCTTATCCGGGTCATTAGCACAACCCAGCTCCTTATGGTCATGGACTGCTCCTAGCCAGAGACACTACCTTTAAGGTCTGTGTGATCATATCGGCCCCTTGCTGATCTTGCTTTTCACTCCAAGCAACTGATGAATGACCTTAAACCGTCTCCCTTTGTAACTGATACAGTCAGAGGCATGAAATCCTTGCGTCCACATCCTTAAGAGCTGCAGAAGACTTGGGCCGTCTTTAGGTGTTGGTCCACCTTAGGGTGCTAAGGTGGAGTTTCATAAACATGGCCACTGAAGAGAAGGAGAAATAGACCCAGCACCAGGTATCATCACAGCTGTGAGACACGGAGCAGCGCCCTTCAGAGCACAGTGTGAGCAGCGCTATACCACATGAAGTGTGTTAGAAACATTTCTGTTTAAACCATTTCTGTTCTACTTTCATTTCTAGTTGTTTCTGTGTCTCTTGTAACTTTTGATTAAAGTTTTATGTCTTAGTATGGAGGGGCTTTGCCAGCACCCTTCAATTAGTAGTTTGAGTAACAGCAGCAGGAAGAGAATGACCGTGGTCCTTCTAAGAAGTGCACACTTCTTCAGAATGAACATTTTCCACATGTGCTGTCAGGTGTGTGCTGTCAAGTGTGATCTTGCTAGTAACCCTGACGTGCTGCTTTTCTTACACAGGGGAGCGGCCGTTCCATTGTACGCTCTGCGAGAAGGCCTTCAACCAGAAGAGCGCGCTGCAGGTGCACATGAAGAAGCACACCGGGGAGCGGCCCTACAAGTGCGACTACTGCGTCATGGGCTTCACGCAGAAGAGCAACATGAAGCTGCACATGAAGCGAGCGCACAGCTTTGTGGGTAAGCAAGCACACTGTTGGACAGCCCAGGGGACTCGTACCATCTCACGTGAGCCACTTCTTTCAGTTCAGTAGCAGTCGTGTGTGCGTGGTGCCGTCTCAGTTCATGCGCAGAAGAAAGTCTGGTGTGGAGAGCCCTGAGTGGTAGTCAGGAATGGGCCAAACGGGCCAGGTGCCCATGCTTTCGTTGATTTATTATGAGTACAGGCCTGCACCACTGAACGTCGCAGTCAATGAGGGCAGGGAGGGTGACAGTAACATTATGTTACCTGGTGCATTTAGCCATCTTAGCTCGTTGACGCACACTGGCCACAATCCCGCAGTGACAGAGTAGTTCAGCGAGTGCATTTCTCAGAACATGTCCTTGTCTTTGAGGTGTGACTGTGTGTGCACTGCCCTCACACAAGTGTGCACAAGCAGCATTTGAGGAGATTAAGGTTCTGGTTTATTTTGGCAAGATGACAGGCGTGTACTGGGAGTCAGGTGGCCACTCAGGCCACCTTCCTGAGTAGCTTGTTTCTCACTAGAGCTTTCCGCAGTGAGCAGTCAGTGCCCAGGCAGATTTCCATATCTATCTTGACACATCCTGGATGCCCTTTCCCAGCAGGGTGCAGAGGTCATGGGCTGTTTCAGTGCCCAGGGGTCAGGGCTAGCCTGGCGTCAGCATGGAAGTAGTGGGATCTTCGAGGATCAGGGCCGGGCTGGCATCTGTGTGGGGCTCTGGGGTCTGCAGGCTCTGGGCAGGTACTGTAGCCTGCATTCTGTCTCCTCAGCACAGCTACACATGGGCCTCCATTTCTCTTGGTGACCTGCTCACACTGATGTCACTGGAACAGGGATGTCAGGTGTGACTTGCTGTGTGTCTGTCGTGCTCCTCTTTGTGTCTCACTCTAGCCACAGTATCTATTACACAAAGGGCTAATAATAAGTAATTTAGATTGGGCTGCCCGGGCAGCAGGAGCCATGCAAAGGAGGAATGTGACGTGTTTTATCACAGTAGATGGAGCCCCTGCTGTGATGATGGAATTTTAGTTTTATTTAGTTGTTTGAGATGATGCTCTCTGTGAATGAAGTTAAGCCTTTGTGTATCCACTGGGGTCATGTCTGGAGGGATACAACACTATATTGTGGGGAGTTTTTGTGGAAGGAAACAAGGGTCATTTTCTCTTTACCATGTATACTGTACACAGCGCTAGCAAACTTACAGCACGTGTGCCGCAGCAGGCGTTTCTGTCACCGAAAGCTCAACGGGTTCGCGTCACTGTTGTAGGACGTCGTGTTTTCCTTTCTGTTAGAAGAGCCGTAGTGTTGGCGCTCATCACTGATTCCATGTTTGCACAGCCATTGTGGGCTTGGCTGTCTATACCAAGCACTCTGTTTGCATATACTTCACAGTGACCATTACTGACAGAAATGGCTGTGTGTTTCCTCCTGCGATGGAAAGCAGATCAAGTTAGAGGTTTCTGTCTCTGTTCCTAAGACAAGAAATATGAATGTGAATTCTGTCCTGTTACTGAAGGTCTGAGGCCTGCTTTCTCTTTGCCACCTTGCAGGAACCTTGCAAGCGGCCACTGTTCCCCAGGAGCAGGACGGAGAGGAGCTGCGGACCCTGCACCTGGAGGAGGTGGTGCAGGAGGCCGCGGGCGAGTGGCAGACCCTCACCAATGTGTTCTGAGGCCGCGAGGGCGCTGCAAGTGCTGTGGAGAGGCGCTGGCGAAGAACAGAGCACTCACAGTTTCTGTTTTAAAGCTTGAAATGTTAAAAATGTACCACAGGAGTTTTTTAGCTATAAAATTATCTAAAGAATCATTGTCTTTCAGAGACTTATAGGAAAAAAAATACTGGGAAAAATGTAACTGCATTGTTCTCATTTGTCTACAAATCACTGAACTCAGGTACTATGCTATTCAGTTTCATCTTTTCCATGGCCAGTAATCTAGTTAAAAGGAAATTACCTGGATCTTACTATTATTGTAGTGTGATTTCTTTGTGTTAGCAAAGGCAACAGTTAGTGTGAACAAAGTAAGGTTTTCCCTCATGCTTTCTGTTATAAGAAGCATTGCTTACAAAACAAACAAGATAGGTGCATGAAGTTCACGAAAAATGTAATGGTACAGGGAAGTTTTTCCACTTTTTACTCCGTGCATTTTGAAAATTAGTGGCCATTGACTCTTTTTAGCCTACCCTAAGTTAATATAACTAATACCTTGAGAGGTGGCTGGACCAATTCTCTCTCGATCAGAAATCTAACCCCTATTTAGAATGCAGGATCTGGGGTGCCAGCAGGGGGAATCAAGGAAACCCGGCCCCCAGGGGAGGACCAGCTGTCTGCACAGGATGGTGACACATGCACTGCACAGGTCTGTGCTGTCCTGTGAGTCAGGTTACTGCAGAAGCACAAGCTGCACACGGCAAGAGACAAGGGCAGAACTGTCCCCTGGGAGCAGATGCTGTCCCTGTCCGCCTCAGTGAACACGGTTGCTTGTGCTGTGATGCTAAGAGCCTAGGAAAACCCCATGACTTCCTCTTCACGTGTAAAGAGATGTGCTTTTCATTTCAGGGAATTCTTTAGTGTCATCAGCGGTGCCACATTAGACTCGTCCCAAACCAAACCCCACCTGTGCGGGGCGGAGCACACGCGTTGTTCCTGCAGCATTCCAAAGACGGAAGGTTCTCGACTTCATGTTCATTTTCCTTTGAAATTATTTATATGTTCTATATATAAATACAGATGTACATAGACAAATATATGGGCCTCTGTGTGGCTGAGCAGTATATTTTGTAAATAGAAGCCCCAGTCCCCATCGCAGAGAACGCGTCCGAGGCTCCTTCCCGGTGAGCACTGCAGATCGGTGTCGTGTTCCTTTTATTAATAAATGGTTATCTTTTTCACTGTAACATAGAGCTGGGTTTTATTTTTTTTCTGAAAAATAATTGCCTTTATTTTCTCTCTTTGCCTTCTTGGTTACAGAAGAGAGTAGTTTTATTATAAATATTGTATGGACTTTGTATATTAACAGAGAGGCTCATTTGAGATTCCTAGAGAAAGAGACATTTCACTGTTATTTTGAAAGGGCATCTTTTGGTTTTGTTGTTCACTTTTGGCATTTGTATATAAGTAACATTGGCAGCAACATAAAAACTTTTGTTATGTGAAAATATTTAAGTCAGAAATATTACCTTCTTTTTCCAAACTACTTTGTGTATTGTATATTTTTTTAAGAAAAGAAAAGCCTTATTTGACTTCTTGTGATACTGGACTTATTATAAATCCTGATGCTCCCTGAATGTCAGTGTGTTCACCTGGCTGTGGTAGTATTTTCAGAATAATTGTAATTGTGCAAGAGTTTTACAGGCTCTGCTTTGAACGCACTTTTTCTTTTATAGTTTTGTATTAAAATATTTTAGAAATGTTAATTTTAGTAAACAGATATCCCCAAAGTTGAAATTATTGGAATTTTAAATTTATGTTCTTGCTGGGTTATTTCTTTTGCTTTTAGCATTAAATGTCATCTCAGGACATCTCTAAAAAGGGGTGTTAAATTCTTAATTGTATAGAGAACATAGTTTAGTGACTGTACTGGTTAATTGTTGTTTAAGGCCTTAACAGGTAAACCTGAAGCCTACTTTTATTTTGCTTAGAGAAAAATAATCTGTCAATAATCCATTTTGTGTCTTTTCTCAATTTATTAGCAGGCAAACACAAGTCATTTGTGTATTGTTTGAATTTACTTCTAATCATAAAGGCTGCTGCTTTGCAAAACATTCTTTGGAAACATAAGGTGTTTGAAACAACATCATTTCACTTGAATCTTTGTGGTTTACAAGGTTGATCTTTGTATTTTGCTAGTTGATTAAAAAGTTGTTTTAGGAAAGAAATTTCTAGCCTCATGCATAACCAGGGTTTTGAGGGGAGAAAGTTTTATTTTTAAAACTGTCTCACCATAGCATATCTGCTTGGGGTAACTACTAGAAATATGCTGGGCTTTTTTCCTTTAAAATATTTAAGATTAAATACTTCGTATGTGAATTCATTTCAATTTTAGATATTTTTAACCGAGAAGAATTGTAGTGACCTCTTCTTTCACCTCGGTGAATTCTGGACAGCGAAGCTCTGCCCTTGCAGTCCCTGTCTGAGGGAGGGCGTCACTGGGATGGGCTGGCCCCGACAGCGGGGTGTGCACGGCGCCCTCTGCAAGTGCCACCTCATCGTCGCTGGTTCTCAGCGGCTGCCACATCGAGGTTTTCTGTTAGGAAGTTCTTAACTGTCTTTAACACGAGTTCATAATGGAGGAACTCTTCGGTATTTAAATAAACTGAAACCAGAAATTATCTTTCCAAAGATGCTGAATGTGAAACCGAAGATGACATAGCAGGTGACATCTAGTGTGGGTAAAATATATGGAAGGACATTAGATTAAAATAGAAACACGTGGCCAGGCATGTTAGCAGGGGCCTGTAATCCCAGCCCTTTGGAGACTGAGGCAGGATCATACGATTCAAGGCCAGCCAGGACTACATAGTGAGACCCTGTCTCAAAAATCCATAAATAATAAAATCAAAGCATGCTTTCCAAGAAAGAAATTCAAATGCTTCCCCAGGCCCGGCGAGCTCCATGTGAGCCCCTCTGTATGGGAGGTGCTGGGACTCGTGTGTAGGAACCCTCGGGTGGACAGTGCTGTGCATCAGAAAGCAGTCTGCGCCCTCCACCGGACCGCCGCTCCCACGGAGGGCAGCTCGCTCGGGAGATGACGCCAGCACGGCCTTCTGCGCTCCTTCCTCTGTTGGCAGCTCTACAGAAACGCTGAGTTTTGACATTACAGTGGAGTGCGGTGTTGCAGGCCTGTGGTCCCAGAATTCCGGGAGACTGAGGCTGTAGGGTTGCAAGGTTGAGCCTCACCTGGGCAAGTTAGTGACTCAGTGAGATCCAGTCCCAAACAAGAGCAAAGGCCCTGAGCTCTGTCCCCAGTACCGCAGGGGGAAGAAAGACTGGCTGATGTTCTCAACTTGCCTCTGAGCTCTCACATGTGTGCATGTGTGAGACGCGTGTGTCAGCGCAAGGAAAGATGTTAAAAAGTAGATTTCCGTTCTTTCTGTGTGGATTTTCCTCTTTTGTAACTTGTTACGGTTCACCTTTTAAGATTAAAGAACCATCACAGACTTATGCAACATTTTATAAGGAAGTACCTAAGATACAGAAGAACTGCTTTCTGGTTCCTGTTTGTAGGACTGTCTCACACCTGCTTCTTTAACTTTGTTTTTCCTAAAACTTAGTTTATAGTCCGTGTCCTGCCCTGCCCCCTACCAAAGAGTTAATCCCAGCGCTGATCATTGGTATCTTCTTTTCCTAAGCCCATTGCATCATGAAGTTGGCAGAGAGGAGATTATACAACCATACTTCTGAATTTAGGATTCCCTTTTTACACTTAATTTGTGTTCATGTAATGTAGGTATTTGGGAATTTTTAGAATGAAATTTCAAAAGAACCTAAATACATAATCCAGTGTCGTGTCTTATCTCTGTTTGTGCCCCTGTATTTTAACCTTATTCTAATGAAAAGTATAATTTTGAAGTCCAGTTGCATATTGTTTGTTTTCTAACAATTGAAGCAACAGAATTTTTGTAAGGTCAGAAGTCCTGCACATCCCTGACAGTGCCGTGTTCGGCGTCTTTGTGGAGCCCGTGAGCCGTGGGTCATACCCTGCTGTGCTTATCCTCTCTGAACTTACTGCTTTCCCCACACACACCGCACACAAGTGAGCACACACATTTATTCCATTTCATACCTACCACCAGCCCAGAGGCCTCATGGTAAGTTTCTTATATGGATGACTAATAAATACTTAAAGCACTAAAAAATTTTTTAAAAAATCGTTAGTATATATGTCAGGAGCAATAGACAGTACATAAAAGATTTTGCTATTTAATCTTTTTCTATATGTAACGCTACAGCATGAAGACTTTTGTACCGAATCAAGATTTGTATATTTGACAAGTTCTCAGATGCCATAGTGATTGTTCTTGAGTCACTGCTGAAGAAAATGTAAAGTTTTTTAATTTACAGAAGAGTTCTCTTTATCTTCAGAATTGTCTCATGGTCTATTTATACATTGGATGATATTTATTTAATCCAGTTTTGTATTAGAAATGGATAGCTATGCCAGAAGCCACTGTGATGGCTTTTAAAAATAATAAAAATAGTTTTTCTATTACTTCAAAACTCTTGTATGTTATTGGGCTTGGGCGAGTGGACCACTGGCAGGTCCTTTTCCCTGGCTAATGCCTCTGCCAAGGGCCAGTGCCAGCTGCCAGTGCTGAGTCTGCAGCAAGTCACAGCCAGGCTGCAGGGGAGCGAGCCGTGCCGCTGTCTCCTGGGGAGATGCGGCTTTCTGTGTTGTCTGAGGAGACTTGGCGTGACTTGTGGAGATGAAGCCTGCTGGCATTTTGCCTGTTTATGACATATGTAAGACATCAGGCTTTCCCAGAAATACCAGGAGTTAGCTTAAGGCCTCTAGCTCTTTAGAAATATATGTGAGTGTATTTTACTGTATATCCCATTTCCAGACTGACGGGTAGGGATTTTAGTTTATGCCCATTCTCCTGTTCAGATAACAGGTTAAGGACACGTGTGTTTCAGATCTCCTACCTGTCACAGGGTAGGGATGGAAATGCTGTGGTCTCCACCTCCATCCATGAGGAGGCCTGTTTGTAGGAAGCGTCTTACTCTAAAGCTTTTGAGATGTAGGTAGGGGAAGGGTGCTTTTACCTGGCAGATTGTAAAAAACCATTTCCACTACTGTGGGTTGTCCTAACTGTTTAGAATAGTTTTCCAAGATGAGCTTTTCCAGAGTCCTTGATTCTTAGAAAGAATCGAGTGTTCTTGTTAGAACCTAGCCAGACTTGCACTCAGAGACCCCTGAGCCCCACTCCCTGTGACGTGAGCTGGTGGCCTGGCCCGCGGGGCTGCCTGCCTAATGGCCAGGCTGTCGGCTCTCTGTAAAATCAGCGCACCACTTGGCTTCCTTCCCTGCTCTGCCTTTGGTTTCCTGAGCAAAGGGGCTGTGAGGGCTGGGAGGCCGCTCTTCACTGGCCTGTCCTGCATGACTTGAGGTGCTCTCCCAAGCTGTTTGGGGGGCACAGCCTCAGAGGACAGAGGTGACACAAGGATGCTTGTTTCCTGACTATGATGAGCGAGACAGTGTCTCTCTAAGGCAAAACTGGCAAAATCACGGTCTGGACTCCAGGAGAGGCAGGATCTGGGGCTCCGCCCCGAGTTTCTGCACTGTAATAAGCACTGGTGTGCGCCCCTCCAGCTTTTTTGTCATGCCTTGCAGATGGGGCTGGGCTCTGACAAAAGTGCCAATGCTGTGGCTCCTAATCTTTCTAAGGATGGTAGTTCCTCTGTCTCTGACCCAGGGTGGGCCATGACCTCTGCCAGCACCCAGGTAAAACCAGTCAGCTTCTTGGGGTGGGAAACGTGAGATCGAAGGTGCTTAGGCTTACTGACAGGAGCTGGCCACTCCAGGGCCTTGGCTCAGCTCACCGAGTGAGCAGAAATGTGCTCCGTCCCATTTGTCCTGTCCTTCCTGTCACTGGAAACTTCCGCTGACTGGAACCTCCATTAAATCCTAGTCCCTAAGAAGAGCACACCCCCCACCTCCACTACCCCACGCTCTCCTTTCTGCCAGTAAACATGTTGCCCTGTGTTCGTTCCGCTTTATGCCACTGACATTGGAGCCTGAACAGAGCAAGCCTTGGCTCCTCCAGTACTCAGTCTCCATCGGGAAAGGACACTTGCCCTTAACGTACAGCAGCTCTTTTGCTGTTTTCTTGGCTGACATTCAGTAGAGTCTTGTGTGGAGATGGACTATAGCCATCTGCTTCAAGATATTCTGTCTACGTTTCTAAGTTCCTTTCAGCCACCGTCCTCAAGGTTAATAATCCAGAATCTTCATTTATTGTATGACCTTTTTAAAATTATTTACTTATTCATTGAGCAATACTGGGAATTGAATTTAGGGCCTTTGCACTGAGCGACACCCTCAGCCATTATTGTTATTATTACTGCTTTTATTTTGAGACAGGGTCTCACTAAATCATATCGTGGCCTAGGCTGGCCCTTAAAGTCTTGATCTGCCTCGGAGTGCTGTGAATGTAAGCTTGTGCCATCATGCCCAGCCATAGTTTTGAAGCAGCCTCAAAGTTACAGAAAAGTTGAAAGAATAATACAAGGACTTTCCGTATACAGTCACAGGTGTTTGTGGATTCCACGTGCTCAGGTTCAACCAGCCGTGGATTGAAAATATTCTAAACAAGTGACATCTGTACTGAACAGCTAGAGACTTCTCTGAATGTAGAGCACAGCGGCTGTTCACGTAGCATGCACAGTACCTTGGACATCGCAAGTAACCGAGCGGTGACTTAGGCTGTGCAGGAGAATGTACACAGGGCCAGGCAAATAGGTCACTGGGTTTTGCAAGGGAATTAAGCATCTGTGGCTTTGGTGTCTTTGGAGCTGTAGAGCCAGTGCCTCATGGACACTGAATGATGACTGTCCTTGTCACCTCAGTCCCCATTGAGGTGCTGCCAGGGGTCTGAGCAGGAATGTTTTCCTGGCACATTCGCGCTGCCCAGGGCCCTGCCCTGCGCTCAGCCATCGCGTCCTTGGCTCCACTGGATCGGCTCCCCTTGCCCTTTGGCTCACGCGGCCTTGGTGCTTCTGGAAGGCTCAGGCTCAGCCCGAGCAGCAGGTTCATCCTGTGCTTTGTGGTTGGGCCTTTGAGCAGCAGTGACGCTCTGCACCAGCTGCACTTACCGAGCTGGCAGCAGGTGTCTGTCCCAGGTGTGACGCTGCAGGGTTGATCACTTGGTTGAGGCAGTGCCACATGTCCTCCCTACAGCCACTTCCCCATTTGTAACCGGAAACTACTTTGTGAGACACTTTGAGACTGTGCACTTGTGCTTCTTACTCCATGCTCACCCAGTGCTGCACCCGGTCATTTCCCAGTCAGGATTCAAGGGCTGCCAGTGATTCTCTAGCTGTATCACTCCTCCATTTAGTAGTAGGCATGCTCCTGTAAAGTCTGTCCCTCATTGTTTATTCTTCTATTAACACTGGTTTAGGGTCAGGGCCCCTATTTTATGTAACTAGTTACAACCCATTAAAATATTCACTTTGATGGTCAATATTACATTTGGCCAATAGGAGCTACTTTAGGTATATTTTTAGTCCTTTTGATATGGCCCCATGATTCCTTGAGCCCTTTTTACTCATTTTCTGACATCATAAATTGTCCTGGGACTCTCTAGTGGAGTTTGGTATTTACAAACAAAAGACTGAGTAGAATTGTATTCACTACCACCTAACAAGCAGGCAGAGCTGGGGAATACTCTGTGTGTGTGTGTGTGTGTGTGTGTGTGCACGTGCATGCACATACGTGCCCCTGCTGTCTGCATGTCTTTGCAGCACCTGTTTCTCTGTGTTCACCCTGCTCTGACACCACAATTCCTGTAGCTTCTCTCGCTGTGTTTGCCTTCCCTGTTCAATAGGGAGGCACTTGCTGCTACCACCATCTCTCTGCATATATTTAACTACATTTCTTGGCCCACAGTATGTGTTCTTAGAGTATCAACCTACTGCTTTTTAAGTGAAAAAGATGTATCGGGTATAGTTCAGTGGCACAGTGCCTGCCTGGCAAGTGAGAGGTGATGAGTTTGATCCTCAGAACCAAAAAGAAGAAGAGGAGGAAGAAGAGGAAGAAAATGATATACCTGCTTTCTCTTATTACCTCTCTTCAAACCTCATGTCCTATTTTTAAAGAACATTTTATCCTTTGGAAAGAACAAGACCTTGTGCTACTATAGTACAGAAACTACCGTCAGTGAATCCTGTGTGACCTATGATTGTCACAAATGTACTTAGGAATGTTAGATCTATTTATTTTCTCTAATAAAGTTTTTTAGTCGTCCCAAAAAGTAAAAAGAAGGACAGTGGGATGAGGCGGGAGAAACCCTACATGCCTGCTACGAGTTGAATTGTGTTCCCTAAATTCACATTTTGTAACTCCCAAATTGACAGAGTCAGGGATACTAAGAAGACCGTTAAGATTAAGCAGTCATGGGGCAGGGCCCTGATCCACAAGACGGGCATCGTGTAAAGAAGAGACACAGCAGCTTCTCTCTTGGCCATGTGAGGACGTGGCGAAGGCACTGTGTCCGTGGAGAGGTCTTGCTGGAAGCCAACCCTGTGTTACCTTGACCTGGAGGTCTGGCCTTGGAACTCTGGGGAGATAAAGCTGCTTGCTCTACAGCTGTTTGCAGTGCTTGGCAGCCCTGGAAGACTGAACACCAAAATTTCCAATTCCAGTGAGCCCTTTGCAGCTTACCAAGTCACTGCACTGTGCAGTACGCATCTGCCTTCCACCATCTGTGCTCAGCTCTTCCACTATCCTGCCTGGCTCATGCTACACCCTCTGCTCGGACGCGTGCCTGCAGCCTCATGGCCCAGTCCACTGCCCACGTCCAGCCCTCTCCACCGGGACACTGGCACCCACCCTCCTCGGCCTGGGCCGAATGACATGGACAGAGGTGCAAGCTGATTGGAAGCACAACACAGCAGCTGGGAATTTGCACACTGAGCTCTGTGGCCCTCACTTGCCCCTCGACTACCCACAGCAGTGCTCAAGGCCCGCACAGGAGGGGCAGTATCTGCGGGAGTCCAGCAGTCCCTGTCATAAAGCTTTTTAGTCAGCTTGAAAGGAAAGCATGTGTCCTCTCTAGATGTGTGCTCAGTGAGAACACAGCTCTGGGGCTCGCTTCCTGTTTTGCTTTGTAAAATTTAAAGTATATATTTCTGACTATTTCATTATCATGGTAAATGCTACATTAAAATATGCCATTGGTTTACAATTTAATACACTTCTTACATGTATAAGATGAAATTAGAGTTGTCAACTGAAAGAACACAGTGTTTTGAAATGTTATTATCTTTGCACAGTTTCTTGAATCCCTTCCTTGGAGCGGTTTTGGTAGAAGGGAAGGAGGAGGAGGAAGACACTGAGTTTTGAGTCTGCCACCTTTGGCCTGCAGTATGACGGTGGCACAGTTCCCCAGATGGGTGTATTCAGAGCCCCTGTGTTCTCTGCACTTGGGTTATTGTGCCAAAGCTGGAGTCAGTATGTCCCAGAAAAAGGGGCTCCTGCAATCCCACAGTTATTCTAGAACAGGGCTCACAGTTTCTCAGCAGCTTCTGAGAATAGAACCAATGGTTCTGTTAAAAGCCAACATAAAATGTAAAAGAACTTTTCAGTTTATCTGTTTGAAAAAAAAGTTCTGTAGCCAAAGGCAACCATAAGCAAAAGAAAAAAACACTTGTCAGTGGCTCTGCCAGAGAAAATGTATGTGATGAAGAGTAATTTTCTCAGGGTGCCTCAGTTTACATTTAACCATGTGTTTATCATGGCAAAATACCAAGCTGTGAAGACTGAAACTTGTCTTCGTCTGGAGCACAGCTCTGGGGTCGAGCATTTGCCCAGCACTTGTGACCCCTGGGTAAAAAGAAGCTTGTCTTCAGATTAATAGAATCTTCTTTTCCTTCCAAGCTGGCTGGTCAGTGCCTTGATGGTCACCTCACTGTGCTCGTGTATTCCCTGAGTAACCCTCTGGTGACAGTGGCCCTCCAAGGCTCTGGACGCATGACCACAAGACACACGTTAACCTTGGCTCCTGAGACAGGGCTAGCACCTGGCATATAATGATGTTCTACAAACAAAAACCCAAAATAAGGCACCCAGGCAGAGAACATTACAAGTTTATTGTTTTATTTTGATATTCAAGAACAGTATGTGGTCCCGCGGCCCCATTTCGCAGCCCCTGCTGCTCGGACATAGCCGTGGGTGAGTTCACTCAGCCGACATCAACGCAGAGAGGGCAAGTGCTCGTTTGAAAATTTGGAGGGCTTCCAGAATTTTGTTCCCTTCTTCTAACGTATTAATAGGTATTACTTTAAACCCACACTACACATTTGGAATTAGAACGGGATTAAGAAGTTGCATTCTGGCATTGTGTAGACTATTTACTCCTCATCTTCATTCTGCGAGAGAATGATGCCAGTGTGGGGTCTCTGGAAGTTTCTGAAGACGAGCTAAATCAAAAGGCGAGAGTCAGTGGGTTAGCGGGAGACGGGAGGAGTCAGCAGAAGTTAGAAGTTCAATTCGGAGGCTTCTTGAGCCCTGCGTCTTTGTTAGCGATTCAAGGAGGGGTGCTCTCCAAGGTCATCACTAAGGAAGGTCATTTGTAGGACAGGACATTATCTTTTCACTGCTTGTTAGTGTGTGCCAATGAACACTGCCATCGTGAGCTACGGATGGTGGTCACACCCAACATCAAGAAGTGACCAGATGACACCATGAGGACACCCAGAGAACTCCTGCAGTCCCACTCTGAGATGCACCATCTCCCTGGACTCTCCGCCTGGACTCTGGTGGGGAAACGGAATTCTTGACAGTGGCTGTTCAGATGGCCGCTGTGCAGAGTGACAGTGCCATCGGCGGCCACACACGCAACATCTTTAGCATCTAATCTTCCACAGTTCCCGTTTCCCTTTGGGGGCCATCGCCCAGCCCATTTGCCTCCTTTCCCTCCCTCTGCCACGCTCGAATTCAGCTGGTGGGGTGTGGGGCAGCCGGCCTGGAGCCCCCTCTGTGCTGCCCCACACTGGACTCTCACAGCTGCCCAGCCCGCGTCCACATACCGAAAGCTCCCTCGTGTCGAAGCCACTCCTTGACTGTCTAATCCTGTTAGGAAAAATAAAATGTACTCTAGGACGTGAGAGAACGGCAGGGAAAGAAAACAAAGGAGGCTTGGATCATGACAGTCGCCCCACGCCCGCGTCTCTGGTTCCATGGTGGTGTGCCTCGATGGCAGTGTCGGCAAAAGCTTGAGGGATGCCCCCCGCAAGGGTGCCAAACAAGTCCAAGGGTGGGGGAGGGAGGCCGGGAGGGACATCTGTGCACTGGGACCTGTGAAGATGGAGTGATGCACACGGGGCCGCGGTGCAGGGCGGGGAGGCCCCGAGGAGACTCCATCTCCCCCAGAAAGTGACAGCTTCACCAGGTTTGTTTGCATCTTCTCTATTGAACTTTTGGCTGAAAATTTCCAGTAGGTTGCTATGTGCCTGGCCCACTGTGTGCACAACTCAACAGGATTAGGTGACGGGTCATCTGCGCTAACTAGCTCATCAAATGGAATTAAAGTTTAAGGCAGTTATATTAAGAAGCTGCGGACAAGATCTGAAACGACCGGGAAGGGGTTCAGCGTCTCGCCATGGGAGATCCAGAGCGGCTGTCTCTTCCTCCCTAGGAAAAGGGAGAGGCAGAGTTAGGTGACAGCTGCTGCGGCCTGTTCCCTCTGAGTGTCCTGCCCACCAACGTGCCTGTCTCTGGTCACCTGACCAGAGCCCCTGGGACTCTCATTTGCATCCCCGCCACACAGGGTGGTCTCCCACCCCCACACTCTCCTTTAGTAAGTGCTGAGCGACATTGCAGAACTGTGCAATGCAGGCACTCGAGCTGGAGTTGGAGGACACAGCTTGCTGGCGGTGCCCGCCGGGATGACCCTGCCTTTCTGTGGGTGAAAGCTACCTGCACCGCTATGCTCTGAAGGAGCACTTTATTTCTCCAGCTAGAAAGCCCAAGGGAACTGAGGGACGCTGTGAACAGAGACAGGAATGGTGGCGTTTTGGGAGAGATTTAGTGTGATGAGCACACCAACTGCTATGTGCACCAGAAAAAAACCCAGTGAGGCCATGGTTTTCCTGGCACGTCCTCTTCTTGTCCCTGTCCTGTCCCACACACACTGAGACAAGTCAGTCATGCAGAGGGACATCTACCAGTGACCGAGAGGGCCTGACAACCATACAGTGCTGTGGATTTTTGGACGAATACAGATTGAAAGGAGAAAGAGAAGAGCGGGCGGTCAGATGGAATGGGAGCCCAGGTGGGCAACAGCAGGAGGGAAGCCGGCCAAGGGCCTGGGTGGGGAGGAGCTGGCGCGTTACGCTCAGCGCCACTCAAGACCGGCCTGCCTGCGGGAGCTGTGCTGTGGACTTCTGGCTGGCTGCTTTCTTTCCTTCCTTCCTTCCTTCCTCCCTTCCTTCCTTCCTTCCTTCCTCCTTCCTTCCTCTTATATTCGAACTTTATTCTCTTTCTCCTTGGCTTTTCCTTTCTTATTTCAGGTTGTGGATGAAAACTGACCTATCAAGGATTTAATTGGGATAGGGAGCACCCAGGGTGCAGTGGACACCAGAAATGTACTGTGCATTGCGTCCACTGTGGTCACCCTGGTCTGCCCACTTCTGTGCAGCCCAGGTAACTTGTCAGGCAGGCTGAGGCCAGTTAGCAGTGAGCAGCTTAAGACGTGGGCCCTGGCTCACTGGGCTTTACCTTTTCCCCCAAAAGAGCATCTGTGTTGACCAAGTCCTATAAGAAATGCTGTTTTCACAGCTGAGAATGCTTGTAGCCTTTGAAGCGACCCGAGTAACCACCTAGTGATCCTGCCCCTCCCCAGCAAAGCCATTTTCCCAGGGGCTCTGTATGGCCAGAGACTCGGGTGCAGGGCCTTTGACCCTGGGGCATCTGGACTCTGCTGAGCCTGTGCTTCACACCCTAAGGGCTGGCCTCTGTCCTCTCCTGAAGGATCTTGGTTCCCTCAAAGCTGTGGAAACGCTGTTCAGAAAACAAAGCCCAGCCCAGCTGAGAGGAGTAGGTTCCCAGCATGCAGGTAAGGCAGGGGAAGTGCTATTTTGACTTCTTTTTGGAATGAAATGCTGGGCATAGGATATTACTTTCTATCATTGTTACCATAGTTTACTGAGAACCAACTAGGAGCAAAACCTCATTCACCTGTTATCTCCTTTGTACTCACAGTCACCCTGAGTATAACTCTCATCCTCATTTTATGGTTGAGGAGTCAGAATGTCGGAGGGGTTGAGTCATTTTCCCAAAGTCAACCAGCAGGCAAAAGGGACCAGGAGGGGAAGTGACAGCACGGTCACTTCTGTCTCATTTTTCCTCTGTGTGCTTTGCACCTGTTTGCACGGGCTGACCTGTGCTTGTGGGGCCTAACAATGGGCAAGGCTGGGTTCAGCCTGCAAAGCTTGCTCCTTCTTCCTCCTGAAGGCAGAAAGCAAACAGGCCCCACAGAAAGCGTGCACGCACGACTCTTCCCAGGTGACTCCCACAACTGGCAGAACACTCGAGGAGGCAAACATTCCCTTGAGAAGAAAACATGGTTCCCAAGTGACAGAAGGACCAGATAGTTCTGTCAACTCCAATCCTGATGGCAACACTGGAGGCCAAATCAGAGCCCCTGCTTTGCTGCTCACTTCCAGGAGCGGAAGGGAGACAGGAAGCCGCAGCGGGCCAAGTGACGTTAGTGACTTAGAATCCCTGCCATCAACACCTGCCAGCTCCAAACCCTCTTCGTCTCTGGGGGGAGGTTTAAAATTAACTTACTGTCCTTGTCAATCAGCCAGCCATTTGGCCACAGGAGGCCAGCCATGCACTTGGGCTTTTTTTGTAGTAAAATTTAATTATAACCATAAGCATTAAAATTTGTTTGTATTTACTAGTTTCCCTTGAACTACATAGAAAAATTTTTAAAATTCATGAATCTTGCAGAAAGAACTTCAGAGGAAAACGTGAGCTACACACACTGATGTTGCCTACACAGGACAAATGTGTGGCTCTCAGCACAGCTGTCCTGTTCTGTGGACTCCCAAGCATCTGGTGGACAACTCTTACACATGTCACCAAGGAGTCACCAAGGGCCACATCTTCCAGGCAGAGCCCCCATGGCCTGAGCCACCGCCCACTCTCAGCAGACCTAACCCTTGCTGAGCAGGGCAGGGATGAGTGAGGCAGGGGGGCCAGGCCAGCCTGGGAACGGGATGGGGCAGCCTCTGGGGCCCTCAGGGCTAGCTGTGGTAGCCTGGGGCACACAGGTAGGGGCCGGGTGCCCAGGTGGTGCAGGGCAGGTGCTCTCCTGGCCAGCACTGCGGTCACTGAGAGGCGCTTCTGTTCGACATCCACATGCGAGGCTGAGTACAGTAGGAAGCCCTCTTGCTTGAGTACTTGGGTTGACTTTACTTTCCTCCCTGAATGGCCTGAGGGTATACCTGGGGCTGTGACTCCTACCTACACTTTCCCTGACCTAAAGGACGAGGAGGTAGCGGCCCAGTTCCTTCTCACACACACCTGTCAGGCTCTTCCTGACTGACTTGCTCCAGAAGCAGGGCCGTGCTGCAGGTCACCTGTGCGTGGTCCGTGTGCCTCCCAGGGCCAGGCTGGGACACAGACACACACACCACCAAGGACACGTCCTGACTGCCGGGCAGGGAGCAGCTCATACACGCACAGCGTGTGGAACTAGAGATCAGGCAGCCAAACTCACGCTACGCTGTTACACTTCAGGTCATCTGCCCACACGCGGTAAAGCCTGATGTCTGGGTCAGCAGTGAGGGAAGCATGAGGAAGGAGGTTTCCCATCAGTGATGACCTGGGGGAGGAACCGTCCACACCTGCACCTCCAGGCCACCTCAGGGCTCAGTGTCTCGGGACAAGGGAAGAGCACAGGCCCTGCCTTCAAGCTGGTAAATCTCAGGGTGGCACAACCAACCCACACACAGCTGAGCCCTTTGGGGCCAAACGGAGCTGCCTGCAGGACCAGGAGACATTCCCAGAGCAGGCCAGGCAACCCCGGGTTCCTTCCTGACCAGCCTAACACCTGAGACCCAAAGCTGCCGCCCCTCAAGGACACGCTGTCTGTGGAGTGTTGTCCGGAGTGTGTTCACTGCCGTGTGGGAGCCAGGACATGCTCGTGTCTCCACCACTGTCACAGCCCCGTCCTCCCTCCACTCGCAGAGACTCACACAGGAATGCCAGCCTTTCACCACGACAGGCAATGAGGGGATCTTTCAAGATCGAATTCGTCTTAGCTGTGTGCTGTGGCACCATGGATTTATGCTTTACTGTTACAGCGTACCAACTCTGACTGGCCAGCGTCTGTCTTCCTCACTGTGTGTCTTCGGGTCCATCAGGAAGCTGACCCTGAGCCTCCTGAGTGATTACGGCAGTGATGGTTTCGCACCAGCAGCTGCCCTGCTCTGTTCACAGGACGCGAAGATGGCAGCTTGGCTGTTATAATAGCAGGTCAGGCAGGGACAGCCACTCAGACTGTGCTGACCTGGGATGCAGGGATGGAAGGTTCTCCCTCAGGGCCCTAAACCAGGGTGAGGAGCTGTGTCCTGTGGAGGCAGCAATTTACCTCACCCAGCTCCCTGAAAAGCGCATGCGCCCACCGCCAAACCTGTAGTGCAGAGCTGTGTGAGTCCCAAGGCCTCTTCTTTCATATCCAGCCCAGAGAATCCCAAATCCAGTCACCACTTTCCCTAGTCCCTACCAGAGACACACGATTGGGACTTCAACGTTAGCATGCAGGTCACACCTGTCATTTGGGCCCTGCAACCACTTGGTGCCAGATTCAGGGACAGAGTCCAGATTGGACTTCCCCAGGACACTGTCTCCTCCCAGTCTAGCTTGTCACCACTCCTCCTTCTCCCATTCTGTTCCTTCTGCCCAGAACACTGTTCCTACCTGTGTAAGGCAAAGTGCCACCTGCTCTTCAGGCTACCCCATCTTGTGCTGTCACCACCGTGCATGACAACTTGTCATACCCTTTTCTCCCACAGAATTTATTTGGCTCACTTTGTAGCCCTCACTCTTCTAGAATACAAGCCCTGCTGCGGGTTGTCCCTTTGTCTGTGCAGCCCCCTCAGGTGTCTGGGTATCCACCCCTGCAGTGCGTGGTTTGAGAGCATTGCCTGCTCCTCAGGTCCACGCCCAGCCAGAACCGCAGTCCCTGTGCCAGGTGGGACTGCTCCTGGCCAGTATGCACCCACCCCACCGGGCACAGAGGTCACCTGCACCCCTCCAGAGACCCCTTCTTCTGGACCACCTTAGGATGTCCCTTTCCCCAGGCTCGGTGCCTCTGGTCTCTGAGCAGCTGAAACAGTGTTTATATAAACACTCTTAAATGCAGGACCTGTGACCTTCCTGTGGCAGCAGCCCGGGAGACCCTTGCTGGACATTACTGTCACCTCCACAGCCATGAAAGGTCTCAAATGAGCAGCGGCCAGGAGGGTCCTCTATACACGGAGTAACCTAGAATTAAACTACGGGTACCATGGATGGACACTGAGTCCCTCTGTCAGCACAGCAGCTGGATGTGGCCAGGCTGAGGCCCGTAGGGTGGCCATGGAAGGTGAGTGGACACTGAACCCCAGTATGCGGCAGGGCAGGCCTGTACAGATGACCCCTCCTTCTCAGACCTGGGGGAATTTGGCCTCATCCAAGGGGTACTGGAGAGCCCTGTCCTAAGAGGGCAGCCGCTGCCACATCCGCAGTGTCCCGTTCCAGTACTCCAGCCCCCAGGGACATGAAGTTCCTCGTATGCAGAAGGCAGATTTCCTTCTGGGGAGCTTAGGGATGGGCTCAGAATAAAAGCTGGGCTGAGGTGTCCCTCAGCCTCAGGACTCTCTGGGGAAGAGGCCCATGAGACAAAGGAAAGTGGGGCACAAAGTACTCCCCTGAGCTCCAGATGCCCTCTGCGCTCGTGCTGAGGCTTCCTGTGCCCTGTGCTGGATGGAGCCATGACCACTGCATTGCTGTGTCACTGTATTCTGCTTTCACAATGATTTTGTAAGGTAAACTGATATGTGACCCCCACTCTGTGTATGAAGAGACTCCGTCTCAGAGATCTCGGGACTGGGGCCACCGGCTAATGGACCCTGGGAATGGTCACAGATCTGTGGAGCCTACAGGCCCCCACTTCCTGGGCTCCCTGACTCTTACTACCAGCGACTTCAAGGATCCCTTCTCCTCCCTGTGTGCCTGGCTCCAGCTCCTGCTCCTGTCTTCTCCTCAGGAGCCTCGTCAGGGGTGAAGATCAGCCACGCGCCTGACATCCAGGCCCAGGGGTCTGCAACTTGCTGCGAGCTGCACTCACAGCACCCCTCAGAGAGCTGATGCATGGAACCCACATGGCTCCCGTCTGAAATACTGAGAAAGGGAAAAATACATGGGCAAGCTAGAATGACTACTTGATGAAACAGAGGCAACTCAGTAAGTGAGCAAAGAGGCCAAGGAGGCTCAAAAAACATGCCAAACACAAGGCAGCACAGCCTCTCCAGCAAGAAGAAAGAAACAGAGTGACTACAACAGTTGATAGAGACACATGCCCAAACCGAAGTACAAATAGACCTGAAGACACAAAAACTACAGTGGCACCTATGAGAGGAGACAGCATGACGGGAAAGAAACAACAGTCAGCATGCAAAACAGAGCATCTGGGAAGAGCCGCATCTGCGGCGGAATGTGGAGGCAAGGATCCAAGCCAAGGCCTGACAGGTGGAGACAACAAAACACAACAGGCTGCACATCACAAAGGGGCCCCCACGGCACAGCCATGGCTGAGACGACTGGGCGCCACGTGGTGGACTAAGGATGAACTCGAGGCTGCATGAACATGGATGGAGGAGACAGAAACCCGAAAGCAACAAGCACAAGAGGAGACGAAGTGCTTGAGGAGACAAACACCAGAGGACAGGCAACACACGCATAAAGCAGAAACAAAACTGGCCCTGAACATGAAGGGTAAAGGTGAGACAACTCAAAAAGCAAAGCCAAAAACAAACCAACGAAAGGTTCTGCTGTCACTGGAGGAATTGCAACTACAAACCAAGGAGGCAGACAGGAGATGGCAACAGACAGAGACAAAACAAACACACCCAGTAGAGGTAATCACAGAGACAGCTCGGTGTAACACAGAGACGGAGCTGTAAGGCACGCAAGCCTTCTTTGCAAAAAGACTGCACTAAATCACACCCCAGGAAAAACATGGAACAGCGGCCTGGCTGTGAGAGAAAACAAAGCAACAGGCTCAGCAGCAGACAAAAGCCGAAGGTGCTCATGGGAAGGCTGGATGGAAACCAGAGTGCTGACAAGGGCCAGTGAGACACTGAGGCTACAGCTAGGAGCAGAGGAAGGAGCACGAGGAAGAGCTTGACATAGATCAAAGCCAGAAAGAAAAACAAAAGAATGGAGACTGTATTTAGATAAGCCACCAAAGAGGGGAGAAGCAAAGCTGACCAGAAAAAAAGATATAAACAAATTGAAGAGGTCCTGACTCAGGCCCCAGCCTGAGGACTATCAAACATAACCAAGCCTGCCCTCCTTCCTGTAAGACGGTAAGTTCAAAATGGCCGTAGGTCCCGGGGTCCTGACACTGTCCAGCAACTCACCTGTCAAACAGACTCTATAGCCCTACGATGGCCGCCATGCTTTTGGGTGCTTGTGGCCACCTCGAAGTTGATGCAGAAAGCTAATAAGCTGACTCTCAAACAACAATGGACCACTTGAGTGCCACCCTCAGTTGTAATCGAAATGGTGTCCAGAGAGGACACAACTGGGTGTCAAATCTGAGGGTGACTCGGTATCAGGGGCTCTTATGTGAAAATAAATCCTCACATAACTCTAGAGGTAATAAGCACTCTTAACCTGGCCACATGGCTGCCAGTCAAACCAGGAGCCCCCCCTTTATGACCATGACTGTGCTAAAAGGGGTCCAACAACCAGGACACGCAAAGGTGACTCGAATCTGTGGTAGAGTCCCAGCCCTGCCTACCAGAATCTCAGCACGGACGACAAAAGTAATAGCCTCGACAAGGGCTCTTCTGCTGACAAAGGACAGAAAGGCTAATGTCTGTACTACTCCAAATAGAAAGAAGAGGACTCCTGACAGCTGGAGGAAAAGTATAAAATTTTTATAGCTTCTAGATGTTGTGCAGGCCCCAAGGAAAGTGGCCATTACACACGACAGGGCCAGAGAAGCCAGAGAAAACCAAGAGACAGATAGGAAAAGAAAGTGGGTTACTGATGCCCCCAAAGAGGGGTCCCTAGCTACACCACTCATCCTGGAGCCTCCTTCCCTGAGCCCCAAATTGCTCTCCAAATAAAAAAGTCTGGTTTACCTGAGAAACTAAAAAATACACAAAGGGGGGATAAGGAAAGTCTGGTGGGAGGCTAACCATCCCAAAGTGCCAGGCCCCAGGTTCGTCAAATAATTCCAGCAGGTGCCACATGGGAAAGACGCGTCAGAAACATTCCAGGTCATGATTGCTATTGCCCAACTCACTGCAATTGCTCGGGCTGTTTGTGAGCAGTGCTTAGCCTGCACACAAAACAGGCCAAGCAAGGTCTGACCCGGGCCCGGGTACTCAGGTACAGGAGCCACCCCGCGTGAAAACCTGCCTACAGGTGCCACCGAGCTGCCTCAGGCCGGTGGCTGTCAATGTACTTAGTGCTTGTCTGCACCTTCTGGAGACGGGTAGAAGCTCTCCTCACCCAGACACAGCAGTCACAAGAGGTGACCAAGGTGCTGTTAAGAGGCATCACCCCAAGATCTGGACTGTCTCTTCTGTGGGGTCAATGAACCCACAATGTAGCTGAGATAGTCCCAGAGCTCACACAGGGGTTAAAGAAAATAAAAGCTTCACTTGCTTACCAGCCTCTTTTCTTTTTTGCTGTAATTCTTCCTCTGCCCAACAGGGAACCACCCCACCGTAACAAGGCAAACGCTAATGACAGCGATGTCATTTATGAAACTTATCATAGAAAGCCGCAGACCTGGACTTAAAGAGCGATTTCCCTTAACCCCTCCCACCCCGACTATAACCGCTTGTGTCTGGCACAGGAAAGATCGGCAACTATGTCCTGTAAACAGAGCTTATGTCATTTTGTCCTCGCAGGATTCAGAAGGCTCTGTCGCCTTTCAAGGCTCCTTTCATGGCTTTGTCCTGCTTCTGTACCCTCCTCCCCCTGCCAAGTCTCTAAAACCTACCCCTCAGCCGAATGTGGGAAACTAGAACCTATCCTTTGTTCTAACACCCAGCACTCTGGACTTGAGTTCAGCTGGGTTAATGTGCATCTAAAACCCTGGAAATAAATCCTCCTTCTCCTTATTGGTCTCTCCGATCTCACAGATCCTGCACTATTTCAAGTTCACCTCTCAGGAAGTCCCAGCATGGAAGGCAGAGTGGTGCTCTGTACCCAGGACAGGGACAGAGAGTGCACTGAAGTCATGTTCTGGGTGGCGAGTGGGAGGTGACAGTGACGCTTAGCTGGAGATGCTGGAATCTGCCTTCCAACAGAGCCTTTTTCTAAGCCCAGCCTCTGTGCTGGGACACAGTTCATCCTGGAGACCCTCAGGGGTACTGTAGACACTGTGTATCGAGCCCCGTCTCCCCGCGGAGCCCCCAGCGTTGCCCCAGGAAGGAGGATACATTACCAGTTTAAAGATTTTGGAAAGCGTGCCCTGGGCATCATGGGCCCCCTTGAATCCCTTGGATTTATAGTCGGATGCTCTGCCTCCATAGCCAAATCCTGGTTTCTGCCCCTCGGCTCCCTGCAAGAAAAGACCGGAACTCAGTGTCACTTAGGGCTGCACCAGGGAAGGACCCACACTACCAGGTGGCTTCAGTGAGTCATTCACAGGGCAGTTAACAAGAGGGGAGACAGGAGAGGCTCCCTTGCTCAATCTGTTGAGGTGTCACCTGGAGGGCGGTTTCTAGCATGGGCTGGAGCTATGCTGTGTGGTCTACGGCCCAAGTGTACAGTTTCACAGACCTCTCAGTGGGGTTTCAGCACCCCTTTGCACCTGGGCACGTTTGGGCAAGTGCTGGAACCTCTCTAAGATTCAGTTTTCTTACTTATACCTGGAGCTAGTAACGGACCTGTCTTTCCTGGGGTGTTGTAAGAACGCAAAGGCTTAGTAGAGATCCCACCCCAAGAGCACAGCTGCGCATCCTCCACCTCTGAGCTCACAGCTGCCTGGAGCGCCCCAGCCCGGGCCTCCTGCAGCTCCCCTCTCACTCCAGGGAAGGGATGAAAGTCCCTAGTGGGATGAAGCAGTGATTTCTGAGATATACAGATCTTTGTGTTCCAGGGCCAGTTTATTTTCCAATATGTGTTGTTTTCAAACAGTAGATTCTACTGTATGAACTTGGTGCCAATTTGTGGGGCAAGGATCTTCGCCCTAGGTGGCGCATACAGGGCCATGCCAGCTACTTCTACAATTCCTGCTTCATTCAACCGAGTTTGGGGAGAGACAGAGGCCACTCGGAGCCCAGGCAGCTACTTTCATGTGAACACTTGCTCTCTAGGGGTAAGGGACGGAGGACGCTTGGCAGAGAAGGCCTAAGCACTGCATACTAGGGGTGAGCCAGCCCGACCCAGGAATCCTCGGAGAACCCTCCACGGCTGTGCAGACGTGGTGATGGCACACGGGGGACCGGGGGACTGTTAGGGAGTGCGGCACCAGACCCGCAGATGTAAAGTGGCTGAGCCCCTGACTCCCAGAACCATGCCAAGTCGCTGTCTCACTCTGCTGGTTTTCTCCAAAAATAAAGAGCTTCCGAGAACTCAGTTTAGAGACTGGTATTCAGATTAATAATATGCTTGATTTTTCCTCTTTGAAATTCTTGGTCACTTTTATCTTTGGACAACCTAGAATTTACCAGGAAACATACAACATAGTTTAGAAAAAGCAGGTGAGGCTTTCAGAAACGCCACACAAAGAGGAGGTCCTCAGTGCTGGAAAACAGACAAAGTAATGCAATGTGGGGGAGCAGCGAGCTTTGGAAAAAGAACTTTAACATACAATGGTGAGAATAAAAGTGAAGGAACAAAGAGAAGAACGCAAGGTCTTTCTTGTCAGCCAATGGGCTCAAGGGACCTATAAATAATGGGGAAAAAAAGAGTCTTCTCACGGCACCCTCATCACTCATATTCAGTGATGATTCTGCATAATGCCCCAATAGTCCATGCCTAGAAAATTAACAGGCAGATAACACAGTTGCTAAAACAAGATTTCTGGGTTACAAATAGGATTTCATTCTTCAATATCATCTTTTTCTCCTGCTGGCATAGAAAATCAAATTAATAGACTGTGAGTATCAGTTCATGTAAATAGCCTACATTATTGTCATCTGTTTTGCAGATTCATTAGGTGAAGAAAAAAGCAGGCCAATAGTTATTTATATAGAATATTCTGGCAAATGTCTTGGTTCATCATGCAATGTGAGCATATATTGAGATAATATATAAGTATCACAGAATTGTTCTTCTCTCTTTCTCTCAAATGATCCTTCTCAGCCTCCTTCTTTCTGCTTTTTCCTATTCTTTCCTCCTGTTCTTTCTTCTTGGACTTTCTTTTAAAATTCATGCATTTATATGACGCTTATTAACGGAGCAGCAGGTAGGGCGGCTCTGTAGTCCACACAAAGATCTTGCAGTTTCCCAAACAATCCCCAGCCAATAGACAGGTGGTTAACCCTCTCCTTTATTCTAAAAACTATATGTATTTTTTATAAAGTAAGAATTGTATCCAATACTTTCCAGTGACAGAAGTCTGTTGATTTGGTTAAGTCATATTGGTAGGCATTTTAGGTGACTTGGCTCTGGAAAGTCAGTCAATAAGCTATTTTAAATCTTGATTGAAAATTTGCTCTTGGTATTAAAAAGCCCAGGATTTCTGAGGAAGTTTTTTTGGATGGCTTAGTGTCTAAGTTTTAGTTATAAATAAAACACAAAACCAAAATCTGTTGCATTAATGGAGTTATTATAAATCAAATAACTGAATTTGGCATCTTTTTGTTTTCATCAGTAGTATTATTTTTCTCAACAAAATTTCAACATTTGGGGTTAAATGGATTGTTGGCTACAGTTCCACATTCAACATTCTGGGATTGTTTTTCCAATCAGTTCAATTGAAAGAAATTAAGAATGTTCTCCAGAATGGTACACCTCCTTCCCTGGGAAGGGGTCTGCCAGGAACCTTTGTGGAGAGGCATCTGACCCTGCAGTGCCTGGGTCCCCAGATCTGGAAGCAAGGGAGTCGGAACACTGCCAGGGAAGACCAGCTCTGCTTTTCCCCATGCAGGAGTGAGAGCAACCCATCAACCAGAAGTAAAAGCAACCCATTAACCTCTGGGAAAACGGGTCTGGATAGGAAAGAAAGGGCAGGACTGTTAAGCAAGTGAGGAGCAGAACACAAATGTCAAGGTGTTGTGGGAACTGAAGGAGGAGGAAGCTGAAGGAAATGCATTTGTCACCTACCCAGCTAAATCTGCTGAGGGACAATCCTCTTCCCTGTGTGATGAAGAGAAAGAAACAACGGCATCACGATCAGTTGGGAGAAAAATCTTTCTAAACAAGAAACCCAATCAAACAGCCTAGTACAGGGACAAGGGACAGGTTCACGACGCGGCCCAGACCTAGTGGTTGGGAGGACTCACGGCACCTACGAACCCCACTTCACTGGAAGACCTATGGCCAAAAGGTTTTAGAAAGGATTCAGGTGGCCCCGAGTCCACTCTTTTATGTCACATTTTGGGACTTTCAGGGAACACTTATGAATAAAGTGATGAGTAATCAAAACATTCCACGGTCTTACCTTTCCTTGAGAGGGAGGAGGTGTGCGAGGTGTCACCTGGAAAACACAAGAGAAGGGGGCTTGGGGAGCTGCCCTCTGTCTGAGCAGTCTCACTTTTCCTGGAGCCCTGCCTTACATCCATTAGTATCAGAAACCACCCACTCTCTGCCAGCTTCTCCGCTTCTGTTCTAGATGAGTGAGAAACGTAGAGCTGAGAATTTGCGGCTGCGGGAGGCTGCACAGGTCTCCCATGCTGCGCAGGACGCAACCCAAGGCTCTTCAGCTGGGAGCTGCTGTGTGACCCTGCGACATGGAACCTGGGCTCCTTTCCTCATCTGCCCTTTGACATTCAGAGCTCTGAGGAGAG
>PVJX010000298.1:180569-295505 GCA_004027295.1 Dolichotis patagonum
AGTACTGTCTGGTCCGAGAGGAGTACTGTCAGGTCTAAGGGGAGTACTGTCAGGTCCTAGGAGAGTACTGTCAGGTCTGAGGGGAGTACTGTCAGGCCGGTGGGTCCTGAACTCACCCAGCAGAATCTTACCTTAAAGGTCTGCTGCACTGGGATTTTTACCACTTTGTTCTTGTTTCTAACAAATTTTTATCTTGCAGGGCAGTTTTAGATTTACAGAAGAATTGTGCAGAAATTAGAATTCCCACATACTGCTGTGTCCCCTATTATTAACTCCTGTGCATTGGTGTTCATAACTAATGAACACACACCGATACATTAGTATCCATAGTAACTGACTGGTTTCTTTATGTTGTGCAAGCTATGTTGCTGTACACATATACACCCATATCCACTAGCACACTGTCACATGGAGCAGTTTTGCTACTCTAAAAATGCCCTGTGCTCCCCTGTTCATCCTTCCCATTCTCTGATTTAGGTAACCACTAATTGCTTTGCTGCTGTGATGGTTCTGCAAAGCTGTGTTTCGAATTACACATCACCTAGTGGCACCAAGACAAGTGAGTTCTTGCCAGCACGCGTAGTTCCATAGGTGGCAGAAGCAGTCTAGAAGTGCTGGTTTGAACTCGGGATTCTGGGTCAGTTCCCACACGGGGAGGAGGACCTGGTGTTTGCCGTGGTGTACAAGCCTTGCGGAAGACAGCAGCTGCCAGCAGACCCCACCCTGCAGTCCCCGTGTGCCCCAGGTGCCAGCACTCACGATGTTCTTGAAGAAGTGGACTACGGGGTTTTCATCTTGGGACCGGCCATGCTGCGACTTCTGGGGCAGGGAGCCATAGTGGGTCGTTCTTGCTGCGTGATGTGAGTCCTGAAAGAGAGAGGCACAGGTGCTCAGGACAACCTGAGGCCAGGCCTGCTCCTCCCCAGGAAATGCGGATCTCATTCTGCTGGGGACTATAACAGTTTTTTGTTTCTAAGGACCTTATACTAGGAAGCTGCTAATGATTTGCCAGATACACAGAGGCAGGTACGGAACCACATTACATTTAGTAGATATTTCTATTGCTGCTGTTGCAATAGAAGATGCAGCGTGATCCTGGGGTGATTTCAGCTAAAGTAGGAGCAGGGTAGGCAAAGTCCTGAGAGGGAACTGCTAGTCACCCCCAGGTTCTATTTGGATAAAAGAAAATGCCCAGGAATTACACATAAAACAACCTGTCACAGCAAAAGACAAATCTACTCAGAGGCTTTAAGTGTCTGTGACACAAGCTCACCACTGCTTCTCACAAATCTTCATTTCGGCTGCCGTGGTCCTTGGTCAGCCCAGTTTGGGGCGATCACTTCTGCGTCATCAGTAAGAAGGAAGTGAAGAGGTGTGAGCTCTGGGGCTGACTCACGAGCACAAAAAAAAGGTTTCCAGGCGAGTAAGTGCTGTACAGATGACACCCCACGACAAGCGCGGGGACAGAACAACTATGCACGGAAGTGTGGGCTGCTGCTGTCCTCACAGGCTTCCTGACTCCCTCCCGGTGTTTCCCGCAGCTACACTGCCCAGTACAGTCAACACCATGTGGTGAGGTGAGCAGGGGACAGTGACCATGTCCAGCTAAGTGTCCAGGGACAAGAAGCCCACTGGAGGAGGCTTTGAAACATGGCAGTTCTCAGAAAGGCCAAGGAAAGGGACTTAAAGAAAAGAGCATGGAACCGATGTTCTCGCTCCACTGTTCCCAGCACCTACTCAGGCGTAAGTGTGGTGCACGGGAAGGCCCTGAGCCTCTCAGGCACAAAGACCACAGCAGGACCATCTCGGAGGCCAGAGGAGTGTCGGCCACAGTCCAGTGCCGCCTGACTGCAGAGGCCCATCCGTTAGGTGGAAGTCCTTCAAATCATTTCCTGCATGTTTCCGCTCACAGGTTTGGGAGGCTCCCGCCCCCTCAGAAAAGTTTCACCACTGGAAAGTCTGAAGGGGCTTCTGCAGAGTTTATGACAATGCATTCAGCGGGTATAGTTCAAGGCCGTTCTTGCCTGTCAGAGCCGAAGGATACTGTCAACTGCTCAGCCTTCCCTGGCACTCGCTTTGTCCGACTTGATACCTCACAGTCACCATGGCCATTTCCTCAGTGCGCTACCACCGATCACTCGGATAACAACTCCTCAAAATGCTTCCCGCACTCCTCCTCCTCCAATTCCTCCTCCTCCTCCTCCTCCTCCTCCTCCTCCTCACTGTGGGGTCCCTCGCCTGCTCACCCCCGGGGGGAACCCTGAGCCCTCCACCCCGCCTGTCTCCCTCTGGCTATGGCCTCCTAGCTGACTCCACTTCCTCACTCACACCCCTGGGCCAGTTCACATCAGTCAGCTTTCTGAAACGCGCGTGGAAAGCCCCGGCCTCCCTCTGCCACGTGCTCCGTGGCCCACAGAATGAGATCCAGTCTCAAGCATTTCCAAAAGCCTCAGCCGCTGTGAGGGGCCTGACCTCCTAGACCCCACCGAGCAGCTGCTCTCGTCCCTAGATCATTCCCAGCACCCACCCCGGGCTGCGCCCGTGTCCGCCTTCCGCGTCGATGTCACACATGCCGTCTCCCGAGGTGCCTCCATCGCCTTCCTCGTCAAGCGCAGAGCGCATGCGCGCTGTGCAGACTTGCTCGAGCGCCGGTATAGACTCAGCCTAGACAGCATTGTTCCCAGTTCCAGCTAGCTGTGGGGCATCGCCCTGTGCACGTGTGACATTTGTCCCTTTGGACTAAGCTGTGAACACCCAGGTACAGAGGACGCCATTTATCATCTGTGATGCCTCGAAATGACCTTGGTCACGGCCAGGCATGGTCCACCCTCTGTAAACACAGCAGATGCAAAACAGACAAAAATCCTACCCAGAGTTTTGGAATAAATTAGCAGAAACTGAAAAACTATTCCAGTTTTGTTTTTGGATCTCTTAACGACTGTAACCTCATATTTTACCACTTAGTTGTGTTCCTCTTTCATGCATCTTGTTTGTTAGCCTGTGACAATTAGGCTGTAAGGCTTTCTGGGGCAGAGAGGATGGTTTACACCCAATGTGCCATTTGTAAAATGCAGCTTGCTGTCCTCTCGGGCCTGGTCCTCGGTACACCTGTCCTTATTTCCTTACTGTGACAGAGCAGTCAGGGAGTTGTGACGGCTTGCTTGGTTTCCTCACAGGCAGACGCCATGGGTACTGGAACTTGAGGCCTCACAACAGTGGGGAAAGTGTTGCCATTCCAATTCTTCCCATCCCGACTTATTCTCCCTGGTTGCTGCGAGCAGCTGGATCTCTGTCCGGTCCTCCTCTGTTACCTCGTCTCACCCAGGCCTGACTGAGGGAATCAGCCAGCTATGTCCATTCACCCCAGACTGGCCGTGCACAGCCTTCTCCAGGAGGCAAGGTGTACAGTGAGGTGTTAGAAACCAAAGCTCTAGGCCCAGATGCTGTTCAATTAAACATCACTGAACTTTTGGGTAAACAACTTTAAGTGTCTACTGTGTCTACAGGCTATGTCCTAATGGCCTGAAATCATTGAAACAGTCCAAGCTTCAGTGCGGTTTATTCCTCTCCTGGTGCTCCCACCCCATGTTCTACCTGTTGTATATTTGATTTTGGATTCTGGATTTTGCTCTGTGTTCGATTCTGAATCATAGAACATTGTCTATATTTGAATCCTTCATCTGCCATCCCCATACCAACACAGCATTTGTGGTACTGGAAAAAACTTCTTAGGTCGACATAGAGGATTCTAGAGATTACATGCTCCACAGATCTCACACTGATAATATTGTGTTGTGAGAAATTAAAAAGTATCACATGGACAGTGTTTTACATGCACATCCCTGTTTTGAGTGGCAAAAGAAAAGCAATATTTGTGTGTGTGTGATGAGTGGTACTAGGGGTTAAACGCAGAGGTGTTCTACAAATGAACTGCATTTTAGCCCTTGTTAACAATTTTACATTTTGAGGCAAGGTCTTGCTAAATTGCCCAAATTGCCTTGAACTAGTTATCTTCTTTGCCTCAGCCTCCTGACTAGCTGGGACCATAGGCATGCAATTTTTGTCAGTTACTTTTATAATGAATATATTGATTGCCAAACTTCTGAGGGGAGAATCGTTTGTATCTCTTAAGTGGTTTTTGAAGTTGGTAGGTTGCATCTTAGTGCTCAGAACTACACAATCTCAAGCCAGTACTGTTCACTGTAGACCTTAGCACAGAGCAAAGTATGCAATAAGCATCAACTGTTAGCTGAGCTACATTTAGATCATTTTTAGTGCAGAGCCCAACACACGGAGTAAGTCTGTGCTATTAAAGTCATACAAATTTGGCTATATACACATTCAAGAGCAACTGCACTGACTTTGATTTGGGCTTCTTTGCTATAAATTGTCAGTTACACAGATCAGTTGAGGTAGTTATGTAGTTATAACTTTTTGTTAGTTATGAAAAAACATATACTAGCAATCAGCAGTTAAACACAACAAAAAAGTGTAAAAATACACAATAGCACAAATGAAACAACATGCTGGGTGTGACTCTAACAAAACATGTATAGATCTTAGGGAAATCGAAGAATATTTAATTGGAGTGAAAGACTATGTTCATGGATTAGGAAACTCACCAGAGTGAAAATGTTAATTTTCTCCAAACCAATCCACAAGTTTCGTGCAATTGCCAGGAGTATTTTGATTAGACATAGACAAGCTGATTCTAAAACCACATGGGAACCAAAAGAGCCAAGCAAGTGTAAAACAGAAGAAGAAAAAGAGGGATGACGCTACTTTAAGAGTTGCTATGCAGCTGTAGTCATCAGGGCCTGGTGGCACTGGAGAAGGGATAGACACAGAGATCAGTGGGCCAGAATGGAATCTGGAGTTCAGCACCCTCACCAATGCAATCGGTTGATCCTGATAAAGGTACAAAGACAACCAATGAAGGAAGGACTCCCCACTCAACAACTGATCCTGGAACTAGTGGGCATCTAAGTACCCAAAAAGAAAAGGAAAGAAAAAGAACCTGAATCTCAAATGACATCTGATATAAAATTTAAAATGGTTCATAGATTCCTACTTACAAGGCAAAAGTCTAAACTTTTAAAAGAAAACAGAAACTCCTCATGCCCTGGGGGTTGGCGAGAAATTCACCCATCTCACTCCAAAAGCCTGATTTAAAAAAAAAAAGTGCATGCACTGAATCTCATCAAATATGAAAGTTTTTGTTTTATAAGAAATACAGTTAAGGGAATGGAAAGACAAACTAAAGACCTGGAGAAAATGTTTGTAAATTGCACATAAGACAAGGACTTGAAACCTAAGGTATAGAAATATGTTCAAAATTCAACAAGAAGAAAACAACCTGTTAAAATTTAGACAAGTACTTGAAAAAACACCAAAGATGATGTTCAGAAGGCAAATCAGCAAAGTTCAAGAGTATCAACCATTTGGAAAATGCAGCTCCAACCATGAGGTAAGTCTGCTACCCGCCTGCCAGGGGGACGCAGGAGACGCTGGCCTCACTCGGCGCTGTGAGCATGTGGAGCACATGGAACGCTTGTGCACAGCCACTCTGCAAAACAGTGTGGTATTTTCTTGCAAAGTTAATCATGTGCTTCTCCTTTGACCCTGAAATCTTACTTCCTTCTTTGAATGATTAAAAAAAAAGAAAAGATATATTTTTGGAAATGATTTTTATAATGAATACGTTGATCATCAATCTTGTGAAGAAAAATAATACATTGATCATCAATCTTGTGAAGAAAAAGAATTTAAATCTTAAATTCTTACGTTCACACAAAAGCCTGTGCATGAATGCTTATATCAGTTCAGTTCACAGTCACTAAATACGACCAGCAACCCAAATATACCACAATGGATGAAATGATGAAATCACTGTGGTATGTCCACACGGGGAAGTACTACTCCGCAGTGGAAGGTAACAAACTTTCAGTACGTGCAGTAAATTCACAGACATTTCCAAGTGTGCTGAGTTAAAGATGCCATTCTAAAATGGTTTTATGCTCTTTGATCTGATTTGTAAGACATTCTTGAAAAGAATAAACCATAGCAAAGGAGATCAGGGCAGGAATGGCAGGGGTTTGGAAAGAGACCTTGGTCTGAATACAAAGGGAAAGTAGGGGAGAGGTGTTTGGGGTGATAGGTCCTTATGATGGTGGCAGCTACAGACACTCACACATCTGTTAAAATTACAGAACAATACCAAATTAAGTCCATTTTACTATAGGTTAGTTTATAAAATAAAATAAGGCCATGTAATGTGGACTATCAATATGGAGTTCACAATTGCCTGCATGGAAACACGAATTTGCTGCCAGTCCCTGCATAGCAGGCTGGGTCTCTCTCTTGTGATGGATGCATTCCCACCCTTTATTAGGATGTCCTCCTCTTCCAAATGCTGGTTCTTTGGGAGTCATGGAACACCTTTGGCAGTAACACCTCTTCTGCACTGAGCTGGCCTTTATAGCTTTCCACAGCACTTACCTCTGCAGTTAGATAGAATCTTTTAGAAGAAAACTTGTGCATATTCCCCAAAGCACGTCACAGATTGACTCACAGCAAATACAAAGAGGCCAAGGGACAACAACCACAAAACTGTCACACTGCAGCTGACGATGGGAACAGGAAAGCTCTGTCCGACACCGAACCAGGGGGCCTTGAGCAATCTGCCAGGTGCAGCAGATCTCTGCTCCTCACGTGTAAAACTGAAACAGGGATTTGCGGAGAGGATCTTTAGCTCCAAAGTTTCACATTGAGGCCACCTTTGAGTAGTAGCCAAAGCATGAAAGATAGTTGTCGGGTGACGTTCCCGTCTTAGAGCACTTCCTGACTCTAGAGCTGGGGCTGAACAGCACTGGTGGGGGGCACAGGAAAAGCACAGAGCCACACCTCAGTTGTCACAGGGTGACAAGTGGTTCAGGGGACTGCATGGGTCAGAAGGGTGCTGTATCTGAACTGCCTTTTTTTAAAAAAAGCCATTTGTTACTATAGTAAAGTATACACAATACACATTTTACCCTTTCAACACTCTTTAAGCTCAGTTCAGTGGCAGGAAGCACCCTGGCACTGTTGGGCAGCCACCATGCCCTCCACCGCCAGGACGTCTGCACTGCCCCGACCTGACCTGACTCTCTGTCCCGCTGGACACTGACTCCCCAGCCCCTTCTCGCTCCAGCTCCTGCAACCGTCATTTTGCTTTCTGCCTGGACTTTGAATATCAGGTCCCTCATGTGAGTGAGTCACCCCGTAGTGGGTGTTTCATACCTGGCTTAGTCAGCAGTGTTCCTGAGGCCCAGTACGCAGCAGCAGGGAGCACTTCCGGCCTTTTAAGGACGAGCAGTATTCCACTCTATGTGACCATCACGCTGTGTTATCCATTCATCCATCACGCGGACATTTGTGTGGTTTCCACTGATTGGCTGTTTTCACCTTTCAGCTAGGGGCCCAGATGTCTCCTAGCTGACCCGATCTGATACTCTGATACTCGGGTGCCCTGAGACAGCCCTGCCTGAACTCCGCCCTCTCCGTCCCTCCCTTGCCCGAATGAATTCCAGCTGTCAGCAGCCTGGAGGTGCTGCCACTGTGAAGGTCGGGGAGCACTCAGACATGAATTGCACGGAGGGCCGAGGGGCCCTGGGTTGAGAACAGGTCCTGCACCGGTGTCAGTGACCTGATCGGGTGTGAGCAATGTGCTTTCAGGGTGTGTGACTGGGGCGGCAGCAACAGTCTCTGCTAGACGAGAAAACGGGAGGGGCCTGGCTGCTCTGGATCCCCCCGGGGCTGTGGGTGCCCATATCTCAGGTCCACTGCTGCTCTTTCCACTGGCCGTCCACCTTGTTCTCCACCCACGTGGCTGGGTCATGCTCTGAGGTCCTAGTCTCCCTGCCCATGCCTCGCTTGTTTCAAGTCACTTGTCTCCTTTACAGGTCACTGAGAGGCGCAGGGAGCCTCAGGTATGGTTCACACCTGCAGTTCTGCTACTCCGGAGGCTGAGGTAGGAGGACGGAAAGTTTGAGGCCAGCCTGGGCAACTGAGAAGACCCTTATCTCAAAACAAAAAGTAAAAACGGTAAAGTCTCTAGTGCCCCCTGGGTGCAATCCCCAGTACAGGGGAGAGAAGGAGACAAAGAGGCACAGGGCACCTGCGAGGGTGAGTTCAGCATGAACCAGAAGAGGCTGGCGAGCGGGGACTGGAACCGGGAAGGCGGCAGCTCTCAGGACTCGCCCGTCCTCCACCAGAGAGCAGGCCAGGACGTCTCGGCAAGTATCTGGCTGGGTTACGTGGAGCTAAATATTTGGGACAAATTAAACTTTTTTCTATTGTTTAAAAAAATATAGTCATACACAGATCAGTAAAAAAAGTTTTGTGGGAACTGTAGTGTTCAGGATAATGCTTGTTATCCAGGATAACACTCTGATGACATTTTTAGACGTGGTTTTAAGCATACACACGGGTAAATTTACTGATGGCTTTAAAAGTGATCATGCTGTTTTGTTACTAGTTACTAACTCTTTTGTTAGCCTAGTTTTTCTTTTTTTACTAACTAGTATGCCATGCATCTTTTTTCTGATCAATATACATTTGCATCTTGATTAATAAAACAACAAAACAAACCTCTGCATGGCAAATAAAATAACATTATACAGAGTTGTTTTAGAAACTGTGGGAGGTGTCCACCGCCAAACACTTCATGTATCTCAAAATAAAATTTTCCTATAAAAATAAAATTTTCCTTTGGCCTCTTTGCGTGGTTTTTGAAAAATTAGCCTTTTTTCACTCAACTTGCAACAATGCCTGTGACCTGCAGGGTGCGCTCACGCCGTGGTTCCTGGCTGCGCGCAGCTCTGTCCAGGCTTCCGGAAGTGCTTCGCAGCTTTGCAGCTGCCTTTCCAGGCCGGGCAGCTAGCGCTCTCCAGCCTGGGCGTCAGCCCCGGAGATTAGCTTCCGAGCGACGCCTGCCAGGTCAGCGGTCCTCAGACTGGATAGCAACAGGTCCTCAAGGATGCGCAGGCTGCTTCATGAACTCAGGGAGGAGCGTGCGTCTGGGCTCAGGAACGGAGACGTCCGGTGCAGTCATCGCCTCTCAAAGAAAGTGCTGAACCATAAGAAAATCAGCTTACTGGTGCCTGAGAGGTTGTGGCTAGGGAAGGAAAAGGTCCTGCCTCTTTATTTTCTGCCCGAGAGGGATTTAAGCCCTCCAGGACCACCCTTGCACTGTCAGACCCGTACTCACAGCACACGTGTGCCCTGCACCTGCCACCTGGCCCCGCGCAGTGTGCCCACTGCTTCTGGGCCCCCGGGGACCACTGCAGCCGGTCGGACCCCGCACGCTCCCTCCGTGCTCAGTCTGCACCCACTTGCTCTCGCGCTCTGGCGGATCAGGAGCACACGCAATGAAGGCGGTCCCAGCCAGCCTATCGTAGGGTTCACCGGACATCAACAGACTGCAGCATGTCACTCCCCTCCGTTCCTGTCCCCTGGTGGACAAGGCCATGCATGCAAACATCTTGTACATACCACTGATGATGCCCTGGCCTCCATTCCAATCAGAAAGCACATTTTGCTGTTCTGCTTTTAGTATATTTTATTGTGTACAAGTTGCTGGGAAGCTGCTCATTCCTACGACTGCATGTTGAAGACCTGTGCTCTGACTTCTCCATCTGTGAACAGTGAGTTGCTTGTATGCATCTGGAGCCCTGCGTTCCTCTGTGGACCTGCAGCTGGGTGTTCTTATGGAGGCCACTAAGGTCAGTGTCCCTCACCCCGACTTTCGCCACCCCAGGCCTGCTACTGTCTTTTCCTGCTGAGGCTCAGTGTGGCCTCCAGCACCTGGGCATAGAGCTGAAGTCAACAGTGAAACCTTTGGCTGGGACAGGTCCCTGCTGCCCTGTCAGGAAGCCACATTCCAGAGAAGTGTCACAACCGTGCCCTGTTAGTCACATTCAAGTCCAGTGACTTAGCAGAACTGTGACAACTGTCTTACTGGCATTTTTTAAAAATCAAGCATGAGAGCCAAGGTCCTTAATGTGCATTTCCCTCTGTGTCTCCAGAAAGAGAGGGAGGCCCCTGGGCTTTTAGACCAAAGACGTCTGTGTCACTGTCCACTCCCACCGCGGGTGCGCCAGCCCACACCGCTCTCGTGCACCGCGTCATCTGACAGGTGTGGAAACCGTGCGCACGAGGCCCACAAATCTCGCATTTTTAACCCTGTCCTTTAGGCAGCTATGGCAAGCGTTCTACAGACAGTGCACGGATAGGGCGAGAAGCTCATGTTAGAAACAGGACTCAGTAGCCGCTGAGGAAACGCACTGCCTTTTCCTGTGACACAAAGGACCCACACAGGACAGAAAGGGAGTTTAAACAGTTGTGTGCTTGTGTTGTTATTTCAAAACTGTACAGACTTACCTCATATGATGATGCTGGGAGCTAGGAACAAAAACGCACTTCTCTGTGAGAAAAATTAATATCTGAGGGGGTCTATTTATTAGTCATGCCATTTGACATCGGGGCAAATCGAGAAGCTCCGTTTGCTTCTCTAGAAAGTAAGTGTCTATTTGGCAAACACGGATATTCAGATCAACAAACGCAAGTCTGGTTCATGAGGTGAGATTTTTGAGTTTCGCTGTCATTTTAGGGGGCGCATTTCTATATAATTAAGATGAGGGACCCTCTCTGTGTCCCCCTCAAAGGAAAAATCACACCTCAACACTAATGGGATGCACTGTCTCAATCGCTCTACTTTGCCCATGTGCCCAAGGTTGAAGTGAAACCAAGTAAGCTTCTATTGTATTCTTCATATTTGAGAGCCATGAAACTGTTCACTTGAAAGTGGACGGATCTTTTCTGTCCTCTTCCCTTGCTTTATACTTAGTTTGTGGCTCATAAAAAACTTTGAGATCCCTTAGAAATCTTGTTTAAATGGTTTCTTTCCCTTAAGGCCTTCTTGAAGGGGAGTACATGGAGGACCTCCTCCCTCCCACAGAGTGATTCTTGGGTTTTGATGGTCACAACTGTTTTCCACTCTGGAACTGCTGGGGGGGGGCGGCAGCCAGTGAGTGGGCCACTTAAATGGCAGTGCCCTGGCTTCTCTACGTCACCCTAACACTCATAGCCCAGCAGCTGACATAGGTGCTGATGAATCAATACTGAGTAGGCTTGGGGACCAGGGGTTCCGGACTGGTGATGAAATCACACATCGACGGCCACTTTTGTGAGCGGGTCTTTCTGCTGTTCCTTATCCCCCATGTCCCCGACTATCAGAACACTCTGGCCATTCCAAGAAGCCACCACGGGGTACAGCCACCACCTGTTGGTTGTAATTCTAGCTTTGCTTGTAAACATTTTCCAGAGGAAGCTATTATGCCATTTCCAGTTGAACAGCTTTTAATATGTTTCAGGAGAGAGCTTAGCTTTTTTTCTGGCAAAATCAGTACATTTTAAATCCTGAAATATAGAGAAATATTTTCCTGTCTGAGGGACACATACAGTTTTTCTTGTGTTTTTGCCCTTTTCGGGGTTTAAGAGAGGATATGTTTGTTTCTGAATCACTGACTCGGACAAATTTATTTAGAAGCCGTGGGCTTTTCTTTCTTTGCAGAAAGCCATGCACTATCAACAACAGGCTCTTCTCTGCTGAGAAATTCAGACAAGCCTTTTACTTGGGCGGAGATTCTGGGTCACCTGTAACCGTTCTACGTGCCCCTTCTCCGATGCTGGAAGCTGGAGGCGTTAGCGGGGTGTGGAGGAGGTTGAGGGCCATGAGGTCCTTCCCACAGTTCCACTTGGAGGCTGATGCTCTGTCACATGACTGGGGTGACCAGTTTCCAAATGTGAAGATTTTTATTTTTAACAAATTGGGAGTAGAAAGAAACTGGGATACTACCGCAGCGTGGTTGGGGGCACATCTGGTTCTGTTTTCTCTCCGCTGTTTTACTGGGAGTAAGGGCACAGCATTGCACCGGCTTCCTCTGGGCGCTTTACGCCCTCTCTGGTACACAGGGGCTGGCAGCAGAGCCCTCCCTGGACAATGTGTCTGAGCTCAGCCCTCGGCACACAAAGCCAGGCTGTGCCCAGCAGCAGCCGTGCCGCCACGGGAGCATGCACTCTCCAAGCCACGGCTACTGGACCTCCGGGAACAGCTGTGATGCCTGTGCCCAGCTCCCAGGTCCAGAAGAGGAGCCTCGGAGGTGGACAAACAGCCCTCCCGGAGCTGCAAGCTGTCGTCAGGTGTGCCAGCCACGGCAGTGTGGTGTACCTTCACCTGGTGGATCTGACCTGGATAAGCAGCTTGGTGGCAGCTGATGAGGATCACTTCTCCCAGGAGTCTCCAACGCACCTTCGACAGCCACTGAGAGCGCTGGTTTCCAGGCCAGGTCAGGCAACGTCCCCACTCCTGTTCAGGACTCCCGCAGCTCGCGCCTGGCGAAGGCGCTCCAGCAGATCTCACCTCAGGGCACCTGGGAGCTGGCGCTGGAGGCCTGGCGACCGCCCCTGTGCTGAGTGCCGAGCTGCGGCCGCTTTGCCAGTTTCCTTCTCAGGATGGCGGAAGCAGGGCCTGGTGTTGGTCTCAATCACTCAGATACTTCTTTCCCTCCCTTCCAAGTACCCGTTTTTTAATCTCAAAGCAAACCCCTTTCAGCGTAACTGTGGGGCTGGGGTTACGGCAGAGGCACTGACCAACAGCGGTGACCCAGGATGTTTTCTCATGGCTTCGGAACTCAGTGCCCTCCTGGCAGGGTGTGGGTGCACGGCAAGCTGGGGTGCTGCGACATTTTCTTTTGGAAGGGACAGTGAAGCAACAACAGGGTTTGGATTCAAAGCAGGTGTGGGGAAAGAGATCAGCGGGACCAGCATCGCCAAGGACATGCTTGCAGTACCTGTCATTGACGTGACACTTTTATTTTACAGTTGAGGAAACCGAGGTCTGAAAGCAGACATGCAACTGACCAGAGGCCATGGTTGCCACCAGGGAGTGGGCTGGAGCCTCTGGGACCTTCCAGGCAAACTTTGCCCCTGTCCAGGCTACGTGGGTGGCCGTGCATCTCTGTAGAAGAGTTGGAGTTCCTGGCAGCGCAGAGGCGGGGTGTGAGCACCCCATATACACTCAGGCCGGTCCATTCTCAGTGCTTCCGTTTCCTTCCTCACCAGCGCCGGCAGGGCAGGGGGCCATCTGGGCTCACTGCTGGCTCGTGGGTGAGGAGCTGCAGCTCAGAGATCACAGCAGAGCAGCAGAACGGGCCCCGGAGCATGTGCCTGTGACGCTCACCACCTTCTCCCATGTCGCGAAGACACCTCCCACGCTGCGCTGTGCACTGGGCACAGCTGGCAGCTCGGATTCAGCCTGAGCATTTCAGAAAACATCTAGGGATGCTCACGGTGGGGTGGCCAGGCTCCTCTGAGACAGGCGGGATCTACAGGGACAGCAGACTTCTGTCCGTCCGTCCGGGGAAGCCAAGGTGAGCGACTGAGGCACGTGGACAGCCGGAGGCCCTTCCAGCCCACATTTGTCTCTGGGCTTCTAGCCAATTTCATAGAAGCAGTGACAGCGGGTGTCCTTGGGGGCAGAGCCCTTCCCCGGGCTCCTTTTGGACTCCAGCGACCTCTCTCCAGTGGTGCTCACTGCTGCCTGGGCAGGAGGCCCTGGGACCCAGCATGCAGGCGCCAGTGACGGCTGCCCAGGTGGACCCTCACGAGGTGCGCTTCCCACCATCGTGCACTTCCCACCTTCTTCTTCCCAGATGTTTACTTTTGATTTTAAAATGCTATTCCATGTATCTATGTGTGCACCTCTCCACCTGCCCTCCAGGCCCCAGAAAAACAGGCAGTGGTGGTCCCGAGGCGAATGCAGAGTCTGGAATGGAGGAACTCCTCGCCCAGAGGCCCGGCCTGATGAAGCACTCAGCAGCACTGCAACCAATCTTTTCCTTGTCGTGTGACACCCAGCTTCACAGCAGGTGGATCTGTTTTTTGCAGAGGGCGAGAAGGCAGTGTGTTGAGGCCACCAGAGTGGGGACCATGGGCTCCTCAGAGCTCATTATGGCCAAGTGTCTGATCTGAGGGGAAGGTGCTTCGGTTCCTCCTACTGTAAGCTGCTGATCAGTCTGCAGCTGCCACCCAGTGGCTCTGTCCCCTCTGCAGGCCTGTTTCAAAGTCCTTCATCATACAATCCTGAGACGATAAATGATATATATTTTGATACATATTTCCACCATTGCAGTGCTTCCCCTGTGGCCCATGCTGATAAATTCACTCTCTAGGAATCTTAGTCATTTGCTTGGAATAATAAAGAATCCCCCATGCTGGGGAAAGACACTCAGCATCATCAAATCTCTTTGTCAAAGAGTAGAAGGGAGACCCCAGGCTTTTCTTTGGCCTGAAAGTAGCATGGAATTGTGACAGCAGGAAGGTGACAATGACCTTCCAGCTTCTCAGAGAAGCCACCTCCACCAGGTACCACTGGTCCTGCCTCAGTGGACCAGACTGGCTGGGTGGCTTAGCACAGAAGCCCTGGAAGAGTTCTTTGCCTATCAGGAACAATCCAACTGGATACATGTCTCATTTTTCCCTTGCTTGATGGACATATGAATACCACACACCCAGCCATCTACCCTTTCGGTATGTTTTAGTAAAACTCAAATGTGTAATAAGGCAAGCCAATTCAAACCCTAACTGGACCAGAATGGGGCATCAGAAAGGTACAATGAACACAAAGAGTTCAACACTGGAGATCTGCTGTTTCAGCCACCTGAAAACACTTCCTTTGGAGACATCTCTGCAGTGATGAGGTTTGGGATTCCTAAATGCTTTAAAAAAAATCTGGGCTGGTCTTAGAGACCAGGATGGCTGTTTTCTCTCTTTGCTAAATAGTTTTTCTTTTTTTTTTAAATTTATTTTTTGGAGCGGTACTGGGGATTGAACCCAGGGATGCTCTACATTGGAGCAGTATCTCCAGCCCTTTTTATACTTTTTCAGTTTTGAAACAGAGTCTTGAAATTTTGATCTTCCTGCCTCTTAGCCTCCTGAGTAGCTGGGATTCTGGGTCTGAAAGTAACTTTTGTCTTTTTTTTTTTTTTTTTTTTTTGGTATTGGGGATTGAACTCATGACCATATGCTTGCAAGGCAGGCGCTTATGCCGCTGAGCTAAATCCCTGACCCTGCAAGTAACTTTTTAAAGGAGAAAAATCAAACATTCTGTTGAAAGTCTCTCACTACAATTTACTCCACGGCATGCAGCAGTGGCATCCCTGGCAGAGCCTCCCTCTCTCTGCAGAGTCTGTGTTCTGAGCAACAACGTGCCTCACGCAGAAGGAAGTGGGGCATAGGGGGCACCAGTGACCTCAAAGCTGAGCTCCTGGAGCCCAGGGCAGCCTTGCCCGCCTCAGTGAGGCCACGCACTTTTGCTGCAGAACTGAAAACACCCTTCTCACAAGCCCTGCACTCCCAGGCCTGAAGCCAGCGCTAGGTGCCTAGGCTACCCATCTGGGGAGCGCAGGTGCCTGGGGTGCAGGTGGGTAGCAGGGGAGCCTGGCTCTGCAGGGACAGGGCATCCCAGGAACTGCCCAGAGGAAGAAGAGTTTTCAGGATGAGGTCACTAAGACAGCTCTTGCACACCGGGCACAGCCACACGGCTGTGCCTGAATCAAGGTGTGCAGACCGAGGTGCCCGGCGTGGAGCCCCCTCCCAGGGACGAGCAATAGGCTCCCTCCAGTCAACCTCAGCCCCACCACTACTCACGGTCTCACGCCACCGTCTGCCTTTGCACCGATCTGGTCTGGCACCTCCAGGGCTCTGGTGTCTTGGCCCCTGGGATCCTCTCTGGTGCCCCCGGCCTTGGCCTGGCCGCCTATAGGCTGAGAGCAAGTGCCTCATTCCTCACAACTCCGCTTACCCCCAAGAGGGAGGACACAGCACCCTCCGATGCTCAATCCTGCCAGTCCAGGCCTGGGCAGCAGCACTGTCCTCCACGGGTCCTGCCCGGGCTCACGGGTGAAGGTTTCTGTCCCAGGAGCTCTGCAGTGGTCAGCTGTGGGGACTCCCCGTGTTCACTGGTGCCCACCTCTACCCTCCGCAGAGGAAGTTTCCCCAGCACTGGCTCCTTGGACACCCTCCCACTGCCACGTGCGCACGCGCGGTGCTCACCGGAGCATGTGAGAAGAATGAGCTTTGCGTTCAGGCTTTGGGCAGTGTGATTCCAACCTTGTGCACTTTCCCAGGGGCCAAGGTGACTTATTTTATCCCAGAGGTGAATCTGTGGCCTTTCCCCTGGAACACTCCTCACTGTGGGGCCAGGGCTGGCATTAAGAGTGTCCACCCTCGGCCTTCCTTGACACCACCGGGGTATCTACATGCTCTGAGAGGCAGCAGTGTCCATCAATTGAGGCCAGGCCCAGTGATGCTCTTCATCCTATGTAAGTAAGGCTGATGCGGCAAGGACGGAGCCCCGGGATGGTACTTTCCCAGGCCAATTCATGTGCTGCTTAGTGAGTGCTAAGTACCTACTAGGCAGTGATCCTCAAAGCACCTTGAGCAAGGATGTGTGAGTGCTACGTCCAGGCCAGTGCTCCTATGCCAGCGTCCCCTGGCTATGGGACACCACTGATGGTCACACTGTAGGCTTTTCTATCATCTTACCTGGTGTAGGCCCCATCTTGGCTGACCCATGAGGCTTCCCCAGGAAGGCAGCTCCTCTCCTCTCCCCCTAGCTTTCCTTTGGCTGGTTTGCATCATCCTTTTTCTGGGGGCTCTCAGGACCCATTTCCCAACCTGTGCCACAACTCACAGATGCCCCAGAAAATTTGCTGTGCTCCTGGACAGAGCAGCACCCTTGGAAGGCCCGCCTGCACTGACTGATGTGACAGTCTCCGAGGGCCCTGTGCACAGAGTATCTCACGGGCGCAGGCAGGTGGGGACGACGACCACGTCTTACCTTGTACATGTTGCATAGCCCAGGCTGGCTGCGGGCATGAGAGGGCAGAGGGCTCCTGCTCTGCGTTAGCCAGGGTACCTGCCGAGGATACAGAGTGGGTGCCGTGAGTCCAGGGTGGGCACCGCCCACACACCCCAGTCCTCCAGCAAAGCTTCTCCAGGATGAGCGAGGCCAGTCCCCAGGCGGGCGGGGTGGAGCAAGTGGGGTACGCAGGATGCAGGGAGAGTACTCAGGAGGATGGAGAGGTGGATGGATGGATGATGGGCTCTGCAGAGGCCGGGGAGACAGGAAGGCTGGGACCCAGCGGTAAAGGAGTAAGAGAAAAGATTAGGGAAAAGGTGACCTCTCCTAGAGTCTATTTTGGGGTCCTTTACCGAATTATGTGACTACATATTCTTAATATTGTAGCAGGCAGGCCCTGTACACAAACGATTTCTGAGACAGCGAGGACAGAGTATATCCCCTGGTCTGGGCAGAATGCACAGTGGACTTTTTGAAGTCTACAATGAAATGGATACAAGTCACCTTCAATTCTATTTGCAGTTTCGTTTTCTTTTGTAACAAATGTGTTAGTTGTGCATTGAATTTATAAGCATAATTCACTTGTGCTCTGTGGGGGTTGACTGTGGCTGTCACCGTACGGCCTTTTTGATCTTTCCGTAGGGTAAAGGGAATATCTTGAGAAGTAGCAGTGTTCAAAGTCACTCCAGTTAGTCACATGGAGTGACATTTTCTTTGTTATGCTGAAGTTTAGGAACTTAATATTCTATGGCATAAATTACATGTCAACCTCAACTCATTACATTTTGCTTTACATCTTAGAAGATAGGATCTGTCTCTAATTTAGTGTACTCTCCTCATTCTATTAGTTATGAGAGTCTATACGCCATCAACGAAGTTCAAGTGATGTAACTAAAGAACAGTGTCATAGGACCAAGGAAAGTGACCTGTAGGAAAGCAGCCCAGTTTTGGACTATTCACATCAAATGGAGAGAGCCAGAGAGAGAGACAGACAGACAGACAGACAAAAAAGAGAAGGTGTGGTGAGACTGCCTTTCAATGGTGAAAAGATAGAATCAATACTATGAGTTTCAAGAAATTTCTTATACTGGTTACCGATGAAGTGGATTCTTTCTAAACAAATTCATGGCGTGTATGCTCGGAGGTGACAAAGTAGCATGACCTCAAAGGTACTCAGAAGTACAGAGGTGCTTCAGTTCACAAACCGAATAAACTTTTCTCAAAAGGTTAACACTGAACCTAAGCAGTGAATTTGATTTGGTTCTTGTTCAACCTGATTTGTGGCCAGAGTCATGGAAAGAATTGAGTTCCTGAACTGAGACATCACTGCATTAATGAAAGCTGTCACACTGGGGTTCGCAGAGGCAAGTCTGTGGTGACCATGTGCTTAGCGGTGCATCTGAAATGCTGCTTCCTGCGTGCACGAGCGGGGCTGTTTCTATGCTAGCAAGGATCGTGGCGGCTTTCATTAATGAGCAATGCATTACAAGAGAGACGCCTGGATATACATCTTAGAGGATGCCCCGTGCCCAAGGCCGTGACTGTTCTGTCTGGATTAGATGTAGTGTCCTGGACTGGAGGTGTATGCGCACAGCTACACTAGGAACTCATCCACGGCAGAGAAAAATGGTCTCTGGACACTTCTTCTGTAATACAGTGCCCTCTTCAGGAAGATGGGTACAGTGGGACATTTTTACCTATCTCTGTCCCCTCTACTGTTACACCCAGAAGATCTCATTTTCTCTTTAGCTCTTTTCCCTTTTTACTACTTTATGAAGTAGACTGATTTCAGGGCATGTAAGGAGGCACGTATTGATGGGTAAAAGAGAAAGAACTCTTAACCTGTTAAGTCAGAGCTTGGTAACAGATTTCCATATCAGATGGAGATAACGATCTTTTCCCCCCAGTAATTATTTTTCAGATAGCAAGCTAAGCTCCACAACAACCAGTCAGAACTGCCTTTCACCAAATAGCTAATGCTTTTACCAAAGGCAAAGTCAAAGATGGGGGAAATCAGTGCCTTAAAATGGAGATGAGTTTGGAAGGAGGGGGGAAGCCCTGTCAGCAGGGAGGTCCCACAGTGGGCAGCCTCTGCTTATGTTAACTAAGGTCTTCATTCTCGCTCCTCACCTATCAGCCACCCCAGTCCAGCCTCCGTCTATCACCCTCAAGAAGAGCCAGTGCAGCTCCTGTTTGCTCTTGAGGCTTCTTTGTCCTTCTTTGAACATAGCCTCACCATGGAGCACAGGACTGGCGGCCACTGGTGTGCTCATTCACCCAAGGGACATCTGTCTCATGAACTGGGCCCATCTACACAGCACACACCCTCCCCCTGGTATCTGCAGGACAGTGCTTTGAGAGAAACATTAAAACCAGAAGAACAAGAACAGCCATGATGGAAGCACCGGGATACCATGCGGTCAATGACAGAGAATGTCTCTGTGGATGAAAGCAGAGCAGCAGGAGACTGTGACCTTCATTCACAGCCACAGAAGGAGTGCAGGCGCTCAGACTTACCTGCGGGTCCTGTCACGAGGCCACGGAAATATCCACTGCACAATGCAACTGATTAGCCAGTGTCACCAAAATGACAACTAAAAGTTTACATGCAATTAGTACACCATCCTTGGTCTGTTAAACTGTTTAATAAGTGAATAAAAAGGCAGAAATATACATAAAGCAGAAATTTATAACAAAATCAAACTGTCATACAACTGCCAGAGGCAATCATCATTAAATACACAAACATAACTTACAAATGTATCACTTATACGAAGGTGCAGCGAAATCACTCCCAATACAGGAACATGGATTCCCACATAACCCCTCCCACTGCAGTAACAGGGAAATGGTGTCGCTGGATACAGCAGAAGGATATAGTAGGTGGCTGGTGCCTGGGCCAGAGACATCTAGATTAATAACTGCTTAGGGCAAAGACACCGCAGAGGCAATTTCTACAGGAAACGGTGGAAAGCGTTGGTGTGGGTACAGAAATGAACACAGCCCACTCTGGTTACAGTTTCTCTAGAGGATCTGTGGCCACAACGCTTGCCAGACTGGGCCAGGTAGCCTCATGAGGAGATGTCACACGGTCTTCTGCAAGCTCTCCCGCACCCCTGCAAGCAAAGCCACCACTCTCGGTCCCGCCCCTAGGGCCCGACATGTAGCTTCCCAGAGGCACACAGATGCCCTCCACTATGTGTGTCACATCGTCGCCACATGTGGTCTCACGAGATCACAGAACAGAGGTACAGAATGAGGGAACCACGTTAACAATGGAGCATGAAGTAACTTTAGAAGCAATAATGCTTAATGAAATTAAAATGCAATGAAAAACATAGGAAACACACACTCTGGTTGATTTACAAGGCTGGTCACACCCCACAGCATGGGATGACCAGATCTGTTGCTATCCTGCTCTTTGATAACTAGAGGCATATAAGCAACCTGAATGCTAACATGCTGAGACTAGCAGGTTATAAATACAGTTTTTAATGTAAAATAAGTAGAGAGAAATGGGCAAAACCATGGTATGGGGTTAGCTGAAAAGCACAGAGATACAGAGGAGGACCATTTCTTCCTTCCCGGCATCCTCCTGTGTGAACTAACAACCCCGGACACCTTCGCTCTTCTGCAAAACTTCACTTCCTCAGAGGAGGAAAGGTCCAGAGCTCACTTTCAAGCTGTCAGCCTTTTAGGCCTAACTAGCTTCAGAGTCACCACTGACCCAGGAAGGGAGCTGCTGTGTGCTGGACCCAGTAGAGGTGTGGTGGCCGAGCCAGTGCATCCAGCCACTGCCCCAAGGCCCCCCTCTCCTCACAGAGCCCCCACCCTTTCCCCTAAGGCCCCGCGTTCCAGGGAACAGGAAAACCTGTTCCTTAAAGGCCACAACACAGCCTCCTTTCTTTCTGAACAACAAAGGAGCATGTTCTCTATAAATGGCTTTTCATCTATGGCTCTCAGAAGAATATGCCTCCTCAAGGAATTCTGAGTGGCTTTCCCTCAATGTCAGCTCCTGCCACACAAAGGCTGGTGTTGTCACTGCATTCCTCGCCCTGAGGGCGGTGGCTCCATGAGCCAGCACGTGCCTGCGCCTGCGGAGGGAGGGCGGTGGGGCGAGCAGCCCCCTTACGGAAGCTGGGGCATTCAGAGTCCTGCTGGATTCTGCCACAGAAACCCTGTCCCAGACAGACGAGCGGAGACTGCCTCCCCAGTGTGTGTGGGGGGGCGTTGGCACCTGGCCCCCTTCAGCACCCCATGGTTAGCAGACAGCTGTTTCAGGAATGGAGACACCAGACCAGTGTCTGCCATGAGTGCCAGGGATAGGTGGGCTTTAGCGTGATTGTCTCTGCAAGCTTCTGGCGTCTCCCCGAAGGACTCTCCTAGCATATTAAAATGAGAGCTTTCCTGATTTACACACAGAGCAAACTAAAATTAGGAATGAAAACATTTAAAAATCACTCCATAGCAGCCTACACCAATAAATACCCAAGACTTCCAGAGAGACTGTGGGTTTGCCACTGGGTGTGGAGTGAGTTACACTGGAACTCCAGTGTTTACCACAAGCAAATAAGCCTTAATAAGGTAGCTGAGTCGGATATATCCTCAGTTATCCTCCCCTCAGCAGGGGACACTGCATCTGGCTGGCCTAGGTCTGGAAGAAGCCACTTTATTATCACGAATGCATAAATGCTAAGGGACTATTTTGGCACCCAAGGGCAAGGCTGTTCATTTAAAAATATTTTATATTGAAAACACTCAGTAATGGAAAGAACTGATGATTTAAAATTTTAAAAACAATTACCTAAACATTTTTATTTTTAAAAATCTTATGAAAAATTTTTTTTTTCTTTTCAGGATCCTTGGTAACCTAGACATGCTAGTTGCAAAGTGATTCGACTGCATCTGAGCCTATAATTTTTTTTGAAAATTTAAAGTATCAGAGATTTAAAACAATGACAGTTGTAATCTTGCAAGAAGGCAAAGGCACATGTAAGCATATACAGTTCCACCTGGACCAGTCACAGTGCTAGACACAAATGCCGTCACAACTTTATTCCAACATAAACCATTATCACCGAAACGAAGCTTGGTTTGGAATTTATGCTAGTTGGCCATTTAATCTTTTCTTCTCAGTTTTAACATGTTTTTCTTGTTCCTTCGATTGAGGAGAATAGCTTAAATTTTCACAACTGGCTACACTGCCTGAACATGAGGTGCTAGGCTTAACAGCGAGACTTCAGTTGGGGTTCAGGATTCGCCAAGACACAGTGTGGCTTGAAAGGTTTGTTTGAAAAACTGTCCCACTGAAATTAGTATTAGAAAGCAGACAGAAGACTGACATTCCAGGGTGAGGAGGCGCTGGCAGAAAGTAAAACACAGTGTCCACAAATACAGACCAGAAGCAATGGGTCAGAATGTGAATTCTGTAAGTCCTTAAGCCATACCAAGGGTCCCAGGTAAGGCATGGCGAGCGTCACAAGCTGACACTTTTGGTCACGGGGCGGCAGTCATGGCCACCTGAGAGCTCTGACCCCACAGAGCAAGTGAAGCTGACATCTGTGTCCCACACTTCCTGATCATCAGTTACCTGCAGAACTGTGCTTCAGACTGAACTCTAGAAACGGGATTGTTCTAAATTGCCCTGGGGTTGTTCTGAGGCTGCATCTCAATGGGCCTCTGTTCCTCACTTTACTTAAAAGCCTCTTACATTCTGAAAGGCTTTTCAGAGTAAGTATAATACAGAGGCATAAGACATTTTAACAGATTTTTGGGAACATCCACCAAAGCAGGGCCTTTTTAAAAAATCGCCTTTGCTTCTGAAATTACCCAGCTACCCAATACCACGAGCTCCCATGAAGTGCCGCGCGCCCGCAGTCTGAACATTCCCTTGGGACTGGCTACCTGGCACACTGCAGCCGTGGTTAACTACTCCCGTCCACTCTTGGCCACCAAGAGCAGCTTCCCTGTGATGCACTGTTATCCCTGAACACTTGCATTTAAGTAAGTAATAAAGCCTCTAAGGTCCTATACACCATGTAACATAATCACAAGATACTAAGGTTTGGATTCACAGGCATTCGTGGTCCCTCCACCCCCTTCCACTGGACTCAGCAAAACAGCGAGCTTATTGGAGGCGGATTTAAGCTGGGAAGACTGTTCACAAGGCCTCCTCACCCCAGTCATGTCATTGTACAGCAACACAAAGGCAGCAGCACTGACCCCAGGAAAAAACGAGCAAAACCCAACACTGAACCCCAAAGTGCGGCGCAGGGGCAGAAGCAGTCAAAACCCCAAGCATGGGGCAAGAGACCTCAGAATGTCAGGGCGCCCTGAGACTCAGCACAGAAGGGCCTTGCATCTCAGTCACACCCTGATCACAGTCCCATGCGAGAGGAGAAAGGGAGATTAGCTGCAAACGGCCCACACGCGGGGCCACGCGCATGTCCCCGCTGGCCCAGCGCCTCGGACACTCAGGGCGCACATGACAGCCTCCGTCCTGGCCTCGCCACCTGGACCTCTCCTCTCCTTTTTCCAGTTAAGCTACAGCTCCGCTACTCCACAGAGCTCACCTTGCCGGAGCCCCGCTTGGGCGCAGCCCTGTCACTGCCAAAGAAGCGCCCGATGGAGTCGAGGATGCCCGTGTCTCTGTGCCTCGGGAGGAAGCCATGCCTGGCATGGTCCATGGTACTTGCTGTGGCCAGGTACTTGGATCCGTGCCTCTGGGAGGGTCTCTTCTGTGACGCCATCACATCCAGGCCCTCGGAAGCTGCTGCAGTGTCTTCTCGGATGGTCTGGAGCTCGTCGGACTCAGAGGGCCTGTCTTTGAAGGTGTTGTCCTCCCTCCCTGGGGCATCTCGGGAAAAGAGGCGGATCAAGTGGGGGCGGCTCCGCGGGTCAGCTGGGTGGGCACCCTGCCAGGCATTCTTCGGGTCTGCTGTGCGCTTGGAGTCTGTCACCGCAGTGTCCTCAGACGGGGTCCCATTGTTCTGGTTCGCATCTGCCTCTCCTGCAAACAACAATGAGAGATGAATACAGGCCTGTGCAAAGCATCGCGGGACAAAGCTGCTTTCTTCAGGGGTCTTGAACTAGCTGTCTCCTCTAAACACACAGAATATGTGCAGTGCGCGCAGAACCCCATGGCCTCTGCAGACGGCCTGCGACAGAAACCGACCTGGAAGGGGAGGGAGTCCTTGGTGAGGCCTCACGGTCACTCAGTGCCTCAAGGCTTGGCATTCTGGCCTCCCGAGCCAGCTGGCTCAGCAGATGCAGTGGTCACCACGGCTGCCCAGCAGTGCCCACTGTACCTGGAAAGCCTGCGACTACTGGCCCTTGTGGGCCATTCGTTACCTAAAAGGCCCCTGGTGCACAAGATGGACATACTGGGGCTTTTATTTGACAAAAGGTATTTTCAGTGATGTTGGTAAAAACGAAACTTCCCACATATTTTGGCAATTCATGCCTTAAAGAAACGGGGCGTTTAGAATTCTTCCACTCCAAGATTCCACAGGCGGCCTCTCGCATTAGAGAGCTGCTTATTCAGGACATTTTGATCTGGCTTCTCCTCTGTAAGCAGCACGGATCAGAATCCCTAATGCAGGAATAAGAGTTTCCTGTTGCATGGCACCACCTCATGGCCTTCTACTAAAAACAGGGCATTTCTCCTACAAAGGGCAACACACCCATTTCACTCCTGCAATAGCATTCAGGCATCTACCTGCCCATTCATCGATTTACTATGTGCTCAATAGCATCCATCCACCTATTCATCCATCCGTCATCCACCTGCCTGCCCATCTTCCATCCACTTTAGTATCCATCCATCCATTCCTAATTAAACACCTACCAAGTATAATACACTCCTCTCTGGGTGTCTGAGCTCCAGTGGTGAGTAAGGTGTGGTCACTGCACTCACAATGCTTACGTTCTGTCCGGGGAATTGGATATGGAACAGCGTTCCTCAAAACGGTATGTCCAAGTGTCGCTCTCCTACCATGACTGTCACGTGATTTAGGAACAGGGTCTTTGTAGATGTGATCCGTAAGTATGGGGTCATACAGCAGTAGGGTGGACCCTAATTCAATGACTGATGTCCTTGTAAAAGAGAACACTTTGGACTCAGCTCCACTAACGCACAGTGGAGATGTGAAGAAGTCATACAGAGACAGAGGCTAAGTGACACAGACACAAGCCACAGGAAGCCACAGGACACACAGGACACTGGCGCCACCAGGCACGGAGCAGATTCCTCCCTGCAGCTTTTAGACACCTGACTTAGGACGTCTGGGCCCCATGGCCATGAGAGAATAAATCGCCACTCTTTTAAAGCGCCCAGCTTGTGGTCACGTCTAATCAGCTGGGGAAGTGAAGAACAGGGCACATGAAGGCTGCAGGGAGGCCCCTGGGAGGCAGCGGCGGGGGTAGGACCCAGGGGCCAGTTTGCCTCGGGAGGGCTGGCAGAAATGAGCTCCGCGCTCGGCCTGTGCTGCACTGCTGAGCCGAGGGGAGGATGGGGCTTCGGCAGCGAGGAGGACGGGGCAGAGCAGGCCCTGACCAGCTGGGAGAGGGCAGGGTCAGGGAGACCAACAGCCGGGGGATGGAGGCCGTGGGAGGAAGCATCCAGGCACAGTCAGCCCCCGCTTTCTTCCTGAGCAGTGTGGGGGGCAGTGGGTGCCGGGAGTTTCTTTGAACCGGAGTGAGGAAGTCCCTGGCCACACCTGGGAAGAGGTGGCACAGGAACGCATATGTGGGGTCCATCCTGAGATGGTCAAGGCACCCGGGCTGGGGGGCCAGGCAACAGACCCTCTGAGTTCATATTCCAGGGGAGCAAAAGCACTAAGCTGGAAAGTACCCAAAGGCCAGGAGAGAGGACGTAAGTAGGCAGACTGCGGGTGGGGCACTGGACTCCTCAAAGGATATGCTCAGTTGTGCTGGGCCCCACGGCCACCTTGGGCTTGATGACTCTGGAGGAGCAACCACAGTGCAACCTATTGTCGGCTGGGTGCGCTGCTGCAGAGGACACGGTGCCAACCCACCAAGGGCGCAGTGTGGGCCTTCCTCACAGGTCACGCAGGCCATGCCGCATCTCCCTAGCACATGCTACCCATGAGTGACATGGTCTCTGCCAGGGACACAACCCCAGGGGTGGCACTGGGGGTTGAACACAGAGGTCTGTGTGTGGCATGGACCAAGATTTGAGATTCCTAGAAAAAGACAGCATGTTTAGCACTGACCAAAGTCAGGTGGACACACAGCCCAGGCAGAGTGTATAAACCCCTCAGCTGGGCGCGGTGCTGCATGCCTGGAGTCCCGGCACTTGGGAGGCTGATGCAAGGGTACTGCTGTGAGTTCAAGGCCAGCCTGACCTACACAGTGAGACCTTGCCTCAAAAAACAGGACAAAACAAAACAAGGGTGACCACCTTCCCAAGGAGGGGATGGGGACCAGAATAGTCCTGACATGCCAGCACCCACGTCACACTCAGGGCCGAGTTTGCAAGCAGGCCTTTTAGGAAGACAGAGTCTCAGGCCCGCTGTGCCCACCTTTCTGCACAGCTCCCATGAACCGCAGAGTCACAAACACACTACTGAGAAAAACAATTTTGCAGGCACTTTGACTTCATGCTAGCAATATTCTGAGGGTCTCTATCTGTGTTGAAAAGACATCAACCTGGGGATGTTAAGTTTCAGCTAAATGTCTGGGAGGGTTTTGCCTCCTAACGAAGTCTTCACACTTGTTAACATCTTGGCATTGGTAACAGAGAAGATGAACCTATAGGAAAGGTGTCTGGGGTGGTGACTTTATCTGCTCTTAGCAGCTACTTTTTGGCCAAGTGAGGCAGGTCCTGCTCACACCTGTCATGTTCAGATGTGAACTCACATACACACACTGCACGTACACACGAGTAGGGCGCCACTAGAACTGAACTCAGGTCTTCTGCTTCCTCCCCCGACAGCTCCCCCAAGCAGGCTGCTGCCCTTGGAGGTGGCACTAGGACAGGTAAGATGGCTCTGACCCCAGTGTGGTGCCATCCCTCACTTCACGTCTTCACCATGGTCTCCACATAACCGAAAAGCTTTGCCTCTCCTGAGCACATACAGTGATACCGGCTCCTCTGTCCAGGTCCCAGCCGGGGCTGCGTGGAGCCAGGCCACCAGCTGTGAGAGCCTAGGCAGGCTGCTTCCTTTGTTACGCATATTGGTGGAAATGGGTATAAACACAGCTCACACTGCCCTAGATCCATAATCCATATATATATATATGTGTGTTTTTCATATATATATATATATGTATATGACTACAATATCAAACTCTTTTGTAACATCATACAGATTGGGAAACTGCCCCATCAGTGGCACCGATCATGCAGTCAGTGAATGATAAATGTGGTTGATAAAGACCTTATTTGCAAAGCACAGCCACGTCACTTCTGTCATACATTACAGATGTTTGCTAGGGTCAAGGTGCAAGGTGAACGGCAAGAAGTCAGGATCACTGTGGACTTCTTCAGCCTCCTAACAGGCCTGCCTCTACACAAGCCACGCTATGTGCTTGGAAATCAGCTGTCCAGGGGAGGAGGCACCATTCTTTTACGATTGCCAGCTAAGGTCAGCTTCATAAGGACACTGGAAATCCAGCACATTTACCGAATGAACCATTGCACTATAGTGTTTGCAAAAGTGACTCAGAGATCACTATGGTTGGTGGAAAGCTGGAGTTTTTGTAAGACTGTGAAATTGATTTATAAGTTGCAGGAGCAATAGAAAGAACTAAAGCATCTGATATTGCAGCGTTATATCCTGTGGCTAACATAAATTAATGCAAACGTAAAAGGAAAACAATAGCTATGTTGTGTATAATTAAATGCATTAACAAAACACAAAAGCATCTGAATACTAACATTTTTACAACACTTGGGCTTTGTGAGTCTGAATACAGTTATTTGTAAGGCACAGAGAAAGCATTTATGTCTCCAAAGTAGCTTCTCCCAGCCCGTAAGAAGCCTGTGGGAAGCCTAAACCGGTGCATGTGTAGTGATTTTGGTGGGGACAAGTACAGCTTAAATGTGCCCATTAATATTGCCTGCAGCCAAGCTAAAGCATAGTGAAGGCTTTTATTTAATTATGCTTGTGGAACGGAGCGCTTGTTAACCTACCGCAGCAGCACAGAAACGCACATATTTGGGTGGTGTCCGCTGTTTAAGAGCCTTGACACTGCCATCCGGAGAAGGCAGGCCAGCAAAGGGCACGCTGCCTTCACCTGCTGTCTGGGCCTTCCGTCTACTCGTCCCGGCACACACACATCACCACGTTCTACTGCTTTCTCCTTCGGGGTATTTCTGCCTGACAGCAGCCCCCACTGTCTTTTTGTTTTCTGTAGTACTGGGGACTGAACCCAGGGCCCCTGCACCGGGCATCATCCCCAGTGCTCTTTTTTTTTTTTTTTAATGTTCAAGACATGTTCCTGCTAAGTTGCTAAACTGCCCTAGCTGGGCTTGAACTTGTGATTGTGCTGCCTCAGCCTCCTAGAGTGCTGGGATCACCAGTGTCCACCCCTCCCCCAGCTTCCTTTTATTTTCTTAACCATCTGTGCTGGGGTCCCTGCTTCACTGCTGTTAATAATCCCTCCCCTAAGTTGTCCAGGTGGAACTTGAACTCGAAATCCTCCTGCTTCGGAGCCCTCCAGAGTGCCGAGCTTACAGGCAACACTACTACACCCAGCTATGCATTTATCTTTATGTGAAATTTGTCTGCAATCATGACAGTCTCTACGCCCGTAGCCAGAGAAGCTCTGCTTTAACAGTAGTTTCGGCGTTGGGTAATTCATCATGGGCACACACAAGGCTCTGTGACAGACACAGGTATGAATAGCTCCTCACTACCAGACCTGGATTTCCAGCTAACCCTGTCTCAAACCACTTTCAACTCCTCCAACCTGCTGCTCATCGGGCAAGGGGACTGCGGCGAGGTGCTGACTGACGAGTCCCAGTCCACGCATGCTCTGTGGTGTGCTGGAGCAAGCCCGAGCACAGGAACCCCGGGGAGATGACCGTGGGGGCAGCATTCAGAGTGGGGTCTTTATAGAGCCATGGAGGGGCCCATCAGGCTCCCTCTGCCTTGCCACTCACCAGCTAAAGCCTCTGAGCCAGCCCTGAACCACGCTGCGCATTTATAAAATGGCAAGGGGCCACTCCATTCTCATCTTGGATGTCAAAGGTTCCTTTGAGTGACAGCACACTACAGTTTGGTGCAGCATCTTCGGCCAGCCTGGCTCGGCATGGAACTGCCGCTGGCCCGGAAAGCAGCGGAAGTCTGTGAGTACATTCAAAGTGATTTGCTGGAGTGTTTCTACACATCCTCAGCAACCTACAAGGCAGGTGATTTCAGTTCCCTTTTACTCACGGGAATGGAGCCTTAGCAGGTTACACAGAAAGTGACATTAATTCCGAGCCTCTTACTCCCTCTCTGTAATGCAGCCTTCACACAATTCCCACCTCGGGTTGCTGTACCTGGCCCTTCTCCAGCCCACGCCAAATGTAACTGAAGAAAACTGATGGCTAAAATGCTGTGGAAAAACCGCTGACAGAGAGGTGACCAGGAGGTAGAGGGACTTTCTGAGCGGCCTGTTCTGAGCTCAGAGCTCAGCCAGGGCTGCCGCCTGCCAGTGTGAAGACCCAGGAAGCGCTTCGTGGTCTCTGAACTCGCAGGGACCTGGATGTCTGCCACTGCTCTGGCTGCCTGGATGCAAAATCGCAGTCAGTCATGGCTTAAAACATCAGCTGTCCATGGAATCCATACTGATGAGAAACACCCCCCCCCAAAAAAACCAAAGCTGAGCCCAGAAATTCCAGCCACGCTATCCACCGTCCAGTCCACACTTCCCTGGAGCCATGGTAAGTGCACAGTGTAGGAACTCCCAGCTTGTCCACAAAACTTCACCACCAGGGGATGGCACGAATCAACTGTTCACACAAGATAATCTCAAATAAAACTGCGATGACAAAGTGAACACTGTCCTATATGCATTTCTGTCATGATTTGATTTAGAGTGTATTTCGTATGCTCTATTCCATTGCATCTGTAGGGATCATATCCTAAAAGAAACTTTCATCAAAGCTGTAAGACAGAGAGAGACAGACAGGACGGAAGAGAGAGACAGGCAGAGAGAGGGGAGAGACAGAGAGACAGACACAGATCTGGGTTTACATTTCCTGGGCAGACCACAGATCCAGTAACTCTGATGCTCGGGGCGAGGCCTAATCCCGCTGTGTTTTTGATGTTCAGGCAGGTAGGGGCAGCTAGTTAGTCACCTCCAAATGACCGGGCTCGCCCACCTATCTGCACGCTAGGAGTGGGCAGCTCCCTGACTCAGCACCAGAGATGACCTCCAAGGCCCGCTCACCCACAGACCTTGCTGCGGCCTTGAGCCCGCTGCTGTTCGGCGCTGGGCTTGGGCCGTGAGTGCCGGGGCTGCTCACCTCCTCTCCGAGGCCGGCTGCTCTCCTGCGCACTCAGCGGCTCAATGCAGTGAGAAACCACACTGACCTGACCAGAGCACGCCACTCTCCAGCAGCACGCGAGGCTGGGCAAGCACACCCAGCCACGGCCGCAGGCGGCAGCTCGCCGGGCGCGCCTTCCCACCGTGCACCTCCCCAGGGTCCGCCTGTGCTGCAGCGTGGAGCTCTTCAGGTTAACAGGAGTCCAAGGGCTTTATCTAGCAGTTGAAAGCAGGGCTACACTGCCCAGCAAGTCAGAGAGAAACACGTGGAGATCACCCTTCCTGTGAAGTGCAAGTCACACACTAAATTGCAACACAGAGGTCTGCACAGATGAGGGGGGACAGTGTCCTTTTTTCACTGTTAATTTAATGGTTTCGTCTATGAAGAGTGTTCTTAAGACAATACCTGAGAATCATTCAGATAACCTTTCACTAGGAATGTGTGGTAAAATGTTACATTCCTGACTCATCAGAGTTTAAGAGAGAGAACACAATGGAAACGATCAGTGCTCAGGTAACGTGGTTTTCCAATGATAAACTTTATACACATGGGGTAGAGGCTTAGCCCACAGTAAATCATCATTGCTGGTTGGTTATACTCATATTGTACTGCTGCTCCCACGGAGTCTCATCTAGACTTCAAAACCAATAAAACATTAACAATTACGTGTATGGGTGATGGGTTCTTGTATGTCATGTTGGGACAAGTTTTACTTTGTCAGCTAAGACATTAACTAAAGTCCTACAGCTACCAAATTTGCATAGTGTTATAATCTCAAGAAAGAGGGAAAGAGGGAAGAGAGGACAACAGGAGGGGCTTGAGATGAGAACTGTAGGAGGGGATCCTTTCAGGATGAAGGCTGGGAAATGCATTTAGCTTCATGGAAGGTGGGCCTGGGGGTGCTCACTCTGTGACCTGCCTTCGAGAGGATGCGTCTGCCATGCAGGCTCCTGGGTCCCTGAACTAGAGGCTGCTCCATTCACTCTGTCAATGACCTCCCACCAGGGATAGGCCAGGACGAGCAGGAGAAACACCCGGGCCACTCATGGGTTGAACATTCAGACCCCACTCACTGGTGCTGCACAAAACCTCTAAACCCCACCAGCCACAGGCTATGTGGTAACTGCTTCAACTCACAAGTCTGTTTTGCCACAGATCACCAGAAAATTCCCCACAGAAGGGCTCTCCACATACCTTGTTTTCAGGGTGACATCTATCCAACATTTTGACAGAAATGAAAGGGGATTGTTCATTTTGAGGGATTAGGGTAAATATAGACTCTCTGCTTTTTTTCCCCCACATTTTGACTCGGTTTTACAATTGCTTTGGTGGCACGTCTAGGCTGATAGCCCTGAGTACAATTCTGGTTAGTTTGGGTATTTTGAATGTCTATACAGCCACTAACCACAACCACACACACACACACACACAATCACAAGTGAACTCATGTGACTTGATGGGGCTCTCCACAACAGGACCCCACCCCCCAAATAGCCTCCTTTCTGTATGGGAGGGTGGCACACCCACACTCAGGGCCCATTCCTGGCTTAGGGGCCCCGGGGAGCCCATCCCAAATGCACTTATTTCCTAGTTCTTTTCCTAGGACCTCACGCCCTGATGCCTAAGGAAATTCCGGGGTTCGCAGGGTTAAAACAAGCAGTGAGCACCAGGGCCCGGGGGCTCAGGAACTGATTAGGAGGCTCCCAGATGGGGTGGGGGCTGCTGCTGTCCTTCCCTGCGTGTCCCAGTGCTGGCCAGCTTACCACTGGTGCCAGGACAAAGCACTCAACAGACACTTGAGAGGCATTCAGACTCTAGTCATCCGGCTTGCAGCCACGTGAGGAAGCATCACCCAAAATCAATCCGCGTGTCCACACTGGCCAGCATGTGCCATTTCCCAACGCTGCGCAGGTCCAGCCCTATCTGCTAACAGACAGTGGCAGCGTGCAATAGGCCAGCAAAACCCCTCCTGAGGAATCCAGAAGCAGCAAGCTCTGTAATGACCTGGGTTTGATCTGGTGTTTTAAACTCTTGGCTTCTTGTTGCTGTCGCTTTGGTGGTGGAATCCATCTTCACAGTGACCTACACCCCCAGCCCTCTCTCCTTTTAGTTTTGTGACTGAGTCTAATTGCTCAGGCTGTGCTTGGATTTGAAATCTTCCTGCCTCAGCCTCCTAGGATAAACTTATGCTTTTAAGACATGTACTCTTCCCAGTATTTGTCATCAGATAGCATATTAAAGACTGAAAAGGTTTCAAAGCCACTGTCTGATCTACATTACTCCAAGCCCAACCTGTTGTGGCAAAGTAAAAATCTGCACACTCAAGTTCAAGTTTTCATGGTGGTAGCCTGATCTTGGCGGAAGAGATTCTGAGCTCACAGCATCTTTTTCTTTTTCTTTTCTTTTCATTTTGGTACTAGGGAACAAACTCATGACCTTGCGCTTGCCAGACAGGCACTTAGGCTGCTGAGCTAAATCCTTGGCCCATCACAGCACCTTTCCTGACAGCCAGGGAAATCAAGATGGTTTGAGAGAACTAAATAACATGGCCTAATACTTTAGTCACTGCATCTTAAGAAAATAATCCAAAGAAATAACTAATAGTGATAGTGTTTCCTATAGCTCCCCCAAACGATATGAGAACCCAGAACACTGGCATAAGCAGCAATCTACTGTCTCTTCCTCAAGCAGTCTCCTAACGGTCAGTTCCCGAGTTTGCTTCTGCAGAAGGAAGATACCTCAGCTGTGAGGATTCTGCCTGAGGCACCATGGGCACCGACAATGACCCTGGGTGCCAGTGAGCAGCTGCCAGCTTGCCTCATGCTCTCCCTGCACAGCTGGGGCCTGCTGCCCCTCACAGCCTCCTGCTCCCCCACAGACAGACTTCAGGGAAATCTGAAGAAAACCACAGAAAAAGGAGGCCGAGGCTCCTTTTCACTTAGCCCGCAGCACAGTCAGATTCTGTTTCCAAGGATGGTATAAAGCAGGCCACTCGCCATCAGGAGACAATGTCCAGGTCCCCTTCCTGTGAGGAAGGCCCTGCACTTGGGGTATGCAGGGATGCGTCATCCCTGGGTCCACTCTGCTTGATCAGCCTGGCAGAAAGCGGCGTGCTGGGTTCTGTTTGGATTACTGGCACTGTCCACCTCCGGGGAAGCTGAGGGTAGCTGTGCTGGCTCCCAAGGGCCCAGGTGTCCTGACGTGTTCCTAGCTATTGCTGCTGAGCACCTCCCAATTCAGTTGCTGTGGACAAGCCGGGCATCAGCTGCAGTGTGCCCTGCAGGCTCTGGCCTCATATGAGAAGCTGGGATTCTGGCCTACTTTGCTAAACTTAGCTGCTGTAAAGACAGGCAGGGCTCATGCCCATGAGCAGTCTTACTAGGACTCCAGTCCCTCAGACAGCAACCTCAAGCTAAGTGAGTAGCAAAGGGCACTGCTCTGGGGAGGAGATCTGGGGGCCCTCATCCATCTGCAGATGGGACGCTGGGGTACCTGCATGCCTCCATCTGCCCGGCCCTCTCGGAAGGCAGCTGAGCCTTGCAGAGGAGCCGTGGAATCTGGGAGTGTGGGCCAGGGCTGAGAGAACTCTCCTTGTTTGTGGGATACTCTGCTGTTGGCGCACTGTGCTTGGGGTCACCAGAGAGGGCACGGGAAACAAAAAGGCCCATGGTGTGGCCTGGTGATCTGCTGTGGCAGAAATTTTGCATCTATGAGAGGCATGTGGCCACTAGCCAGGCAACCCGCTGAGATTTCTTTAAAACCTTAACCATAAACGAATCTTATCAACCCACCCATCTCACACCAAAGTCTCCTTTGTTGCCCAGAACATATAGTTTTTATTTGCTCTAAATAGCTCACCCTGAAACCCTCCCACGGCAGGGAAGGGGTCAGAGTGGTGTCCGGGGGCCTCAGCAAGGGCTGGGACTACGCTCCTCCAGGCTCAGGGCTCAACCGAGCAACGTGAGTATACATCTCAGCCAGTGGGAGCCCCCTCTCTGCACGAGGAGGCCGCAGCCATCCACCCAGCTCCCCGCGCGGCTGGTACGGAGGTGCGAGGTTAAGGAGGAGTTCAGCATGATGGGCGTGGTGGTGCATGCCTGAAATCCTAGCACTCTGAGAGGCCAAAGCAGGAGGGTTGCAAGTATGAGTCCAGAACCCGGCCTGGGCAACTGACCTCCTTAACAAGACCCTGTCTCGTAGTAAAAATAGAAAAAGGGCTTGGCTATAGCTTGCTGAGAAGTACAACCCACTACCAGTCCCTCCAACCCCCTAAAAGGGAGGAGCCTAGCATTTCCATGGGTTCGGGTCCCTGTGCAAGCTCAAAGGGTGCTCACAGAAGCTCCGTGCTGACAACGAGCACACCTAGAGCACCGGAGACTCCTCAGGACAGCAGGGTCATGGGCACTGCCATGGACAATGCTTCTCCACGAAGGCATGCGTTAGAAAAGGATTCCTAGCTCTTGGCCAATTTCACAAAGCTGGTACTCAACAAATACAGGTGGAGGTAAACTGAATGTAAACTCATGGGTCAAGGTATGGGTCAGACACCTCAAGTGCTGCTTCCACCACTGTAACCATGAGCACACGATTTAATCTCATTACAGTCTGCCGGCCTCTTGTGCAGAGCGGACAGTTGGCACTGTCCCGCAGAACTGCTCCGATGACGCCTTCAAATGCTATGTTAAGAAATATTCTTAGCCCCAGTGCAAGCAAATGCTCAATAAGGGATTTGGTTGTGGTTGTTACCACCATGATATTTAGCGAGGTAGTGTGGAAACACCCTGTGCAACAGGAGCAAGATCCCGTACACTTTTCATCCTGCTATCGCTGTCTACCTACCCATCCACGCACCCGGCCCCTCCACTGCTCCTCTAGCGCCAAGTGGTTCTGATGTAGCAACCCAGGGACCAGGCATCCTCCTTAGATCCCCTAGCTGACTCTAACACATGAACACTGTAATGAATTGAAATGATTTAAAGGAACTGCAAGAGGAGATACTGAGCTTTCTCAGTTTCTCTTTCTATTGAAAAGTTAAACATTAAAAAAGACGAAAAAGGAGCTTCAATCAGCTGAATGAACACTATACTCAGGATTTGGGTAACACCTTCTACTTAGATGATAACCCTTCCCTGAAAGGTACTGCATTCAGTGACCACAGAGGCTGTGGTACAGTGCCCATCTCTGGCCCCCCACCCTGTGTTTGGGTTGCCATCTTCTCTTGGCCCTACTGATGCCTTCTGTCCCTGTTGGAACTCTGAATACGCCAAGGCCCTCTAGCCGCGTTCCGTTATCTGCATTATGTGAGCATAGGCAGTGGGCTTCGTTTGTGTCTCCTGTGTCTTGCACGATGCTCGCACAGCTTCATCTGATGGTATCAGGTGACACTGTCTCCTGTCACCTCTGCTCAGTTCTCTGCAGTCTCTGCCCAGCCCTGGCCTGTGGCTCACTCCCGCCTTACGCCCTGAAGTCTTGCACAGTCTCAGTATCTCCCTCTGCAGAGGACATCAGCAAGAAGGTGGTCCACAACCTATCAGGAAAGCTGCTGCCCTGAGTTGGGAAGGAGACCCTTACCTCCCAGCTTTCCTTCCTAATCCCTGGGTCTCCTCCTTTGATGCCCATGCCTCTCAGCTCAGATATGTCACTTACCTAAGCCAGCTGCCCACAGTCTGCTGGTTCCTCTGACCCTGCTTCCTAAAAGAAATGAGTAGCTGCCTCCAACATCTCTGTGCCCTCCTGTATGTCCCTGTTACCACCTTCTAGGCCCGCGACTCTGGACACCATCACAGGTTACGACATTCCCTCCCCGCCCCCAAGTTCTTCAGGAGCAGGCCTGCTGCGTCTCTCACAAATGCAGCAGCAGGAGCCATCGCCTCCTCTGCTCTCCTCTCCCACGCTCCCACTCCCCCGGTCTGTGGCCTCCCTTGGGGCTCCAGCCCAAGGCTTGGGGTCGCTCCTGAGCAGCCATGTCCATGGCTGGGGTGGAGGTCCCCTAGCCCTGGACCACCTTCTTGCTGATGTCCTCACCTCTTCCCTGCCCCATGTGTCACCCTGCGGAGACCTGAATCTGCCTAGGATTCTCTTTTCCAGCCCAACCGAGTGACTGAGCCACTGGAAGCCGAGGCTCCAGCGCCACAGTCTTTGTGGTCCTCCCCACGGTCTCCCAGTGTCCTTCAGTTGTCAGCATCCTCACCTCCGTAGCCACAGTCACCACAGACAGAGGCACACTCGGGTCCACAAGCTTTCTCGTGCCTTGTTTCTGTGATCAGGAGGTTCTTCTCACCCCAGCCACTGGTGGACCGAGTCTCTCTGCTTCTTTAAGGAAATGGATCTGACACTCACCACTGTGGCTACCTTTCTCTCATGGAGAGCACCTGCACTGGGTAAACTGCACACCCTATTCCTGCAGCCCGGGCTGGTGAATGTGACCTTATTTAAAAACAGGGTCTGTGCAGATGCAAGGAAGTTAAAATGAGTTTGTTCTGGATTAGGAAGGGCCCGAATCTAATGCCAGGTGTTGTTGAAAGAAGAAAATCTACACATAGACAGGAGGAGACCACCACAGACCATGGAGGTGGCAATGTGTCCACAGCCAAGGGAAGACACAGGCTGCCTGAAGCACTGGAAGCCACAGGAGAAGAAGCCTTAGGGCTTTCACAAGGGGCATGGCCTGGGTTTCCAGGTGCACAGCCCAGAACCACGAGACAGTAGTATCTGTTCTTTTAAAACATCCCACTTACGAGTATCCTCACAGCAAGCCCAGGACTCTGCCCTCATCCCACAGTTACTGAGTCCACTCACAGATGCTAAGAGGGACATCTAACCTATATCTCAGAACCTGGTCCTTATTTACAGAACTAATCTCTGCAGTGTGCCCCATCACTGGCAATGCCAAGACACACATGCTCCCTGCAGGCCCCTGGCACACTGATGGCGGGTCCCAAGGGGCACCTGCTGGGTTCCAATCTTGCCCATATTCTCTTTGTGTCCTCAGATGTTCCTTCTCATACATTGCTCATCACCTTATTTCACCTTATTTGGTGGCCAGTCCTGTGCACATCCACTGTGATAGGTACCCAGATTCCCGGAGTTCACATAGTGCATTCTGTGTCTGCCCATTTGTCCCCACCATACGTCCTTTAGAACTGTAGATATCTATTATTGGAATGTTCACATAGTATATGATCTATAAATAAATATCTCTGAATAAGTAAAGCACTTACATCCCCACTGCTATTTTCTTTTTTCGCAGTTCTAAATGTGCTTCTGTCCATGATACAAGCCAGCACTTGGGTCTCCACTAGGAACCAGCCTCTGGCTTCGGAAAGCAAGGGGCTCGCTCTCCTCCCCAGAAAGCGGCACCTGCAGTGTCTGTGAGGAGTGATCTCTTGACTTGCCCTAAGACCAACAAAACAGACACTGCCAGTGACACCGGTCCAGCACCCTAAGCTGCTCATGTGCTGCAAAGAAAGGAGGAGGACCAGGAGCCAACAGAAGACTGAAGCCCTGTCACCTTCATACCCCCAAGCCAGCACTGACGGCCATGTGTCAAAGCATATAATATACCTGTGGAACAAACGTGACATCAGCTGTCAGGACAAACACAAGAGCAAAGCGGGCAGAGCTCTAGTGCTCACGAGGGTCACCTGTCAGAGGACTGAGCTGGGAGCACTGACTCCCATCTCTAGGGACCTTAGGTGGCTGTCCAGGTTTTTGTGCAGGGGCTGGCAGAGCTCACAGGAGGGGGCATGTTTGTGACATTCCCAGCAATGCTGCCCATTCTGCTAGCTGAAGCTCCCGAGGGGCCTGGATTGGGATTGGAGGCCCCTCCCACCTAGGGGTCTAGCTTCTGCCTTGTAAGCAAGTGACCACAACTGCACTCTTTTTCACTGGAAGAACACCCCTTCTCTCCTCCGTCTTGGGATGTGAAGAGCAAGGATGTGCTCGGCCTCTGTGACACCTGCCCCATGCGTGCTGCAGACAGGCAGGGGACAGGACTTCAAGCTGAGTCCATGGCATGTTGACCAACTGTACCGAAATGTATGATGTTAAAATAAATCATGCTGCTTTGCAGGTACTTTCCATACGAATAATAGCATAGTCCACACTCAAACCCCATGGAGATAGTACGTAAGTTAAATGTTAACTATTTCTGTAAACAGTGACTTTAGTCATTTCTAGGTTTCATAATTTAACCACCAGTTACTGCCATGGTAGAAGCTGTTTAACAAACCAGTCAAGGGATTCATATATTGAGGAACTAGAGTCTAGTCACTAGACTAATCAAATCTGCATGTGATTGACTGGAATAAAATTCGAGAGGAGATTATGCCAGAAATCTTCAATTAATGACACTGAGAACATGAACTCAGTTTGGAAGAAAACAAACGTGTTGTCAAAGGCTAGATCTGGGGCAAATTCTGAAGTGGCAGTTACGTAGCAGAAGAGGCTGGCTCTGGGAAGCACTCCTAGGTACACCTCCATCTTGTATGTTGCACAAGGAATATGTACCCAACCCGATTTTATATACCAGGAACTTACTCCACAGCACACAGGAACAGAAATTCAAGCCCGTTTTCTGATGTCCTATGTTCAGTGTTGTGTTTATTTCTTGCAGTATTGAGAATTGAACCCAGTGCCTTCACACTGAACTACAGACCTCCTCCTTCCTTTAAATTTTGACACAGTTAAGTTACCAAGTTGCCCAGGCTGGGTTAAAGCTTGTGATCCTCCACCTTCAGCCTTTCAGAGTGTTGGGATTCCAGGCAGTACCACCATGCCAGCTTGCTTTATTTTGTTTCTTGTCACTGCGTACTTGGGTTCTGGGACTCAGACACAGCATCCAGCTCTGTCAGTCTGTTCCGCTCTGTCCTATTTTTCTAGTACCTGGCTCAGGTGATAGCACCAAGCAGTTGCTATGCATGGATGCACATGCAGGGACATGTATATTAATGGATGCATGGACACATGCAAACATACATGCTCATGTGTATGTTTATAACGTGCTTAATTAAGGAAGTATTCATCACTAATGTGATGGGTGCCACTACTGACTTTTCATGTATTTCTACAGCATAAGACATTAAGAGATTTTTCCTCTGTTTTATACTGAGCAGACCAACACATTAGCAGGGACTCTGGAATCACCTGAGAGGTGTCTGCTTACTATGCCCATACTCTAGCTCTGTCCCATCTCCTGTTTTATTTAGCATGAAAACCAAGAATTAAGAATTTTTCTTAAAAAATTCTTAAATGATTAAAAATGAAAAGAAAAATAGTATGTTATGAGACATGAAAAATATATGACATGAAATTTGCAGCATCTGTAAAGAAAGCTTTCTTGAAACTCAGTAACAAACATTTGCTGAAGTAATTGCTTCTGGAAGCTTTGGCTCCCCAGTGGCAGAGCCAAGTGGGCATGAGAGAGACCATGTGACCTGTGAAACCGAAATTACTCCCTAGGGGCTCCTTTACAGAAAAGCCGTGGATGTCACTGAGCTGTAAGGCAATGCAGAGCTTCATGACAAGAGTAGTTGGTACAGGTCGGACAGAATGGAGCGCTGAGTTACTGCAACACAACTCACAAGTCAAGAGTTTGGGGGTTTTTAAGAGCAAGCTGCTAAAATAGTATTTGCACTGTTCAATTTTGCTATGTGCCATGTACAGCAGTTTAAAAAGTGTATTTGGTTTTTATTTTATGAATGAAATTTTAATGATAATTATTTTAAGACCAGAAGATGAATTGTGATGATAAGGTTGGCCTGTCCTCTGGGGTACTTTATGCTTAATTCACATCCCTTGGTCACTTTGGAACCTCAGCAATGACCTGGGGAGGGAAAGAAATTCCTTGAACTCAGAAGGGGATGGCAAGAGAGCATCTATCACCAGGGAGAGCAGAGCGCTGGAATTGACCTGAGTACCAGGCGGATGGAAGACCTCAGACACTGCACCCAGGCAGGAAGTGCGAAGCAGTGGTGGGAAGGAAGCACAGGGTGCAGATCATTTACCGCTGAGATGACGGAGGGGAAGGGGACAAGGAGAAGTCAGGAGCGAATTTGGTGACACCTCTACAGTCACCAAAACAAAGATCATTTTGACAGGCTGCCCCTCCCCTGGGTCTGTCTGAACTGCTCCCAATCCCATCTTCCCTGTCCTCAGAGTGGACAAACTGCTCTGATTTGGAGGTATTATTTATTCATACAATGCCACACATAAATTTTAAAACCGTGGTCATTCCCATGTGTCTGCACTGGTGGTCACTGTGTCTTCTTAAAGAGCTGAGTTTTAAGATCTTATGTTTTCCTTTTTCTTCACTTCCAGGTCTAGAGTTTGTTAAATAATCAAAAACCAGATTATTTAGGAAGAATGATCAATGAAAGTTCTGCAGAAAACCAAAGATTAGCACAACAGATCCCACATTTCTATTTGTGATAGGAAAAGATGTGGAATTTCTAGTAATTGAAGTGTCATAATAAAACCCAAAGCTATTAAATGAGGGAGGGAGGGAGGGAAAGAGGGAGAGAGACTATCAGTTCATAATGGAATAGAATTGGCCATCATTTTCTATAACCGGTCTTGCATTTTTTGTGTCCTGAATACATGCCCAAGTTACAAAAGGGTGTGGGAGGCTGGGGTGCTTTCTTACCCTTTCAGTCAAAGGCATGTACCCTAGAAACCATATCTGCAGTCTCCCCAAAGGCTTTGGTGCTTGTCACGGGGCTGTCCCACCTCAGCATCAGGGCAAGACTGCTGTGACTGGCTGCCCTTTCCTTAGCTAAGACATAGCACCAAGCTTAACTATCATACTTCTAATAACAGTTACATTACTTTCCAAGTCAGAAACTCTGTCTTGTACATGTGGTCTCTGCAGGACAGGCTTACAATGTAAAAATAAAACACGGATACATTTAAGACTGCTGTCCCAGTAAAGGAGAGCGATTCTTGGGTCCTTCTCAGGGACAGTTGCAGAGCTGTACGCCATGGGGACAATGGTGTCAAGTGTCTGACACAGCGCGGGTGGGTCCGTGCACAATGTCTGCCTTTCAGAGCCTGGCAGCTCAGGAAGCGCCTGCGCTGGGCTGCCGGGCCTGGTACCGGCTGGGGTGAGCTCCTGCTGGTTTTAAAGGATAAAAATAACTTTAAAAGTCTTCAAGTGGAGGAAAAGTCATTTGCATCCCCCAAATACTCACATAATAAACCAAGATTTCCCTGATTAAGACAAGGGGTGACTACCACCAGACCCTGGGGGGGAATGTGTCATATGAGACATCTTTCTCAAGTGGGCTCCCGTGTGTCCCTACCAGGCTTCCTGCTGTTTGATTTACTCTTAGGTAAGAGCTCTCTTCAGTCAAGACAAGTTTTTTTTGCTTTGTTATCTCCTTTGTTGAACATTTTGAGACAACCATTTGTGTCTACCCATAAACAGAATCAGAACGAATGCGTGGAAAGCAGCTCATCTCTTGATCTGGTGAGGCAGGTACTTTTTAAAGTCTATTTCTGACTTAATCACAGTGAATACTGAAAGTAGTCCATCTGGATCTTTTGTTGAAAGATAATCTTAAATTAAGATTATCTTAAAATAACCTTAAATTGATAATCTTCATAAGGAAATGAACACAAGCAGAAGCTGACATTTCTGTCATGAAAATAAATTCGTACAATAGCTCAGTATAGGGGTAAACCTGATTTCCTTGAAATTTCACTAATACTTTCTATCTTTATCACCCTGTGCATTTTGAGTTATTTCCAAAGGGATCTGGTTACCCTGGCAATAAAAAGGTGTCATTTAGCTTCTATACAAGCCCTGCCCAGCGTCTAGAACGGCATCACTAGATGTTGGCTTGCTCTGGATAAAGCACACAGTCTCCAGGACGCCCCACAGACTGTAAGGGACTGAGCTCCTGCTGGCTGTGTGACGGGCGGCACTGTGTATGCTGACTGACGGGAGGGGCAGCGTGGAGCAAAGGGATGTTTGGGTCTCTGGCCAGCCCAGGTCCCAGGACGGTGGTTCTGGTAACTAAGGGCCCATGCTGACCCTGAGCTCAGCCGCCACAGCTGCCCTTCCTGCCCAAGCCTGCGGCCCTGCCTGGCTCCTTGTGCTGCCTTTGTCCGGCTCTCTCAGCCTCCTCCTGCATTTCCTTTGGGATCCTTCAAGGATGGATGCAGAGTCAATGTCTGCCAGGCCCTTCTGAGTTTGTTCATACTGATGAGTCACAGACCAAACTTCTAATGCCATCTGCATCCCTCTTACAACTGACTCCAAGCTTCACAGCCACCCTGATATCCTTGCCAGCCTGTCTCCACCCACCTCCTCAGCCTCATTTGACCAAGTGGCTGGGTATAGGGCCTGTGGACAGTACCTGCTACCTCTCTTCCGGCATCTGTGTTCAGCTGGAAGGCCTCACTCCCTACACTTCTGTTCTGGATTCTCATGATGAAACTGCACAGTTCCATCTGTGGAGGGTCGTCTCGGGGCCTCTGCTGCGCTCTGATATCCTCAGCTGTCACCCTTGCCTCCCCACTTGGCCTCAGAATCTGGGTGCAGGGGCCAAGTCCACGCCGGCACCCTATGTGATACTCAGCTAACTCTGCACCACCAGGCACCTGTGACCATGTGCGGGCCAATGGTCAGATCCTAAGCGTTTAAAACCAAAGTAATGTAACTTCCAAGAGCAGCACAAGAGCATCCCTGACAAGAAGCTGCAGTGTTTTCTTTATGGTGTCTGTTGCCTTAATAGCAACGATTAGGAGGTGAGTGTGCAGTCTTTGGGGCTCAAAGTGTGCATGTGAAGGTGAGTGCGTGTGTGTAGTTATACTCCCTGCACAAGACACACCCAGACGTGCTGACAGGTGGATGAAGTGCTGTCTCGATACACCTTGGTCGAGGCTACTACTGAGCTGCTTGTTCCAGTAAGCAACAGAATGCTCATTAGGGAAGGGACATTACGTTACTTGGAGAATACTGGGAACAAGACAACAGCAAAAGGATGAAGGCACTGCTCCAGGGCTCTCTAAGTAGTATGTAAGTAAACAGACCACCCCCACCAAAGAAACTCCTGCTCAGCTGACTAGCTGCAGGAGGGTGTGCGATCAGGAGACAGCTGCCTGTGGACACTGACACGCCCCTCCACAGACTTCCTCGCACTGCCCTTTGCACAACCACCCCAACTTTTGCAGGACCCCAGGACCTCAGGAATCCCTCAGGAAGCCTTTCTACAAGCCAGGAAGGCATGGCCAGCTGAAGTAAAGGGGCAATCCTGGAACCCACACTGGTCAGTCTCTTCCATCCTCTCAAAAAGTCAGGTCCAGAGCTGCTCAATTACGATCACTAATTTTGTCTGTTTTTTCAGTTGCAAAGAGTGCCACGTCACTGTGAGACTGCTTAACTCTGTGCTCAGGCAGCCCAGGAGGAAGATCAAAGGCCTTGGAAAGCTCGGCTGAGGAGGAGGCTGCAGGAGCACGATGGGCAGGCGGCGCACTGTGAGGCTGCCAAGGCCCAAGGGTACTGTGTTGGGGGTCTGACGTCTGCGGTACTAGTGGCTCCAGAAGCGGGGGGAGGCTCCACATTAACGCAAATATTAACTGAAGACACACAACATGCTAAGCAATCCACCTGTTCAAAGGGCTGGGCTCAACTCCCAGTCTGTCACGGTTATTAATTTCTATGTGTACCTATCACACTGTTTTATTCAGTAAATGTTAAAACCTACACAGCAGTGACAGCGAACCTTTTAGCAACAAGCGCCTAAACTGCAACTCAAACCCACTTGATCACAAAGCTCCAACACTGCAACTGAACCTGAATACTGAGGTTTTAGTTTAGAAAAATCAACTCATACAGTAACATCTTTTGTGTTAAAAACAAATAACACACGTGCCATGGGTTTCTCACCACTGCATAGGGACTTTGTGGCTTGTCACAGAGGTTGGCTCCAGGAGGTCACCACTGAAGCTATTCTGAAACATTTTCAGAGACAAAAGCTGACTCAATGTGAGCAAAATATCCAACTTTGTTAAACTGCGTTAGATTCTGGCCCAGGTCTTCCCCACTTCGAGTACCCACTCCCTGACTTGCAGACAGCTACTTCCACAAGTAACTAGGCAGTGCTGCATTTGTGGCAGGAAACCGCTTGTGGAAGGTGCCAGGAGGATGCACTGGGGATGGCCTCTTGGCCCTGGCTGGAGACTTGGGTGATCTCTCACTGCACTGGTCCCTTCCACCATGTTGTCCTCCTGGGCAGCTGCAGAGCCAGGGAAGGGCACGGCCGACTCTTTCCACTGCCAGGGCAGGCAGTGACAAGCCCAGTGCTCTGAAACTTTGAGTGCTGCTCTCTGGTATCTTCAGAATCCACCTGGCTCTTCTCTCTGCCACGGCCCACACCTCCTTCGGGGACAGAGAGAGGTAGCTTCTAAAAGATGAGAGGGCTGAAGTTCTGTTTCACTGCAGAAGGGATTCAATCTAGGAAGAGCGGACTATTAGACCTCACTGACATCCCCTGACTGTGGCCTTTGGGAGGCAGGAAAGCAGTGTCTACAGCCAGGGCAGGTCACTGGTCTCCATTCCTCAGCACCTACCAGCCTCACAGGACAGATCAGTCAACTGACAGTCAAAAGAGGGTGGGAGGGAAGCGGTGTTTAATAAATACCCAAATGCAAGGGGAGACATATAAATGAAAGTTCACATAACGATGGTTGCCCTATGGACCTGAACATAACAGATAGAAGTGACCACTGCTGGGAATTGAAATCCTGTACCCATACAAACTCCTGAACACATGGCTCACAGCAGTCGGGGTGGAAACCCCTCTAATGTCCACGACGCGATGGCCAGGTGGACAAACTGTGGAATGTCCATACATCACTGTCCATTCCAAGATGGAACAAAGTACCAGTCCATGTGACAGCACAGATAAATCCTTAAATAGTCATGTGAAGTGGAAGAAGCCAGCCACAGAAGATCATGCCTCTTACACAGATCATTTACATGGACTGTCCAGAGGGTAAGCCCAAAGATGCAGAAGTGCATCTGTAGTTGCCAGGGACCACAAGTGAGTATGAGGAAGGAGAATGGATGCCAGTGGGTGCAAGGGTTCTTTGTGGAGTGATGAAAACGCTCTAAAACACACTGTGATGATCACACAACTTTGTGGGTTCACTAAAACCCACTAATTAGTACGTACAAAGTAGGCCAATGAGTATATGAATTATATCTCAATAAAGCTGTTAAAAGTAATTGTGAGGAAGTTTCCATTTTATCCTTTTGTTGTTTCAATACAATTTTTCAACAAAACAAAGTAAGTCAACATAAAAGAGGTATGCTCAATTGTATTTTAATGGAACTGGAAGAACCACAGATATATTTAATATGTAATTTCTAATGCCAACAAGTTCCAACACTGCAACTGAACCTGAATACTGAGGTTTCAGGTCCTGCTGCTATCAGGACATATCAGTGAATAATGTGTGTTACATAATAAAAGAATTAGAATTATTAATCTTCAGAGAAAAATTCTGTGCAAAAATCACAGAACTATGGTCACAGTATTATCAAAAACAATGTCATAGTACAATCAAAAGCAATTAACTAAAAAAATCTACACATCTAGGACATTTCAGAAATGTGACTGTAAGCAACACCAATAACAAATGGGGCAGGCAGCTGTAGACGAGCGAGTCAAGGGCACTGAGCCTTTCCTACTAGCTCTGCTCCTTTGAATCCCTCTGCACCTGCCCCTGGAAGGATTCTTGCAGACAGGTGGGGAGAAGCTACTTTCTGTTTAGCAGCATTGCTGATCTGAGAGAGTGCCTTGGGCTTCCAGCAGCAGTGGAGTTCTAGGGATTACTCAGAGGTCCCCCAAAAGCAGGAACATTATTGCGGGTAATGGCTTATCATTCATGATTGAGAGGCAGGGGCAGGAAAAAAGTGCCCTCCTGAAGTGAGCAAGATGAAGAGGAAGACCAAGTCTTACCACTGTCACAAGAGGCCTTGTTCGGTATCTTCATCATCCCAAATCCCTGCATTGTAGGGACTATAACTGCCACTTAACAGCTGTCAAATTGGAGGCCCCTCGAAGCCAAAAGAGAAAACACTCCACATAAATCATTGAGGACAGAGACGCCAGGTGAAAGGGTGTCTCTGCTCCATGTCCTGCTGCAACCAGGCCCTGAGAGCAAGGCCCACCGCAAAGACACGGCTCTGTAAATATTCGCAGAATGAGTACATTCTGTTTCAAAATGAAAAGAAACCTTTGTTCAATGTATAGTGAAGGCAAGGTCTGTGTATGGGGCATGTGCCACAGTCGGGTCTCTTTCCCACCCTTGTAATACAGAGACGGCTAGTTTCTTTCCAAATTCCTAACAGTTCGGAATAAAAGTCATCAGAGGTGTTCAAATGGACCAGATGTGCGTGATCAGTGAAGAGAATACTTGCTCCTTTGCAGTTATTATGCTCAGATTTGTCACTAGGAAAGGAAAAGGTGCTATTATAAAGCTTATCTTTATGGACTGTTCTTTTTGGTCACATGTAGATTAATTTCAGATATTCATCATTGGGCAACTAGTAGCCATTTTAAAGTACCCAAAGTATACTTCAAAAGTTAGAGATACAAATACTGTTTAATTCTGGACCAAATACAGAGTTTGTTATTGCTGATGTTCTTAGAAAAATAATCACAGGAACCACAAAAATTACAGGTTTTCACTGAGCAATAAAATTCCCACACTGACTTCAAGACCACCATGACTGTCCTGCAGAAACACCCCCAAACCCACGATGACTGATTTGCTGAGACAGTCAACAAAGGAAACTGCTGTCCTGACTTCAGTATCTTGCTGAAGAGAGAAGCAGTTGCAAAAACAGGATTTGAAAGCTATGACTATTTTAAGTCATCTCTGAGGAGAACTTGCTGAAAGACTATTTGTATCATAAACGGGAAGTTAAAAACACCCTGCTTCAGCCAGGTGAAGCCCGAAGCAGCTACACTTTAGTTTCGTGCTCATACAGAGCTGACTACTACAGACGTGCTGTGTCTGCACAGCGTAGGCAGTCTAGCTGTTGAAGAATTTGTGCCAGTTTGCTAAGTATTCAAACAGCATTCTGCTTGTGAGTCAAGTGCACTGATCTTCTCAATCATGTAAGCTTTGAAAGGGCCTTCACAGGGCACCAGGACCACGAACATGCAAAAAGCTTTTGCGATCACATAGTTTTCCTCCACCTGCCTGAAGCCAAGGTCAAGATGCTTACTGTGAACCTGCGACTTCCCTCCATGGGTACCACATTGTGAGCCCTGCCCAGCCCATATGGGCTGTGAGCACCCCAGACCTCATGCTTTTCTCCTTCCTGTGCACACTGGTGTTTGTTCCTTTCATTTGATTTTAACTAGTGAGTAACAACAACCTTGAGGATGTGACAACATCCCCTGAAACAATTAGGCAGATAGATCACTCTGTCCTAGAAAAACCAGCACTGGAATCTGCTGCTTGGGAGGAGAAATAAGGTAATCTCCATAAAGCCATGCTATGGAGATATTCTTCCCAGCCATTAAAATAACCCAGTATCCTGCCCCATCAAGTAAAGCCTCAAAGATATCTTAATTTTCCTGAAATCGCAAAGGGCTCCACCGTTAGTTACGTAGGAACCACCCAAGAGAGGCCACCAAGGAGACTTCTCCCTGCTGGCCATGGCGGTGGCTGAACGTCCGGACTAATCCCCAAGGCCCAAGGTCAGTGTGACCTCAGCAGAGGCGGTGGCCCCACCACCCAAGTGCCAGGTCTCAGGTGGTGCACAACAGCGGGACAAAGCGCCACTGCGTGTGTGATGTGTGCCAGACAGGGAATGAATGTATGAGTGTGAGTCTGTGAGTATGAGCAGGTGTGCAAGTATGTATTGGCTTTAAACTATGAGTGTTCCATTTCACTGGGACAGGAGCTGCATTTCCTTTCAGAAATATGGGCGAAATTTTCACTAACAGGATTTCCTTAGAGCATAAAAAAGCATTTTAGAAGTAAGGGTTACATTAACAGCATGCAGCAAACGTCACTGATCTCCAGGGAAGCCCTGCTGCCCTTGATTCCCCACCTGCCCAAACTATTCCAGTACCAAGTTCCAGGTATGGGGTCTGGTTATATTTGTCCATAATGCCTTTGATTGTTAATAAAGGTTCCAGAAGAAAAAAAAAAAAGAAAGAAAGAAACATAAAGCAATTTCCATAACAGTTTTAGCTGGGGTAAATTTAAAACAAAACAAAATAAAGAAAATTCATGCAGCTAGGGAGGGTCTTTACTGGTAAAGAAGAAAAGAAGTTGGAGCGCTTCCTTATATAAATTTTATTCAATTTAGAAATGACTGCATCTTAACCTTAACTGAAAGTGGCCAGTACACAAAGGATCAACCTAGCATTATATTCCAAATTTAATGTGCCTAAAGCACAAGTTATTTAGACTTCACTTGCTGGTAAATGATACTGAAATTTGTAACTTCCCTATCCTCTATAACGATAAAATTAAACCCTGTAAACCCTGGCTTGATAGTGCATGCCTGTCATCCCAGCATCCTGGAGGCTGAGTCAGGAGGATCACTTGAGCCCAGTCTGGTGAATTAGTGAGATCTTGTCTCAAAAATAAAAAACAAACAAGGGCCAAGGATGTAGCTCAGTGTGAAGGTCCCGAGTTCAACCCCCAGTACTGCAACAACAAATACAGGTGATGTCCCCTGAAACTGTCTATGGTCTACTGAGAAATTCCATACGCCATCATCGTCATGGCCCAAAGAGCTGTAAGTAGTGGGCGGTCACCTGCCAGAGGGACCTTGGGCACTCTGTCTCTGGGCTTTGCTCTCCAAGGATGTGGTTTGGGGTCCAGAGGCCACAGCAGCAGGTGGGATGTGAGACAGAGCACCTTGCGAAGGGCCAGACCACACACTTTACTCCTCAGTTACTGAGTGGAGGAAGCGGTCTCCAGGGCTTCTGCACATGTGAAAAGATAGGAATAATAATTAAAATCAACTTTTCCGGTTCATCAAATTTAACATCTACCATGAGAAAAGGAAAGTGAGAATTAATCTCGGAGCAGGGTGTGGTGTGCTTTGGGCCAAGGGGTGGGCGTGAGTGGGCCGCATTTGGCCTGTAGTGTTGCTAAGTCCAAGTATGACAGGGTATTCATTTCCTTTCAGTGACACAGTGACACATTGATACACTTGGTAGAAGTGAAGCCCACTTAAGGCTTCATTTGAGGAAGCAGATACCTTGTCTCTCTTTGGAGTAAATGGGGGAAGGGTATTTTAGCAGCTGTGGGCTACTCCTAAAGCACGATGGGGAGAGGTGGAGGTATTAACTGGCAAAGCGCCCTCTAAGAGGGGGTCTTCTTCATGTGCCAGCCCACAGACTAGCTCCTGGTCCTTGAGCAACAGGGATGGCCCGCCTCACACAGGAGCTCCCCAGTCACGATGACAAATTCAGGCTGGGTGGGAGGTGGGAATCAGAAATCCTCTTACTGGTGGAGACCAAATGGAAATGCTTTAAACTGGGATCATAAACAGGGCATCATGGTGGGTAAGATAAGAGGTCCCCAGATGAGCCCCATACGCAGGAAAGACTGCACCTCCCTGGGCCTCAGGCTGGGACACACTGCTCTCCCACTGGCCAAAGCCCATCACATCTGCTATTTGTGCCACTGTGCCATTTGTATTCTCTCTTTGTTCCAGAGACCTTTTTAGCTGTCCTATTGTGGCTCTGCTGACCCTAAGTGACTCTCAGTGGCGGCAAGCAGTAACTCTGAAGGCCAGGCTGTCAGGAACAAGAGGCTAAGGTGACTACCTTTAGGCCATGTGTGCAGCTGCTGACTGCCAAAAGCTGACCTCGGACTACACAGCCCCAGCGTACTCTGCGGAGTTGCCCACCAGTGCCTTTCTCTTCCCTTGAGAGGCCCTCCTGAGCCATGGCCACTGTCTTGGCCTGCTTGTCTGGGAGCTTGAAGCTCGTTCTGGGAATACCAGCCCAGAACTGCCATGCAGAGCCCATGGACACCCCTAGCACCCTCTATCTCTGCCTCTCTCACTGTCTTCCAGGCTGCTCCCATGGGTAGTCCAGTTCCTTCTCTTAGTGGTCCACCCTGGACACACGGTGCACAACTCTTCCTTTAGAAATTTAACATGGGGAGCTTTCAGTTTCCTGCTGGACAGGAAGTTCCATAGGAGCCAACCAACCCTGCTCAGCTGTGACAGGTTGGCATGCTCCTGGAAGGCAGAATGCAATGGCGCCCTCTCACACGTCTCTGGGGAGGCTGGCAGCAGGTGGCCCACGAGAGGGAGTGTGGTGGGACAGTACCACATTCACAGTGACTACTGCCCCCTACCTTTCCTGAGTCCCCACTTGTCCCTGTGGTGGGCTGGTCAGGGGGCCACAGGAGGCACTCACATGGTAGCAGCAGAGCTTGGCAGAGGCCAGGTGTTGGAGGCCTCTGAGCGATAGGGCTCCTGAGCCCAGGGCCAGTCTGTGTGGGCTTCCCCTGGGTTGGCTGCAGTCTCTGGGTCTCATCTGATATACAATTTATATACACTGTAATGGCTTACACTGGAACCACAACTATGAACGCTACTTATGGGCAAACATTTTAATGAAAATATTGAAATGAAAGTAGCTTTAGCATTCACTACCTTCAAAAAACAAAAGCAAGTGTTGGAGTTTCAGAGACGGATTTCAGCTGAAACAGCATTTAACCTGGGCACGCGCAAAGCCACACAGCATGCACATGGCACAGGTCCGCGCACGCGCGCACACACACATACAGCTGCACAAACTGCACAAACACACATACAGCTGCGTGTACTCCCACACAATTTAGGCTGAGCGGCATCCCAGAGCTAGAATTTCTCAGAGGGAAACAGTCAGGGCTGGGAGAGCTGTGTGCTGCAGTCTGTGTGGGACAGCAGGGTGGGTGGCAGGGAGGAGGGGGTGCCCACCAGTCTCGTGATCAATGGGCCAATTCTGAAAACTCTCCTCCCGCGAACCAGGCCCACTTTCCATGCTGGGGTTCAACAATGAACAGAACAGACTAATGTCCCCGTGCCTTTCCTTTCTAAAGGTGAGGAAATAAAAAATACAGGCACCTGAGACAGTACGATGAAGGGGACAGTGCTACTGTCTTGGTACTAGAGCCCAGCTAACAGGCGATCTGTCCCTCTTCCTGGGCCCTCTTGGCCCTATGGCACGCTGTAGGGAGCCTTGCTATGACAGTTGTCAGGGCCTCCAAGTCACATGAAGCAGACAGCTGCCCGACCCTGTTTACACAGAGCCTCTGAGGGTCAGGGGTTCATATGGCAGCTGGGCCCCGTCTTTTAAGTAGGTTTTGCCCCTGAGAAGAGGACATGACTGGCGACCTGCAGTGGCACTGGAGCCGTCCTCGTGGGTGAGGGCTGCAGCTGTGCAACGGAGGCCATCAAGTGTGCCACCACAGCAGGACACAGAAACCAACGTCTGGTGATTGATTGCTGAAGACCCGGAACACCAGCCCAAGGAATCTGGACGTCACGGAGGAAGTACTAAAGGTCTGAGCTCTGGGAGGCGTCCTCGTTAGTCAGAGCATAGGGTGTCCTTTATAATTATGCAGCATGTGCCCACATCCCTACCTACCATTCGGCCTGATGTTTCAGGGCTGACCAAGTGCTGAAGCCCCTTTGTGACAATACCCAGCCTTTAATGGGGCCCTGGGATTGCATTCCCAGTTGTCAGTGAGGGTACGATGCCTTGGCTCATGGTCTGGGCCAGCTCTGAAGCACCACATGCTTGCAACTCTCTGTCAGGTTGGCCAGGGTCCACGTGCCTGTTAAGGCTCCAGGTGCCAGGCATGCGCTCATCATCTGCCCAGCATCACAGGTTCCTGAGCTCAACGAACTGGAGCTAAACAGTTTCCTCCCCACTCTGGACCCTGCTGGCAGTGTAAACACTGAACAGTACATTTTGGTTTGTTAATGAACTGAGGTGTCATTAATATACACTAAATACACAGAGAAACGACACATGTCACCATGTTCAGCTGTTTAATCCTATCTGGGAAGCAGATGAAATGCATTCTGTCCCCAAGGGCCCTGGGGACAAGCTGAGATCTACAGCCAATTATGCCTCTGAGTTCTTGGTACCTTGGTGCCAATCGTGCTTCTGTGTCCACTGGTTTTCAGAGGTAGCTGAATCTGGGGTTTGTGACTGATCCATGGTCCAACACTGGGTGAAGGGTGTGAGAGCTATGCTCGGCCTAGGGTGGGCAGTCTGCATATGACAGAGGCTTGTCCTTTCCTGTTGGCTGTTGCCGTCTTCCACCACCGTGAATGGCTGCCCCTCTGCCATGTGCCAGTCTGCCTTGGAGCCAGGTGGTTACGAACTGAAACCTCTACAGCTGTGAGCTAAACAAACCTTTACCCCTTTAACTTTGGGTGTTTTTTGTCTCAGCAACAAGAAAAAAGTAACTAAAATACGAGCCTTTTGAGACTGGGTCTCAATAAATTGCTAAGGTACCCATGCAAAGCTCAAAGTTGTGATCCTCTTGCTTCAGTGTCCCAGTGCTGGACTGCTGGTGTGCACCACCATGCCTGGCTCCGAGTTAGTCTCTAAAATGCAACCCCTCTTTCCCAAAAAAGCACTCTGAAGAAATTCATTTTGTGGCTCAGCTTAAAAGGAATAAAAGGCCTGCAGCAGCATCAGAATTGCAATTAGTGATAAACTAAGGCCAGTATCAAGGATTCCCAGGAAAACACGGGGTAGCAATGATGTCCAGGGCACTGGCTGTGCTTAGGAAAGGACAAAGGAAAAACCATGGTAAAGATAGTGCCCCAGCTTCCCTTACTTCTGATGTGAAATAAAATTTCTTCTGAGGTGAACAAAATTTCACATCAGCAATAGCCGCAACCACCAGACTTACAACTTAGTTCACTAACCAGGATGCATTACACACATGTATCACTTGAAAACTGCACCTCAGAAACATTGTCTTCTCATGGATATTTCTTGGGAAGTTTAGACAAAAGCAATGGTTTTTAAAAATGCTTATTAAAATCCTTAGGAAAAATCTGACAGAGACAGACAATCTTTTGCAAACATGGCCAGAGCATTATTCCTGGTTGTCTGGGGCCTAGCAGGGACTCTTCCTGGGGAAAGGTAGCCCTGGGGTGCACGTTGGGGTGCAGGAGTGATGTGCTGAGCTCCTGGTGGGGCAGAACAGGTGGTGGCTCCTCATGTCTCACTCTGTCACTCACCTAGGGACTGAGCCCCAAGTTGCAGGGAAGCACCTCGAGGTGCCTGAACCAGCCAAGTGTAGCCCTATTGGGAGTCAGCCACTGCTAGGTCTTTCACGTTTCCAGAGAAGCTGTGACTCTAAACTTACAAGCATCCACTTCTTAAATGTCACCAAGATCAAAGAAGAAACCCTTCCCTACGTAGACACAGCAAAACTTGCCTGAAGGTCAACCACTGCTGTGGTCACCAATCTCGCAGACTCAATGGAAATGTGTGATGAGCGGGAGATGCTCACCCTATCAGCAAACTTCCCAGCACTGTGACACAATACCTGAGACAAACAACTTAAAGGTGGAAAGGGTCATTTTGGCTCAAGGTTTCCAGAGTTTTGAGCCATGATCAGCTGGCTTCATTGTCCTAGTGTCCATGAGGCAGAAACATCATGGTGGAACGGTGTGGAGGAGGAAAGCTGCTAACTTCACAGCAGCCAGGAAGCAGAGAAGGAAAGAGCAAGGGAGAATGGGACCAGAAAGCAGACTATCTCCTGAGGTCACATCCCAGAACCTAATCCCTGCAACTAGATACTCACCTCCTGTTTCCATCACCTCCCTGTCAAATTACCATCTCCTCAGGGGATTAATCCACTCACTAAAATTAGTCTTCATGACCCAATCACTTCCCAAAAAGCCCATCAACTGGCAACCAAGCCTTTAGAACATGTATTTTGGGGGATACTTCAAATATAAACCATAATGCATCCTCTAGGAGGGCATGGTGCTCTGTACATACTGGGTGAAATGTTTCAGCCATGGCTCTCACTGTGACTAAGTCTTGTGAAAATAATTCAGAGAGGGGGGAAAACACCGACCCGAATCCAAGTAGTACTAACTGTAGCATGGTTTGTACTAGTGAAACTAGACAACCTAAGTGAAAAGCCATAGTGAAAACCTGAATGAAAAAATGTTGATGTCCTTAATGGTTTATTGATCGTGTAGAATTAGTGAGTAACCATTAAAAAGAAAAGCTGCTCACAGCCTAGGAAAAAGTTAGTGGTTGAAAAGATCAGAATATGAAATTGAAAAAGGGAGAAAATTATATTCGGTAGTGGAATTAACCTTTAATCTATCAATTAATATGAATTTCATTATTTAATTTTAAATAATTCCATTTAAAGTATGTATAAGACTATAGATAAATATAACAATATTTTTATTGTAAAAATCATGGGGGAAAAATCAGGAGTGAACAATCCCAAGATGTGGCATGTATGTGTGGATCAGGGTGCTGGGCATGCCCACGTGGGTAGTGAGTCCTCTGTGGAGCAGCCAATCAGGAATAACAGGCGCTGGTACACGGGGCACACTAGAGCCCAGTGCGGAACAGAGCCCAGGGTGCCACTTAGAAGCAACTGGCATTCGAGAAAGGAAAAAGACATCATGAACACAAATGCAATTAAAATGGTTAGGGAAACACGATTAGGTACCAGGACAGATGGAGTGGTGTGCAGGGTGGGGGGCAACTCTGGCGGGACCCACAGCGATGGCCTCGCAGGAAGCATGCTGGCCATATCTGAATGACCCTGGCACTGCCGCTTGTGCACTGAGAGTGCTTTTTTCTGGCCTGTCTGTTACCTCTTGGACCTGCTCTCTCAGGGCACAATCTTCCTTCACTGGAATGATAAACTCTCTGTCCTCTTATCATGGGATAGGATGATGCTTGTCCGGGTGCTCCCCCACCTCATGCAGCCTGCTTCAGCCTTGCCCTGTCTTTGAAAAGACTCTGATTTCTCTCCTGTGACTTCCCCTGAGCTTTTATATATCTTCCTGGCAAGGCTTTGTCATGCACTTAAGACACACCTTTCTACACAACTGTCTATGTTACAGCTTCAGAACACCAACTCAGCACTTGGAAAAAAATGAAAGAAAAAATTACTTCCGTGTCCTTCATGTTATCTCACAGTGCAAAACTCCCCAGGTGGACCCCTCTCCATTTCCCTATTTTGTTTTCTCTACCCTCTTATCCCCTCTGGTCTCACCCCTAAAACACTGCATGACTCATTCAATGTGAGCAGAAATGATTAAATGAGTGAATGGTGAACATTTAATGAATCTGTACTAACAGTAAATTGAGACATGCCTATGCTATCTTAAGCATATTCGTAGCATCGTAATAAATCTTGCCCTTTATTGAGGCCATTCTGTGTTCTGAGGATGAATGCAGCGTTAGCACCAAACGCTACTTGTTCAGAGCTGGCAAGTAAATGGGAACACTTATCCCTGGCTTGTATGAATACAGCTGAGAGTAGCAGAAAGGTCAAGGTTGCAGGTAATGTAGCCGGTCTGTTCCTTCCCTGAGCCTTGGCTACTGTGCTAAGATATAGGCAGACAACTTGCTTAGTGGAGGGAAAAACAGAGGCACAGGGAGACAAGCCATACACCCAGTTACAGGTGAGCTGAGGGCTGAGCCAACACTCAAACCTTTCTGTCTTCGGATTTTCCCACTGTTTTTCTGCTACCAGCTGCTCACCTCAGTGGGATGAGATGAACCTTTCAGCCAGGAATACCAAATGCTGGCCTCGTAGGCCCTTCCAGAGTGAGGACCGGGTCTCTGTGCCACCAGAAACCTCTCCAAGTCTTGGCTCAGGAAAGAACCTTAGTCACTTCCGCTTCTGTCTGTAGTCATATTATCTCAACTTTTGCTGCTGGAGACTGTGCTGTTTCTTGCAATAAATAGCTATAGGAAATGAATCACTGCACTTGCTGCAAAATACCTTGAGGTCACTGACTGTTGCGTGACTCATTATCTCTGGTAAAAATCTAAACAGGAACTAAATCTTAGAATTTGTGAAGTGAAACTTTACATCCTTTGCAACATCTGCAAACTTTAATCATAGCTGATCCTAATGGAACACTGATGAGGGGGACAGGAGGGTTCTCTCCATACACAGGCGGTGACTCCTACTTACATGAAGCCAAGACACAGAAAGATGAGGGACTGGCCAGCCATCACATAGCAGGTAGGGGGTGGAGCTGTGCCACACACTAAATAAAACGCGACCCCCCTCCTTCGCATACAGGCAGCCAGCAGCTCATGGTTCAGGTGAAGTTTCTCTAGAGCAGCTGACCCCTCCTGGTCTTTATGTACCTGATCTAGGCTTCACAATCCCACTTAGGTCTGTGTTTCCAGTGAGCCCTTATACTGGGAGCTCACTTGCACTGTGACATGTGGAGAGACACACGCATGTCCTGAACCGCTTTAGGAAAAACACCATCTTCGCTCTCCAGTAAACACGCCTAATTGTATCTCTAATCTGAGAATGAGTCGGTGAGTGTCCTTTACAGGGATTTTGTCCTTTGGAGCAAACGCCTTAGCCATGTGAAGTACTAGAGAAAACAACACTTCCTGATTAAGCTATCTTTGCCTATGACACCTGTCCAGCTGAAGTGGCTTACTCCACCTGGAAGAGCACCCAGCTTTTTATCTCTAGCTTTGGTAACATCGGACCCATCTGGAAGGAATGAGGCATTCCCACAGAGCAGCGGTGCCCTCTGTCGGTGGCTTCTCTGCACTGGGAGTGTACATTAGAGAAAAATGAGCTGCCTCACACATCTGGGGGCTAACTGTCCTTGCTGTAGTCCCATGATTAGAGACCTCCGGAGGAGCTGGAGCGGACACTGCTCCCTTCCTTCCTGAAGGTCTTCAGATGATGAGGATGACATGTGTAATGCAGTGCATATGTGGCCTGCCACAAATGACCCAGTACCCCAAAGCTGGGACAACATATGGTTCTTCAGGCGGCTGGGCCTTGATATTTTTCCTCTCTCCCTTGTGACCAGGCAAACAGTTCTCAAGTGTGACCACAACACTGCTCGGGAAAAAGTACAGATTTTACACTGTGCTCCATAGTTATTTGCTTAGATCTAATGCAAATATAAATTCTGTAAGACTTGCCTGGTCCCCCCTAAATACAAGATGGACCCTAGTTCCCAAGGACATGGAGGAAGTCTGCTGGATTTTGGTGGTCCCTTTGTAGCTCTGAGCATTCAGGTGTGAACCAGAGCTTAGCACCCCTGTCTGGCCCTGGTGGCAGACTTCTCTTTGATTTTCTAATCCAGCCCTCAACCAGGAACTCTTTCACCAACTGAAACACTGGAGCTTTCTGACATTCAGAGAGATTTTGGGTGTGTGTTCCTGCAATAATTTGTTAGTTAAGGGGACAATGCCTTTCTCCACATTTTCTACAAGTTTGCCCCATTCTTTTGATGCTGGGAAGAAATTATCACCACGATCTGAAAGATGACCAAGACATGGCTGCTACTGATTCACGCAGTCACAGAATGTCAGAAAGGCATGCTCTGATTAGACACTTACTGTCTAGATAAGGAAGGACTATCTGTGAAGTGGGAGGGAACAGCCATTCTCATCTGGAGCCACCATGCACCGAACATTACAGTTTAGAGAGAATTCTCGCCTGTATCCTCTAAGGTTATACTGTGAAGATTAACAGCCAAGCTCAACTGAGCTTTGTTTTCCCTGCCATCCTGCACCCTTAGACTGGAGTTTCTGATGGTTACAGGCAAGGGAGTAGGAAGAGGAGAGTATCAGCTTCAAGGGCAGAAGACCAACAGCTCACTGGCCTCCCAGATCCCGGTTACTTGGGATTGCTGAACAGATAACCGCAGGCCTACAGCCTCTGAGGCCTCCTGGAGTCTGGGTCAGGGAGATCGTGACAAGGGTAGGCTGTGCATGACTTGCACACCTTGCACTTGGGCTCACCTGGAAGCGGGTGGCAGCTGTGCACACCATGACTCAGACCACACAGGAGCTACAATGCATCGTTCATTCTGCAGACGAATGCATCTTTCCACTCTCCAGGCCCTAACTGCATGCAGCAAGTAAAGCAGCAGTGAACACATATGTCTGAGCTTGTAGAGACAAAAGTATCTGCAACCCTGGATGGCAACCCTCCAAGCTGGATACTGGCTTGGAAAGGTTTAGGAGGACCACTTGAGAAAGAGCTTCAGGAATCTTAACATCTCCAGGATGCAAAGAAGACGTTCCAGAGGACCTGTATGCTCTCAGTTTATGGTGCATGCATTATACACGCGTCCCTGTTGTGTGCATGTGTTTATGACGATAACAAACTGGCCATCATTATTACAAGTAACCCTAAAAGAAACTAATAAAGATGATATCTGCTTAAAACATAAAACCTAAAGCTGGCCACTCTGTCTTTCTGTCTCTCTCTATATTAGTCTAATTGTGTACAGTAGTTGGAATGTCTGAGTAAAGAGACCATAAAGAAAACTATTATTCTACAGGTTTACCTATGGGTTGCCTCTAAACACTGTGAAGAGTTCCATTTCAACACACAGACTATGCCCCTCCATGGATCCTAAGTCACCTGCTGTGGCTCCTGGGCACCATACCACTGCCTTCTAGCCCCTCCTCTGCCCCTGTGAGAAATGGACACAAGGCCGAAGCAACTCCATTTTGGATTTAAATGACCTGGCCACACTCACTACCCACGCCCTCTGTTAATATCCTGAGCTTGGAGAAATGTGACTATGTACTTCTTCTCAGAACACAGTGGGCTCCAGGATTAGAACCAAGGACTTCTCCAGAGGAAGCCAGTGGCACTTTTTCAACTCAGGACCTCATGCTTGCTAGGCAGGCACTGTGCCATTGAGCTACATATCCAGCCCTCCAAGGAGTTCTCTAACATATCAGCATCACCCTCATTCCTCACACCACTGAGAAAAAGTCAGCTGTGATAGACTGTAGTAAGCCTTTGAATTCAGCCAATGAATTTAAAGCATAGCTGCTTCTCCCGTTTTCAGGGATAAAAGGGCCCACTCTCTTTGTCCTGTGTGCCTGGTGCCTAATGCTTGTGCCCTTCTGTAGAAGAGAAAAAAGGCCTAGCTGAGATTTCTGGGTGACTGAGTGCTTTTTTATCTGCACTGACAAATGGACCTTGGGGCTTATTTCCAACACCACTAAGAGTCCCCTGCCCTTGAAGCCAGCAGACTATGCTCAGGAAAGTGCTAAGAAAATTCCTACACAAATGGACAGAAACCACTGGAAATCAGAGCACTGCCCTATTTATACTCTCTTGGGTTGCATCCATTAAGTGAACCTTCATTGTTTTCAATCTCTGGGCTTTTGGGTTATCCTCTTTTGACAGTTGAAGATACTGAAAAGTGAACAGCAATATATTTGTCATTATGTGGACTTCTGTCCTTCTTTGCAGAGGGACTTAACAGAAGAGCAAGTTAATCCAGACAATATAAATAAACAAACAAAAAATCTTGGGGTAGGCTGTCTTGTCTAATGAGTGATGTATAAAGAAAGACCTATGCATAAATAAGTACAAGTCAGGCTGGGAAATATGGCCAAGAAGGTGTGGGCCTTGAGTGTTTGAACCCTCAGGCTGGGTGGCCCAGGACAGATGCACACTCCATTTTGTGACCAAAACTCTTCCCTTTTCCTTGGGTAGACAGTGACCTCAGGATCTGAGGACATGCAGTTCCCTTCACTTTAGGAGTAACTGGGGAAAGCAGAGTGACACACAAAACAGACCTGCTGCTGGCCCTCTATGTCCTGCGATTGGGTCCAATGTCATGATAGAAAAGTGGATTCAACTGCTTTTACATAACAGTCAGGTAAGAACATACTCATTCTTGGTGGAAGCAGGACAAAGAGGACACGGATATGAACGGTAATTTATACCCACTGAGGGGATTAGGGAAATGTTCACAGTATGGACCGCAGGGACTTCCCCACACCCCCATGCCTCTGTCTGCAGTCCAGGCCAGCACCAGCACATCCAGGCTTTGGCAACTGCGCTTCCTCATCAGTTATTTTAACGGCGGTTAGGTTTTTCTGGTGCCTGCTCACAAATGGATAAACAGAGGATGAAAGAAAGACCAGCAGGTAGGAGAAACTGGGAAGCCTTGGGGATTTTCATTACAAGAGGGTAAGCAAAACAAAAAAAGGAGAAACAAAACGGGGGTGTGGGGTGAGCCAAGAGGACTGAAGAGGAAGGAGACCTGTCCTCCACTCTACAGTTTCTTACTAACAGATCCGCGGATCACCCACTTAATGGAAGCCTAAAGGCTCCCCATGAGAACGTGTATGCACACAACTGTTGTGTGAAACCGTGTTTTTTAGCTCCATGTTACATACCGAACACGTCATTGTCTTCCGGAAGTTCACCAAGGTTCCGCTTTACTTCAGATTCTCTTCGGCTAGTTTCACCATTCTAGGAAAAGATAGAGCAAAATCCCTTCTTCAGATACAGCTCTAGCAATACATACTGTTATTCACTTTTTCCTCTTACACATTTTAAAAAATCAGACGATCACATTCTCACATCTGTCTTCAAGTAGGAAATGGAAATTCAGTTCAAATACATTCTGTGCAAGGGAGTCTGAATTCCGGCTTGTTTTCTCCACTGCAGCCCTTAAACCTTCTCACAGTCTGGCTGAACATTTTCTTTTTTTTTTTTTTTTTGGACCGGGGATCGAACTCACGACCTTACGCTTGCCAGGCAGGCGCTTAAGCCACTGAGCTAAATCCCCAGCCCGTGGCTGAACATTTTCACACAAGGAAACTGAGAATGAGCTTGGATAAAATAGATTAGCTGAGCATCAACAGGTCAGTGTACAATATGCCCACATGTCACTGTTCTGGGTTACAGGTAACATCTCGGGTAGAAGTGACACCAGACGGTGTTGCTGAATTACAACTTTGGCAAACTGGAGGCCAGTCAGGACTGACCGGGGACAGAAGACGCTGCTGACCATCCTGGAGTGTCCCAGTCCCCATGACTGGGGGAACGGCCTGCTGTTGGGGCCGTGCCCTAGTCCTGAGCCCTGTATGCCTCTGAGAATCTGTCCCCTCAGAGTGGCTGTTTTTTGCCTCTCCTTGGGGGCTTCCATCTGCTCATGTCTGGAACCCAGATGGCACATGAGTCTGAGTTTTATGCTTGGGTTTAAAATTTCTAATACACAGTTTACTCAGGAGTACACAGAGCAGAAATAGTTCCATTTCCTTACATTTGTGGAACTGATTTTACTTGAGGATTGTATCATGTCATTCTTACACATGACACCAAATTCCGAACAGCCTGGCAGGGGTGCAGCAACCATGTCTTGTCTCCCCTTGAGCTTCCAGGCTGACCATGTCTTGTCTCCCCTTGAGCTTCCAGGCTGAACACTTGCCCTTGGAATATCAGCCTTTCCCGCTCCTTCTGCGTTCCTTGCACCTTCTTTATGCACAACCAGCAATGGCATCCTTGCCCTCCGTTCTGTCTCTTTCCACAAAAGGCCTCATGCTGTGATGCAGCTCTGCTTCCTGCCTTTGCCATGGAAGAAGCAATCCTGGGGGTGGCTTCATAGCAGCACACAGCTGTTTCCTTGGCACACCTCTGCCTGGGTCCCAGTATTCTGGCCACTGAGTGGACCTGGCCAGGGTTCCCTGATGACTATTCAGCTTGTTTGCATATGTTTTTTCAATGATGACCAGTGCTGCACTAATTCCTGTTAACTCCTCACAATGCCCAGGGATAGACAACCTCCCGCAGTCGAGTGAGTCAAGGTGGAACCTTTTCCAGATGCAGCTGGGCACCTCCAGGGTGCTGTGTGGCTGTTTCTAGCTGCAGAGGGGCCACTTCTCTACGGCATGGTTTCCTCAGCTTCTTCATCTGAACTCTGCAATTATTTCATTCCACTGTTTTCCAGTGTCTGACTTCTTAAACATCTCTAGCCTAGGACTGCAAAATGTCCTCAGCTTTATTACACCCTATCTTTCAGACGGGGGCAGTCAAAGGCACTGAGACGCTAACCTCTGCAGTCAGCCCAAAGTGCACACTTCACTTTGTGCTTTAGTGGCTGTGGACTTTGGACATGCTATTAGCCTCTCTGTGCCTCTCTCTACCTCTTTACAGAATGAAGGACATGCTAACATTGCATGGCCTGGTTGTAGTAAGGATAAATAAAGTTAATATTTTCAAGGCATTTAGAAAATGTCACACAGAAGAAATTCTGATGAGAAATCTGAAAGGATGACAGAGTCCTGGCAGCTGGGCGCTCCCCCCAGCTCTGCTCCAAGGTTCTCCCCTGGAGGGTGTGTTCTGTCTGAGAGGCTCCCCGCCTCCAGGGCCCTCTTCCTGGTCTCCAGCCCATGGTGGTGAACTGCTGTTTGTGGAAGTGGAGCATAGCATGTGGCCCTTAAAACCAGGAGGCACCAAGGCTCTGGGGAGTGGCTGTCACGGTGTTACCGTGGGGCGAGGCTGCCCTCTCCGTCCCAGAGAGGATGGGGCTGTTGTCATGGAAGCAAAGGCAGAGGCTCGGGGTTGGTGCTCTGGGGCTGGGTTGGGATGTGTCAGTTGAGAGTGGCAGTAAATCACACAAAGCCAGAACACTTCCTGTCTCTGGGACTCCCCCACCCCATCCCATCCCACACACAGGGCTTTCCGTAGTTTAAGTCATGTGTGACATTACAGTGCAAACTGCCTTGACTAATTCATGAAGCAGGAGTGTGATTCAGACCTGCAGCACTCGTAAGTGGACCCCAGTGCTGTGTGCACCAGGAGAGGAAAGCACGGACATAGCACTTGGGATATACCATCCCAGGCCCCAGGGCAGTTCCTTCACGCAGAGACAGGCCTCGGGCCTGTGACAGCCATGGGGAGGAGGATGAGACCTCTCGGCCAAGGGTTTTGTGGTTCTCGAAGGCGCTGTGAGTAATGTGACAATGCACTTGATAGTTTCAGAGGTACGATGTGTGTGAACTCACAAAAGCTAACTTTCTATGTGTTTGTGTAACCCACAGTTCTACCTCAAGGTGGATAATGTTAGCTTACTGTTGCTTATTTCGGTGCTGAGGAATACAAATCAGGCACCATGCTTACTAGCACAGATTCATACATATATATCATGTTGTCTACTGTACTGAGCAAGGAATCTTTTTTTATTAGACCAAATTCACTTATTCCCAGGGCCATTGGTATACAGCTAGGCAACTTTCCCAATCTTCTCCCTGCCATCTAGCTTGAGCAGACTATGCTGCCCAAATTCCTTACAATTGTAGTTATCTATAACAAGCTTCACTCCCTATATGGGTTGAATTGTGTCCTTAAGAGATATGTCTGCATTCTAACCTCTGCTGCCTGGGAATATGACCTAATTTGGAAGCAGAGGCTTTGCAGATGGAATCCAGTTAACAGGGGGTCATACTAAATTGGAGTGGACTGTGACTGGTGTCCTTAGACAAAGAGGCACTGTGGACAGGGATACACATGAGTGTACCATGACATGCAGAGAAATGGGAATGATGTAGCTGCAAGCCAGGACATACTCAGGACTGCTGGAGCCACCAGAAGCTGGAGAGGCCAGACACAGTCTCCCTCTGGCCCTGCAGAGGGAGCCAGCCCTTTGAGAGGATGCACTACCGTTCAGTCACTAGTGTTTGGTGATCCATTGCAGAAGCCTTTGGAAACTTCCCCTCCCCTAGACAGCAGCTCAGACAGCTGTGAACATTAATGAATACAGTGGAAAATTATCGAGGAAAAAGTGTTACATTTGGTACTAAGGAATTCCTAGTCTTTTAGTCTATAATAAAGCAGCAATCAGTATCATTTGCTCTTGGAGTAAAACAAAAAAGAAACTTCCCCAGGCTCTCACCTCTAAACATCAAACAGTAGCTTCCTGTGGGGTGGACACGAGCCCCACACTGGGCCTGGGGTGGTTTTGGCAAGCTAAGAGCCCTGAGAACTCACATAGGGCCCTGCAGCAGCCTCTCAAAGGTGCAACACACTTACATCTTCAACAGAAGCCAGAGGAGGAGCACAGGAATAATTCAGCCAAAACTACAGGGGCTGAGGACAAGTGAGTGAGGAGGAGCCCTGGGCTGCTTTTGAGGATGGCCTGCTCAGTATCCACACCTTTGTGCTGAGTGTCCAAGCGTCCCCTAGAGACACATGCACCCACCATGCCTGTCATTTGAAGGGATATTCTGCTTGCTATGGCAGTCTATACTCACACACACTGGTACAATGCCACACTCACACACAAATATGCCCAAGCACATTCACACACGAACTGTAGGAGAAAATGTGTTTATCATTACTCTTGCATTTTTAGATGATTGATGGCCTGGAGGTGGCAATTTTGGAGGAATTTATAAAAAATTCTGAAAGTTAACACAAGTCTTTGGGAGAGGAAATCACCTTGCAGTCAATTGTGAAAAAGTTACAAAGTTAATTACCAAAGTTCTGAATCATACTAGAAAATACTTATCAGCAGAGAAAAGATGTTGAAATGTATTGCGAAGAGTCACTACACCTGCAAAGCTGGTTGTGTATGAGGCTTTTTGAGTGACTATCATGAGCAGGCTGCCTTAAAAGCATTAAGTCAAAAACATTCCCTTAAAGATCCTGAAAGCTAAAGAGAGAATTACAGATGAAAGCTTTCATTTACCTGTAACCAGTTTACTAGACCAAGTTTAGACCGTCCCCGTGGTCTAGGCCAGGGGTGGCTAACCTGTGGCATTTGTGCTGCAGCAGCATGCAGACCCTCGCTGTCGGCACGTGAACCAAGCTGCCAAGCATCAGACACTCAGGTCTGACGGCACTGTTGGTCTCTGGTGATAACTATGTGGGTTTCAGTGGCAGTTGGGGGTGTTCGTTCTCTAAGAGATTCGGTATCACTGGTATAAGGTAGTTACCGCTTTGCATAAAAAGTCGTGGATGTTTAAGCAGCATGTGAAGAAGGAAGTAAAGACTGAGGTTTGTGGAAAGGCTATGTAACAGAGCTTTGCAGATTTTCCTCCTTCCTCTGCAGATCCACGATGAAGCAGGGGCTCCTCTCTTGGGTATATAGAAGCATTACTGTATCTGCTCACTCTTGCTCTTTGTCTGGGAGGTTGTGATAGGCAGCCTCTGACCCAGCGCTAGGAATCTGCCTTCTGCTAGATGGTGACATGGCCTTGGCTGGTGGGAAGCTCTGGGACAAGGTGGCTTCAATCATCTGGCGCACCCTGATTTCATTCCCTGCTCCTGGGCCTCCTGTGACTTTGAGAGCTGGGAATCTGAAGTACACTCAGCCATGGGACTTCAGATGGTGCTGCAAGGACTCCCTGACCAGCCCCTCCCAGGAAGGTGGCTCAGGAGCCCAGAGGTGAGACAGAGCTCAAGGCCATGGATGAAGCCACCAGGATGGTGACTTGGAACGGAGGTCCCAGAGGCGGCACATTCTGTCCTTACCAAGCCCAAGTTTCAGAAGTAAGACAGTTCAAGGCCTAAGACTATTTAACTGTGAAGAGATTTAACCAAAACACAGTTATCTCTAGGGTCCTAAGCTTAAAGGGTCTCTAAATTGCTGCAGCAACAGGCCAATGGCAGCACTGGGAAGGCAGCTGGTCGGAGGGCGGAGGTGGGGCAGTGTGGCCCTGGTCCATGTGCACAGGGAGTGGTTTAGGGTGCAGTGTGCATACCTAGGATGGGAGACCAGGAAGCTGAACGAGCCAGTTCCTCAAACCGAGGACATACTGTGTATGAGGGGAACTGAGGACTCTCAAGGCAAACTCTCCCTCTGTCTGTCTTTGTCCCTCTTCTTCCGTCACTTTCTTTAAAGAAGCAAAGCCTTCCTTTCACACGCAGAATGCATTCAGGCCAAGTGCTGGTTGGTCATGTACCATATTCAGTCTAAATTCCTGAGACTGTGCTCCTCAATCAGCTCTGCACATAAAAAAGACTCTAGCAAAACATTGACAGGTTACAGGGCCAAAGCCAAGGCTATGAAAGAAAACAATCACCAGAATCACAGGGCTTGACTCGTCTCACAGGCACTGCCTCTTCTGTGCAGAGGCAGAGTGGAATGAGCTGGAATGCAGAAGCACAGGCCATAGACTGTCTAGAAGAGGCTGCTCAACTTTGGCCTTGCTGATATTCTGGGTAAGGTGATGCTATTGTGGGACAGGGCCTTTCTGAGTGCAGGGAGATGACCATCAGCCCTCTTAGCCTCCAACTACCAAATGCTAGTGGCCTCTATAGCTATGACAACCAGAAATGCCCCCCAATATTGGCAAGTGTCTCTTAGTGGAAAAGTCACACCTGGCTAAGATCTGCTGGTCCAAAAAGAGAACACAGAGAGAGATCATATAAAGAACTACAACTCAACAAGAGACAGAAAGTCAATTTTAAAAGATGGATCAAGGATTCTAAAAGATATTTTCTCAAAAAAGAGATACAAATGGCTGACAAGCACAGGAAAAGATGTTTAGCGTCATTATTTATTAAGGAAATGTGAATCAAAACTACAGTTCCACACTACACACACACATTAGGGTGGCTACAACCAAAAAGACGGACAGAGAGCAGCAGTTGCGAGAGTGGAATGGGGTGAACCCAGAACCTTGAGGCAATGTAGGAAAGTACAACTGTGTAGTGGCCGTGGATAAAAGTCTGGCAATTTCTCCAAAATTAAATATGGAGCCACCAAATTCTACTCCTGCACCAATAATTTTATTCCTAGGTCTATATCCAGGAGAAATGAAAACATGTTCACACAAATATCTGTATATGGTAGCATTATTCATAATAACCAAAAGGTGAAAATAATTCAAATGTCCATCAGTTAATAAGCAGTTAACTAAAATACAGTGTATTTCTACAATGGAATATTATTCAGCAATCTGAAGAATTAAGCTACAGGCTTTGGATGGACCTTGAAAATATTCTGCTCCATGAAAGAAGCTCAACATAAAAGGCAGCACCCAGAGGACACTATTCACATGAAATGCTGGTAACAGTGACATTTAGGGCAGAAACAAACTGTGGCTGCTGAGGCCAAGGTGGGGAAGGGGATTGCTACAGGGTGCAGGTGTCCTTGGCAGGACAGCTGAATGGGACTGGTGATGGGGCATGTATCTATCAATACACTAAACACACTGCATAGCACATTTTATTTTTGTGGTACTGGGGACTGTGACCCTTTGTCATGGTTTATGTGGGTGGCCTCCAGGCCTCATGTATTTGCATTGTACATTTGTGACTGGTTCATTGTCTAGTGCTTGGATTGGTGGTGTCAGTGCTACAGCCTCCTAAGGGGTGGAGCCAGGATGTGATGTAATGGCAGGAAGAAGGTGTGTCTCTCTTGCCAGTTTCCGCCTTGCTGTTTGCAGCCGCCATGAACTGCGGCCCCGCCATGCCACCCTGCCTTGGAGCCAACTGAGTATGGACTGAAACCTCCAAAAACTGTAAGAAATAAACCTTTCCTTTCCCAACTTTGGGCAACAGGTATTTTGTCTCAGCAATGAGTGAAAACTGACTAAGACACTTTTGCACTGAAGTATGCCAAGAGTCCTGTTTTATTTTATTTCATATTTTGACCCACTGTTTTGCATCAATCGGTTGTCATGGTTTATGTGGGTGGCCCCCAGGCCTCATGTATTTGCATCGCGCATTTGTGATTGGTTCATTATCTAGTGCTTGGATTGGTGGTGTCAGTGCTACACCCTCCTAGGGGTGGAGTCAGGATGTGATGTAATGACAGGAAGAAGGGGTGTCTTTCTCTCTTGCCAGTTTCCGCTTGCTGTTTGCAGCTGCCATGAACTGCGGTCCCGCCATGCCACCCTGCCTTGGCGCCAACTGAGTATGGACTGAAACCTCCAAAAACTGTAAGAAATAAACCTTTCCTTTTCCAACTTTGGGCATCAGGTATTTTGTCTCAGCAATGAGTAAAAAGTAACTAAGACAGATTTTGGTATGGAGGAGTGGGGTCATTGCTGTGACTATACCTGACCATGTTTTTCGAGAGGCTTTGGAAATGGCTTGTTGGCAGGGTTTGGAAAGGTTCGGACTTGTCGCCTGGATGCATAGAGCTGGAGCAGTTTAGGCTGTTCTGTAGAGGAAATTCTGGTCAGAGCTCAGGAGACCAGAAGGCTGATAGAAAGCCTGATGGTAAAGACCAGGCTTGGGAGGTTTCTGCTGGGAAGGACTGCATTGGTTGCTGGACTCCCTATGATGTGTGTTATGGCTTGGCAGGAAGTTTGTCTGCATTTTGCTCATGCCCAGAGACTTTGCCTGAGACTGAGATTAAGGGTAATAGACTGATTAATCTGGCAAAGGAAATTTCAAGGCAGTCAAATGTTGAGGCTGTGGCATGGCTATTGTTGGGGACTTTAGCCAGATCTATGTTGCAGATCAAGAGCAAAGAGCCCAGCAGGATAATTTAAAACACTGTGAGTTTGGCCAGAAGGAAAACTCCAGTAAAGCTGTGGATTGTAAACATAGAGCTGAGACTTTGATTGCTGAGAAGAAACAGAGAGATAAGAAAGATGGCCACCTGGCATCCCAGGAAGCAGCGGGTCTCCACACTTTGCAGCCCCAAAACTGCAAAGTGAAAGAATTTTCTCAGATGAGAAAGCTTCAGAGCACCATGCTCCAGAATGGCACGGGTGGCCACATGAGGTTCCAGAGTGGCGGCAGCCACGAGGTTCCAGAATGGCGGCAACACAGAAAAGCTTTTCTTCACAATCAGGTAAACAGTGCCCAGCAATCCAGGCACTGGACCCCTATAGCAAAGAGACAGAAAAGCCTGGCTACTGCTCCAGCTGGCAGCAGACCTTGGTGGCATCCACATGGTGCTGATTTTAAGAGCAAGGAAAATGCACTAATTCTGAAGGTAAGAAGGCTTCCACCTCGATTGCAAAGGGCCTGGGAGGCCAAGCAGTGTGCCCCTGGGAGGGCAATATGTAAAGATGTCAGGGTGAAGCCAAAGGTGCAGTGGAGACCCCAGAAGTTTGGAAAAGCCAAGAACGTGAATCATCCAAGGAAAGCTGCAAAAACCGAGCAGAGGGGGCTTAAGAGAGAAGTTGCAGGAGCTGAAATCCCTGGATGTGCCCTGGGGGTGGAATCACCTAAGCCTTTTGAAGCTTGCAACCAGACTGCTTCAAATGCTGAGCATGGAACTCTAGGACTTAATGTTCACCCTGCTGGATGTTGGACTTGCTTTGTTCCCAATGCTTTATATTTCCCCGTTTGTAACTTTTGGAATGGTAATGTTTATTTTGTGCCTTTGCATTTCAGAAATCTTTAACCTTGTTTCACTTGTACAGGGGGTTACAGTTAAGAGTTTGCCATAGATATTGGAGGAGACTTGGGACTTGGACTTTTCAGCAATGCTGAAAATGTTAGGACTTTGGCAACTTTTGAAGATGGTCTAAATGTCTTTTGTAAAAGGTTGTACATGAGTCTTTGGGGGCCAGGGGTGGAATGTCATGGTTTATGTGGCTGGCCCCCAGGCCTCATGTATTTGCATTGTGCATTTGTGATTGGTTCATTGTCTAGTGCTTGGATTGGTGGTGTCAGTGCTACACTCTCCTAGGGGTGGAGTCAGGATGTGATGTAATGACAGGAAGAAAGGATGTCTTTCTCTCTTGCACATTTCTGCTTGCTGTTTGCAGCTGCCATGAACCGTGGCCCCGCCATGCCACCCTGCCTTGGCGCCAACTGAGTATGGACTGAAACCTCCAAAAACTGTAAGAAATAAACCTTTCCTTTCCCAACTTTGGGCATCAGGTATTTTGTCTCAGCGATGAGTAAAAAGTAACTAAGACATCTGTTTTTCTCTTTTTTGGTACTAGACCTCATGCTGTGGCAGGTGCTGTGCCACTGAGCTAAATCTCCAGCCCTTATTTTAGTTATGTATTTATTTAATTTGAGAAAGGGTCTTGTTAAATTGCTAAATTGTCTGGACTGCTTTGAAATTGCAATCATCCTGACTCAGTCTTCCATGGTGCTGGGAATACAGATATGTGGGATTATGCCTGCATTGTACATTTTAAATGGCATTTGAATCATATCTCAGTAAAGCTTCTTAAAAAAAAAAAAACGTCTATGAGACTGGGTGTTTAGTTCAATGGCAGAGCACTTGCCTAGCACAAAGTTGTAGTTTTGGGAGGAGTTTGGCCGCAGCTCCTAAAGCCTTTTTCCTCAGATTAGTAAACAGCCCTTTTAACTTCTTCGCTTTAAAGCACAGGTTTGATGAGATCACTTTGTAGTGCTATTTAGACTGCAGTATTCTTTAAATAATGAGTGCAAAGAAATGTGCTCAGGATTTGTTTAAACAGTGACTTTCAGAATCACGCCAAAATAAATGTTTGCAGGTATCTCCAAGTGCTTGTCAAGATCTGTTATGCAACTGGCCACGTGGATGAGAAGCACAATCACTTCAGGAGAGAGGGGCTGACTCTGCTCAGCACAGCTCTGCTCCTTTAAGAGCTGGATAGTTGAGTGAATTTCAAGTCTGATTAAAATGTACTTAAGGCTAATCTGTGGAAGAGCTTTCATGCAATTTAAAAAATATTCTGCATTATGAAAACAGAATAAGGCAAAAGAAACCTTGAATCTCATTTTGAAGGTGGATATATTTCCTTTATGGAATGCAAAATTGTCCTACTTAATTTCTCTAAAATATTAATCAGTGTCTCCATGTGATCGTTTAATTGCTTCCTACAGTGTAGAGACAGAGGGCAATAGGGAAAGCACGTGAAGAAAGGCTTACCTTTGCTTTAAAGAGGAACATTAATATATCAGATATATACATGTATTTTTCTGAACATACGTTTGGTTCTCCTGGCCTTACCCTCCCTAGTGTCCTCTCCACTGCAAGGCTGCATGGTGGAGCTGCTACCTCACAGTGCCTGCAGGAACACAAACTGTGAGTGCTCGCTCATGTGCAAAGCTGTCAAGGCAGCTGGCCACCAGCTGGAACGGTCAATTTGGACGCTATCATTGTTTATTTCCTGTTACTAATCTGCCCATTTTCCTCAGCCAGGTCTTTGGAAAGGCAGAAATAAATTATTAAACCAGAAACAGGTTTTGACAAGAACAATAATGCAACAAGACTAACAACTGCAGAAAGAGAGAAATAAGTATGGACTCTAATTGCAGCTGCACGGTGGCTCCTTGCCCTGAAGAACCAAACTCGGATTGCAAAATGGAACTACCATTTATCTCTGCAGAGCTTTCTCCAAAGCCAGCTCTACTCTTCCTGTGACCACACAGAGCAAACAGCATCGAACCAACTTGTTCTAGACGGTAGAGATACATCAGGCTGGCGCCTGTCGGTACACATTCAATACAAAAATGAGTCACTCAGCTTTATTCAGGAGTGCGTGCGTATCGAGTTTCACACACACGGTACAGCGAGAGGCCAGGTGTCAAACTCCAGGAAGGTTAGCTCCTCTTCGATGACAGTCTGAATGTGTTATTCTCTGCAAAACCATATTTAAGACAAATTTTGACAAGAACCTCGTTTCATATTTAGTAATAAAAATCTAGTAGAATGCGGCAGTAAGATACAGGTGGTAGAAATATTTTGAAAAATTTCTTTATATTCAACTGATTCTAACAAATCAGGTGGCAGCTAAACTATCCAGGAAAAATTCAGATCAAATGGGTTTCCCTAAGTTATTGTTTAAATAACACTTTAACCTTAAGCACTAAGAAAATCACATGCAATCTTCCAGGCTTTAGTTTAATTCACATTATTCCATGCTCATCAACAAAGCATAACACATTAGTTTTATTTTAAGTATTAAAGACTTGGCAAAATAAGACATGAGCTATACTATTCACGAGCAAAGTGATTATTTATATTCCAACAGTGATCTAAAAAGAAACCATGTTTTAAGAATAGTTCACCAAAAGGAATATACTTCTGCAATAACTTCCAAGTATCACGTCTTACTTCATCCTGAAATACTCTGCAACAAGTCATTTAAAAACACGCTGAAAGTGTCCCACAGAAGAATGGTCTTCCAAATTCTTTTGATTTACTTGATTTGAAAAGTATAAACCGAAAGGTATCATCAAGCACTACAACCTTTCTTAATTCAATAGAAAAAAATTCAAAGAAGCCTGAATGGGAATGCAAAGCACACCCAGAACCGTGGCTATTGGAAACGAAAAGTGGGAACAAGTCCTGTGTCACCCGAGAAGCTCCCCTAACAACACTGACCACAGTACCCACAGGACAGTGGGCAGGGCCACACTGCTCCTCCTGCATCTGGTGGTCTCACTGACCCTGAAAATGATAAGCGGACCTCCTTGCACTCGTTTCTCTCATTTTTTCCCTGGTGTTTCCTGCCCTGGGATGAGCCTGGAGGAAGGTGTCCATATTCCCTAATGCCAGGTAGGGCAGCCACACTGCACTGCCAGGGAGGGTCTGGGACAGCAGGACAGAGGCTGAGGTCAGTGTGGTTGGCATCAAGCCCCCACGGACTAAAGGGCAAAGAGCAGGCTCAGGGCTCTGGCAACAATACAGTCCTCAAAAGGATTTCCAGCAGTGTGGTGGCACATGCCTGAAATCCCAGCTACTTTGAGGCAGGGAGATTGCAAGTCAGAGTCTTGCCTGGGCAGCTTAATGGGACTTGGTCTCAAAATAAAAATGTTAAAAAAGCTGAAGATTAGCTTGGTAGGTACGCTCCTGAGTCTGATCCCAAGTTCCAGGAAAAAAAAAAAGATTCCAGAAGTAAATGCCTACCAATACACTCAGAAACAGCATTTAAAACTTTTACGTGGTCCTAAAGCATGGCCAGCAGATCGCTGTAGCTGCTGGTTTCAAACAGGAGCCTAAAGAGAATTCTTTCTGTGATCTGTTGGCCATTTCAGAACTTTGGAAATGGAATGGCCAATTCATCAGAAAGAAATAGCAGGTGAGTATGGTGGATTTTAGGGGGCCTGCAGGGGAGAGACCCTGGCGCCTCAGGACCTGCACCATGCAGTTGACTTGGGGTGCTGGGAGAATAAGGAGCTCCTCCCCTCTATGGGGGGGGCGGCTGTGAGTGTGGCAGACTTTCGGGGGCCAGAAGGAGAGAGACCCTGGCACATTGGGACCTGCACAGTGCAGCAGACTCAGGGTGCTGAGAGAACGAGGAACTCCTCCTCTCTCTGGGGGGCAGCTGGATTTTCGGTGGCCAGAAGGAGAGAGACCCTGGCACATCGGTACCTGCACCGTGCGGTTGACTCGGGGTGCTGGGAGAACAAGGAGCTCCTCCCCTCTCTGGGGAGGCGGCTGTGATCCTGCCAGCATGCGGGCTGAGAATCAGACATCTCATGTCGACCTGTCCCCCATCCTGTGTCCCCCATCTCCTGCGACCCCTGGCTTAGCAAGTGGGAGCCAGTGAACTACACATCTTATGAAAAAGATTGGCTATGTTATTTAGTATGAGCTTCCCATATGCAAAGATAAGGACAACCATTTGGAAGAAAACAAGAGACAATATGACAGATAGTGAAGATCTCTGGTTGTCTAGCTTTGAAATGTATGCTTTCTTAGGTCCCATTCTGTTCTGCTTTGGTGTGTTTAATTTTACTTCCTTTTAAAATAAAATTTTAAAAAAATAAAAAATATAAAAATAAAACTGTCTTTTATATTTTAATTTCTAGACATCTGGTATTTTGTTAGGTGCTTTAAGATAATTATGATACAGCATGATGTGAATACGCCTATCTGTGAATAACCTATGTGGTACTCCTAAATCATCACTGCAAGTCATACAGTTATCAATCTGCCTTATTTACTAACGTGTATTGAGTTATACAGGACTTATGCTTGATCCTAATTTAGGTAACATTACATAGCAAGACTCTTGCAAGTATCAAAGGCTTTAGAAACATAATAATAAACTTCCTCCATAACTACTTGCTAATTATATTTTTAAAATATAATAAATTAATACAGGCAACAAATTGCAATTAGAAATTTAGAAATTTAGAAATTGCAATTAGAAAATTAGAAATTGTGTTAGAAATGCCCACGTAATGAGTCAGGGTTGAGTTTGAGTTTGGGGGACTAGAGCTCCATCTCCCCTGGTGCACACACAGACACACCCACACGTATGCACATACAGTAACCACTCACACAATATGTGCATGTGTATGCATACACACGCGATCATACCACACATGTATGTGCAGACATGTACAATACACATACATGAGCTCCATGTGCACACTTGTACACATGCACGAACACAGACATACAACCCACAGGCACACACAGAACACATGCCACCTCCCACCCTCGCACACATCACACACGTTTAGATTTAAGAGATAACATTTCACATGTGTATTCCAATATGGAAACTTCCAAGTTTAAAATTTTCAAACCATCCTACGAAGGCACATGTTCTCCACGTCCAGCATCTGCAGCAAACGTGTCTCCCCTGGGATAATTAGAGGTGGCATTTCTGGAGCTGTCTGGCATGGGTGGGAAGCAGCGGTGGACAAGCCTTACACAAGCACATGAACCCGGTGCGTGTGGCGGCCTGCCGGCCACAGGAAACAGGCTAACAGCCTGCCCCGTCCCATGGAGCACCTGCAGGGCAGGGAATGTGCTTTCCACTCCCACGATATCCATGTCCTCCCCATTCCAGGAAAGGGGTACTGGCCTCGCACACTTTCATTATGTTAGCAATGACTCATGAAAACATTCCTGCTATTCCCCAGTTGATAGCCTGTTATCAGTCAAAAGCAAATTCAATTCAATCGCAGTCATCTCTGACCCCCCTTCTTCCAGGGACGCGAGCACCTGGGACTGTGAGTACTGCGGACACTGGGTAGAGTGAGCCAAGTTCCCAGTTCCTTGTTTTTCATTTTGAAACAAGGTCTCACTAAGTTGCTAAACTGCCCAACTTTAGATCCTTTAGCCTCACTCTCCCAGTGCTGGGATTAGACGCATGCACAGCCATGCCTGGCTTGCTGTTTCTACAATGTTATACTAAAAATTGTTTTATTTTTATGTCATTTATGTTTAACAACCACAGTTAAATATATCATTTATATTTAACAACTTTTGTGCCCTGAATGTCTGCTGGAAGTCAGCTGCTTGCAATTAGGTCTTGGTTTCTGATAAAAACTAAATTTGTAAACTAACCCCCAAACTAAGGGGAAAAAAGAACAACATATAACAGGGCTTACAGAACAGAGGGGAAGTCTCAAGGATCTGAGTGCCCCTGGGATACTGTTAGCCTTGGGCCTCACCCCTCTGGGACCCGGGCTGGGCCTGTACTCAGAGGCTCTGGACCTCGGCCTGACCCTGAGACCCCGGGCCTGGGACGGGCTTTGCTGCACAGACAGCTGACAAGGGGCCAGCTGGAGACCATGGGTGGCTCGGTTCATCCTGGAGAGAGCTGCGGAGCCCATCCTCAGACCTGTTTATAAGCTAAGTGTGGAGGATGTGCCAACTCTACTGCTGGCTTTATGTTGCCCGAGGCACCGCTTCATAACCCACCTGGCACTGTAGTCAGTAAGGGCTGCTGAGGGCTTGGCCTTGCTTTGTAATTATCCCTGATGCATTTAATAATTACATTCCCCTCCATGAGACCTGCCACCACCCTCAGCTCACATCGGTATCTGTTTCCAGATTAAAAGGTGAAACAACACGCACTCGCCTCCTTAAAACCCAGAGTCAACTTTGTGGCTGTTCTTTCTGGGTGAAGCTGTGACAAGAGACATTCTTCCGAGTCCACTCAAAAGGCAAGAGCACGTCTGACCCTGGAGAAATGGCCACAAAGCATATCCTTTGGAAGACTTCTCCCTAACATCAGCAAGAAATTCTGCGCTTCACACAACAAAGGTCCTCAGAAGCCACAGCTGTTTCAAGGTGCAGAGATGTACCCCAGGGTCTCCGCACACTCTCACTGCAATCAGGATTTTTTTAAACGAGTCTGGTGGGGAAGCTTTGTTACACGCTTCCCTTGGTCCCGTGAGAGTCCTTTCTCCCTTCACCTAGTCTCAAGTCAGATGAAGATCAATTCTGAATTTTCCAGAACTATAATCCGGTTACTGACTAGTCACAGCTTCTTATAATTTATTTTTTGGTGCGGGGGATGGAACGCATGGCCTTGTGCTTGCCAGGCAGGTGCTTATGCTGCTGAGCTAAATCCCTGGCCCTGACTCACAGCTTCTTAAAAAGTCTCCCTGCAGGATCCATTTTCTGTTTACTTTCTTCCTCTTTGTAGGAGTTCCTAGAAGTTCTTTAAAACACTAAGCAAACCGGCAAAGGCAGGCTTGTGGGTATGCATGAGGCCCACACCATTCCTAGGAAGGAACGATGCTGTTTTGAATGGGTGTTTCTGAGGTCCAGGGCAGGCGTCCCTTAGCAGGAATATGAAACAAAGTGACACCTGCCGGGGTAGTGCGAGCATATGTGTCAGTTTGCTGTGTAGTTTACAGTGCACAAGAACTGGCCCTTTCAAGTCACTGGCATTCACATGTGATTGCTGGGATTTTACTTTCTGAACACAATGCCACTGTAGCACTAAATTATATGACTTTGGAGAAGACCTCATTTTCTTAATTGAATAAATGGAGCTAATATCAAATCTCATCAAAGGTTTATGAGAGAAGAGGGCAACTATGTCCAGTATCTAGCCAATCCTGGCCACCTAACAGGGCTGCCACTCCCAACACAAGACTGTTTATTATTTAAACTATTCTAAATTATTTAAACTACCCTACCACAAAAAAGGATACACGAGTCATCTGTGTAAAAACGGATGCACCGTAATATCATGTTAAGTGAAATAAATTAGGTATGAGAGCCTCAATGATGCATTGTTTTTCTTATAAATCAAGAGCAAAATAAAAGACAGGTAATAGGAAGTAGGAAGATAAATCTTTTTTTTTCAAATGGTAAGGGGATCAAGAGATGAAGAAATGAAGAGAAGGGGAGGGTGAAAAAAGAATTGATGAGAAAAGAATTGAGATGCACTATGTACATGTTATGGCTTATGTCTAGATGTCCGTGCAAAGCCTCAAGCAGTCACAGGCGGGGCTTTTCTGAGGTGGCTGGATGTGGGGTGTGTGATGTTGGATCAAGGGATGCTAGGGTTAAGGGGGTGAGCGCTACCCTCCTTAAGGGTGAGTAGACTGATGGACTGTAAGGGACAGAAAGAGGATCGTCACTCATTACTTGCTGCTTGGATACTTCTGCTGCCTTCTGCCTGCCACAAATTATCTTCTGTGATGCCCCTCTGCCATGTCACTCTGCCCTGGAGCCAGCTGATTAGGGACTCAAACCTCTACAAACTGTGAGCTAAATAAACCTTTCCTCCCTTAACTTTGGGTGTTGGGTATTTTGTTTCAGCAATGAGAAAAAGTAACTAAGACAGAATTTGGTACCAGAGAAGTGGGGTTGTTGCTATGATGGTACCTGACTATGTGGTTCAGCAACGTTTGGAGCTGGCTTCTGGGGAGAAGAGCTAGGAAAGGTGCAGAGATGCCCACTGAAAAAGCAGCCCTGGAGCACTTGAGGCTGTACGTAAGATAGTCCAATATTGTGTAATAAAAAGTCTATTTACAGCCCCTTAATCTAAGAATTTTCTGAACTTCTGCTAGGTGCTTCCATACAGCTTATGAAACTGGACGGGAAAGTGCAAGGTGGAGAAGGAAAGCGCAGGGCCTGGAGCTCTGAGGGCCGATTCTCCATTGCTGCTGTCCTCCGGGGCAATGGGAATGGAGAAATTCCTTTCCTCCTCAGAGCTGGTTCCAGGAGTCATGAGTCTATTACCTTCTCATGCTTGGGCAAGGGCACGTGCTGCAACCCTCTGCAGATGGCCTGGCCAGCCAGGACTCAGCCGTCCAACAAACTGTCCCTGAGCACTAGCACACCTTGCGGCTGCAGACAGATCCGTCAGAAACTCAACAGGATTCCACCTTCTCTGGACTCAGTTTCCCTGGGGTGAGGAGCAGTGGAGTAAGGTGGGTTGGAATCCACTTGCTTCTCATTCCTGAGCAGAGTGAGGGAGGAGCAGAGATTAGGACACTCTTAATAGCCTGACAACCTTCCATTGTGGCGGTGAAATGCTTCAGGCTTCACAGCTCTGGAAGGAATGGACTTGAAGAACAGCCAGCCCCATCTCCCAGCTGGGATGCTGTGGTTTCCTGGGAACATATTTTCTCTGTCAAAGTGAAAAATTCTATTTTCATGTTGATGGGAAGAGCTGAGTTGCTTCAACGCCTCTGTGTATATTTGCAAAATAAATGTCTCATTTCTGAGAATCTCATTTTAGTATCTGAAGTCTCATCAAGACAGCTGAGTTTTAATGACAATTAAATATATGAATGAATTTGCCAGGGGCTGGATTACCCTGGAGAGGTGTACAGCACCTGCCTCCTGTTCCCATCTGCCATGCCCTTGGCTTTGGTGCAGAACATAAATTAAAACACCAACAAACCCCAAAACAGTTTAAGTGCAAACACACCAAACAGACTAAGTTACTTCCTCACTGCAAATTCTGGCATGAATCTAACTGTTGAAAGCTCTCAGATCCTTTTTACACAGTGTCTGGCTCATGGTAGGCACCAAAATTAACACTGGGACAAGCTCCATATCACACGGGCCTTCAGCCCTTATAGTTTATCAGCAGTGACCCACCTGTTCCCAGAGCACTCCAAAGAGCAAAGGCACAGGGGAAGCTGCAAGCTGCTTAATTTCGCAGACCCTGCTTTGAGCATGTGGGCTCCCCTAGGAGCAGTAGGCCTGCTGCTGACAAAGACCACATGTTCCTCAAGGAGCTGGCAGATGGGCCACATGTCTCATCACCCCAGGAACTCTGCCTAAGTATCTAGGACTCTCAGGCAGGCACAAGACTATCCCAGGTCGGGGGCTAGTTTTAGCTCAGGGGATTGGATTTTGTCTAGCAGCCTCTGTGGGTGGGGGTGCCCCCACAGAGGCAGCTTGGGGAGTGGGTTCCCTGGACTCTCCAGGGCAGCTGAAACCACGTCTGCCCAGTTCTGCCAAGTTACTATAGTAAAAATGTAACTAAGTAAGAAACCAACAGGTCTCCAAAAAGCTAGCAAATTAGTGTAATAGAGCAGCTTGCAAACCAAATCCCACTGTGACTGAAAAGACATGTAAAGGCAGAAACGCCGATTTCTTTGTTTCTAAGATGAGAACAACCCTGAGAACACAGTCTTCATGGATGAGTCATGCTCTGGAGCAGTTTCGGTCTGCAGGTGATGGAGCCTGTCTCCCTGAGCAATGCTGATGTTTCCCCTTTTAGCTGGACCGCAGGAACATGGCCCTCCACCGCACTGTCACCAGGGGCCCCACCCCACAGGATGTGGCCAACAGTGCCACATCGCAAAGATACTCTTTCAGCTGGCGGCCTTCCTCTTTCTTCCTCACAAGACTCCCTCGGCACCAGAGACGCCAGTGACAAGACTTCGAATGGGTAAGTTGCTGAACAAAAAGCCTGCAAAGCAAACTGGAAGTTCCTGAAGGAAAAGACCAGGACCCCTCGTCTCCTGCAGCAGCCAACGGAGTCACAGCCTGGCCACAACACTAGGGTCCCCTGTAACCATGAAGTTGGTGAATAGGGTCTGATTCATTTACTCTTTAAAACACTTCATAAACCAATATATACTGAGGATGTTCCTGGAGGCACAGCAGAAAGAGAAGGCAGCCTAGCTGGATGTGGTGGCCTGTGATCCCAGCACTCTGGGAGGCAGAGGTAGAAGTATTACAAGTTTCAGGTCAGCCTGGAAAATTTAACAACTTAGGAAGACCCTATCTAAGAAACAAAAAAAAGAGCCGGGGATGTAACTCAGAGATATTCAATCCCTAGTGTCACACACACCAAAAAAAAAAAGAGAATCTTTCCTTTACAGCCCAGTGGGCCCAGTCAGTGGCTCAGCAGATCAAGACAATTTACACCAGGCCACATGGCTGAAGGTCTGTGAAGGCAGTGGAGATGGGTGATGAGACAGGCACTAGTGGGAGAAGGAAGGAGCCGGCCCCCGGGGCCAGGCTGGGCGTGTGGCTCCAGCCAAGAGGCCCTCTGGGTGGATGAGCCGGGGCAAGCATTTCCCACAGGACTTCCTTGTTTTCAGATCAGTGAGCAGCACTTGGAAGCTAGCTAGGTGGCTCTCTTTCTCATAGGTGGCCAAAAAAGCCTTCCTGTACCACAAACAGAAATGTACCAAGTAATAAACACCAGGGTGGGAGCTCGCACTGTTTTTTCTATTGTGTGGCAAGCCACATCACAGACTGCACACTTTGACAGATGCCAAATACTCTCCATAAATTTAAAAAAAAAAGAGTTCTTACATATAAACACTACCTATAAGAACCACGGTTTTAATTTTGCCTTTAAGTCATCAGAACTTTAAAAATTAAGGTCTACAAAACAAAAGTACAAGAATAAATTTCTCTGTTGTTCAACAATCTTACTTTGATAGAATTAAACAAACTCAAAGAATATTTTGGTTTACTGTGTTAAACAGCAGGAAACAGACTGTCAGCCACAGAAGGGAATTTCAGAAAAGGAGCTGCAAATCAGTCATTCCGAGCCCTCAAATACCACGAGCTGTGAACAGCCTGGTACCAGATCAGAGCTGTCTTCCCACTTTCGCTTTTGGTGAAACTAGATCCTCCCATTCTGAGACTGTGTCCAAACCACGTTCTTCATAGACAACGAACAAACAGGGCTGAACGTTACTGTTAATTACAAGGAAATGATCAGTAGTACAATTAAGTATGCATTAAAATAACTAGACACCCCCATTCAGTTTTACTAGTCATTTACATATTTATAAATCATTAGGTAAGGAACTAGTTAATACTGTTCACCACTATAAAGGAATTATATGATGCAATGACTCACTAATTTTACATGGATGATCTGATAGCAAATTATGGAAACTCATTTGACTGTTACAGAAACTGAGTCCAAATACGGATTATAGAAGGACTCACTGATGAAAAGTTCATCAAATAAATTCATTAAATATAACATAATATAATAAAAAGAGATCACTAAGCACAACAGTACTGTAGCCCATGGTGACGGGATGTGGAGATCACAGTTCAGCTCATTTCGATTCAGTGGACATTTTAGAAACACTTCTGCAGAGAGGCTGGGGTGTGGGTCCATCCTTAATATCGCAATGCACTGCCTTTTGTTTTGAGCTGCAGCATGTGTGGTTTTATGTTAAATTCAAGGGTAGGGCCAAAGGAACTTCAGTTCCTCTCATCCCTGCCAGTTAAGGTGGATTCAGAGGTTTGTGTGCTCTAACAGACAGAGTGCGGCAATGGGGACCTTCTAAGTAAGGTACCTGTGAGCACTGCGTGTCCTAAGGGACTGAGGAGGAAGCTGAGGGCCGCGCCATGGAGATGCTCCAGGGGTGGCAGCTAACGCAGACAATCCCAACCAGAGGGAGGAAGCTACCGGGTACCTCATGTGGGAAATGCAGATCATGTACCAGAAGTATCAGGTCACCTCGAACTAAGCTGGAAGGATCCAGATGAACTGCATTTTTCCTGTTTTTTATCTGCGCTTTCCAAATGGTCTACAAGGTGGCAGGGAGGGACGTGTGGAACAGATAGCACTGGAAGGGCTAGCCACCATTAGCCTGTGGTGGGGCTGGTGTCAGGCTCTGTGCTGAGGTTACCCCGAAGTCCTAGGGCATGAGGTGATGACCCAGGAGCTCTGGAGCGCAGCCCAGGCCACATAGCACAGAATGCAGAGCAGACGGAGAAGCCCGTGTTGGCACCTGCATCTGAATCTCCCAGGCTGGACAGCGCTCTGGGAGACAGATATGTGGTCAGGCTGAGCGGGACCCCAGAAGCAAGGGACTGGAGAACAGCTGCAGAATTCAATGGACAAGGAGGGGCCTGAGCACCAGGAGTCTGAACTCAGAAGTCAGACCACTGATTATTTAGTGCAGAGCTGAGGAATCAGCTCAGCTGTCTCACTTATGGGTTACACAGGGGATGTAGGATGCATTCTGCGGCCCATGTTTTAGGACTTTTCTCTGCACACCACAAGAGAGCCAGAGGGAAGGAGGACAAAGGTTGGAAGTTAATGTGATGAATTAGGCTGTTAAGAGAAAACGTGGTCAGATCCACTGTTTATGAATCGGTCTAGATTGTTACTCAGCAGCTGCTAAGAGTGAAACCTGGAAATATGGTACAACTAGAAAATAGGAAAGGTTAAAAAGAAAAAGTCTTTTTGCTGGCCAGCAAAGAAATGTTATAATCTCTCTTCTATGTGAGAACTTCCCTGATAAATCACATGTCACATGGACAGGGACTGGGTGTCCTTGTCTCTCTTTTCCATCTTTTCCTCTTCTCTCCCCTCATTCTCTCCTTCCTCCCATCCTTGTTTTTTCTTTCGAGGTCAGGACCTACCCACTGACACAACTGTCCTGGACAAATTGACAAGAATAAGAACAAAGATACGGCCTCCTCCCAACCATCACTGAGGAGCTGTGTTAGCTAAACGTCCCTTCACCTTACGCCAGAACAAGGGGATATGTGCTTAATAACCCAAAGCACAGGCACAGCTCAGATCACCAGCACGGCTCAGGCCTTACCTTACTGCCCTTCTCGGCACTGAACTCTCGCTTTCCCAGGTGGTTTCCCATCCTGGACTGACGGGCTCTTCAGCAGCTGAAAGAGAAAGACAAGGAGTTAGCCTGAGAACCAGTACTTTCAGTTTCCCACATTGCTTTTAAATAGAACGTCTGTGAAACTGATACTGCTCTTTTGTGAGAAGATAAACCAAAACCCTAAAACCCGAAGAGAGCAAACACCACCGTCTTTCAGCCCTATGTAAGGAGCCTCAAAATGACGTAGCACGGCTGCTCAAATTCTGTACAGCAAGGGACACACTCAGCGTATGTCTTCGTTTATAAAAATGTCAAGCCATTCAACAAGTCCAGCAGGTCCTTTGCACACGAGCATACACATTCAGAGAGCCATATCTCGCCTCAGCGGTAACACAGGATGACATGAGAACAGCGCCAGACGTTCTTCTAGACATAGGAAGTCATGAGTAGATGCTCACACTGACTGCTTGAAAGGGTCTGCGTGATCAGAGGACAGCAAAGAGAACCAGACCTCAACTGCACATCAGACAAACAGCCAAAGAATCTACAAAATTTGCTGGGAAGATGAAGTAGGATAAAAAACATGTGCTCATTTTTATAACTCAAATCTCAGCAACAAATGCACCCTTGTTTTTTTCCACAAAACACAGAGAACTAAAGAATTTAACTGTATTCATTCCAAAGAAATTGTTTATCTATTCTCTGTGGACCTGTACTAAGGACAGGGACTTTGTCAATAGAGGGCCCTTGTTGCCTCAGCCTGGTGGCAGGTGACCTAAATCTCGTAGAATAATGACAATGTACCTTTTTAAAAACAAGGCTGAACCCAAGAAAGGTAACAAAATAAGTCTTCTTCTAAAACAGGGAAGAGGGAATTTCCAGAATATTAAGCAGTCTGAATATGATATGTTTTAATCACCGAAAGTTACTCTTTAGACAAGATAATTGCCCAACGCCTGACCTTTCCATCTTCCCTGTCTCTGGGAGCCATTTGGTGACCCATGAAACACAGCCTTAGGACTCTCTTCTCGGTAACGACCAGCTGTTCCCCAGTGGTGAAGGGGGGGTGTGAAGCTGGGGCAAAGCAGGCCACAGTGGGGCGCAGGCTCCCGCCCGCACGCACGGGCCTCTCAGTCTGAACCAACTGACCGCCCCAGTGGAGCACATCTGCAGCCCCAGACCAGACCAGGACGAGATAACAGCCAGACTCCCACACAGCTCAGCTGCACGTGGCCTGACCGTGAAGCTCACTCTGCCTTTTCCTCACAAAAGACTATCCCAAAGCAACTCGATATTCCCTAACCAGAATTTTTCTGTTTCGTCTCATAATCCTACTTTTTCTAAGGAAAGTGACTTTCAAAGGATTAGTCCACTTGTTTTTTGTTTCTGCTCTTTTCAGCCCTTTTCCCTCAACCAAACCAACTTCTCCTTAGCTCACCACACACCTACTCTATTTTATGCAAAATAAAGCCAAGTCAGATCTTTAAATTGTAATTTTGCCCTTTGGCCACAGCTGCAGGGCAGGAGTCGGGCCTGGGGGCAGGGACCGTGGTGGGTGCAGGAGGGGCCTGCAGGAGGAGACACTACCACCAGGCAGCTGCAGGAGGGAAGACCTGGAAGCACTGCTGTGCACTGGCAAGGGGCATGTGACACTGACACCTCTGAGGACAACCACAAGCCACAAGATATTAACGTGATCTTCTTCAGTCACGGCAGCAGACGGTGCTGCCAGCTCTGGCAAATGAAAGCTACAAGTTGTAGCGATGATAAGGAAAAGGCCAACTTTAAAGGATCAGAGAAGCAAGCGTCATGTTTCATAGTGTCTTAGTTACTTTTCACATTGCTGAGACAAAATAACTGACACTCAAAGCTTGAAGAAAGGTTTATTTAGCTCAGAGTTTGTAGAGGTTTCAGCCTATAATTGGCTGACTCCAAAGCAGGGCGGCATCCCAGAGAAGAAACAGTGCATGACTAGCAGAAAGGAGCAAAGCAACAAGGGGTGACCACAGCTCTTCCTATCCCTTATATTTTATCCAGCCTACTCAAGGTGGGAAGCACTTACACCCTTAATTCTAGTGTCCTTGATCCACTGCCCCACGAATTAATTCCAAGTCACACACTCTAGGTCCCGCTACTCTGAAAAAGCCCCACTGATGGCTGCAGGAGGCTTTGGAGGAACATCTAGACACAAGTCATAACATTTCTCCCTGTCCCCCCAAGATTCATCTATGTTCCTTTATGCAAAAGACACTTAGTGTATTTCTAGGATTTTCCAAGTTTCAGCACTGCTGAGGCTTTGGGGTGACATCCTCTACAAACCGTAATACACAGCTTTGGAACAAAAAGTATATTCTGCTATGTGTGATTTTTAAAATGTGAAGCCAAACATTTGCAAATAATTTCAGTATCTACTGCAATTCTACCATCTCCCTTCTTGATTTAAATTGGACCATCCAGAAACCAAAACAAAACAGAAGAAAACAAAACAGATAAACAAAAATCTCTATGGAATAAACTTTTCATTGGGAAAAGGAGGTTTCGGGCACATGTGGTACCTTACATGCTCAAGAAAGAGAAAGAAAGAGAAACAGAGAAAAGAGTTTCGGGCCTCTAGTGGTCTAAACACAAAGGGGTGTGTTCTGTTTGACTTCTTTTTAATTCTAGGCAGGGGAGTTTTAACCAAATATTGAGAACTTGTACTATGTATTAATACACAGAATAACACCATAGCAGATGTGTGAGGGTCTACCATTCTGTTCAGGAGGTAAGAACTGGCTATTCAAAAACAATCACAGGTGAAAGGAGTGACTCCTCTCAATTACAGTTGGCACCCTGGGTGTTGGGGATGCCAGTGCGTCTCAGGCATGCTGCTGGTCCTCTCTCCGTGTGTGCACCACTCCCAGGCTCTCCTTCCCAGCCTCTGACACCGGCCCACCTCTCCGTCTGTGTCCTGCCTTCTACTTTCCTGCTCAAGCCATCTCCCCATGCTGATATCTGTCAGACCAAAATGTGACATTCCCTTCAGAAATCAAATCTCCAAGGGCTTGTCACAGATTGGAACATGTGACATGTAAATAATCTCAAAGTGGTCACAAAGGAGAGCTGTTTTGGACAAAGAGCCTTTGAAGTACAACTGATATGTAAGGTAAGATGCTGAGCTGTTCCTTAGATCCAGGTCCTGTTCCTGCTTGCCAGCATGTTCTCTCCAGACCTTTGTTGAGTTTCAATCAAAACTTTATTACCTTACACCTGAGATAATTTACTTCCTTTCTTTGTTTTTGCTTTTTGTTTTTTGAGACAGGGTCTCACTGGTATGGTCCAGGTTTGCTTTGAACTCACCAGGAAACCCAGGTTGGCCTTGAACTCATGATCCTCCTATCTTAGCTTCCTAAGTGCTGTGTCAGCAGGCATGCACCACCATGTCTGACTGAGATGACTGATTTTCATCAATATTTCAAAACTCAAGGCTACTGGACACAAAATTAATTGAAATACAAAAGTTCAGGTCAAATATTTAAATCAACCTAGTTAAGATTTGGAGTAGTTTGGCAAACCTACTTAGATTTGGATGGCCTGAAATGCAAACATAAATAGTGTCAGAAAAAGAAAACAAGGAACATACATGACCACCTGATGCATCATGGTGCCCCTAGCTTGAGGTCCTCGTCATGGACAGTGTTTCTGCACTGGCAGAGACCGTGGCCAGGACAATGACATTTAAGTGCCACATACTTTCCTGGCTGTGGTCATAAATGATGGGCAGTTAAACACTCTCACTCACCCCTGCCATTTAGAGATGGTCAAGTGAGAGAAGGCTGAAGACAGATGGCCCCTGCAGCTGGCTTCCACAGACTGCGCAGAAGAGCTGCCCACAGGCGGGAAGAGCTTCACAACTGAGGTCATCCTTACTTTACTTTACTTTTATGATTAATTAAACCAAGAGCAAGAGCAAAATATGACACACATGCAGAGTGCTGCAGGGAAGACAGACAGACTGTCAAGCCTCTCTTGAATAACAAAGTTTTTTCAAAAAAGCAGAAAAGAATAAGAGCAGAAGGGATGGACGTCTGGATTATATGAGGACTGCTACAGACTTCTAGATTGGAATTCAGGCTTCCAAGTTGATTGGATTATAGTCAATGGGAATGTTGGAGGTTTTGGCAATGTCTACATGATTACCAACAATTTTTGTCAGCTAGAGGGGTGAAATTAATCACAGGAAGAAGTTCATAACCTTGATTTACTGGGAAACAATCCAATCTTAGCTGTTTGGCTTCCATTATTAATAATATGTTCCCAAAGCAGCTAGTCTCCTAAATGTTACCCTGGTGCAGCTTTACAGGAATTGGCAAAGACAAAATTCACTAGCCTATCTTCCAGGCAAATGGTGAAGCTAAACTACAGGGAGGCACAGGAGAAAAGACCTAGCTCCTAAGTATTTTAATGGGCTGTATTTTATAGAAGGTGCGGACTTTCCAAAGGGCAAGCAGACTGGATGGGACGTGGGTCTCACTCTGGTTTCCACCTGGGTGACTTGGAGCAGGATTCCACTCTTTTGAGCCTTTGTTTTCTATGACACAGAAGCAGCAAAAGCTCCTTTCTTGCCCAGAGGTTCCTGGGGCTAGCGCTAGGGTCAGAGTTGGGGTCAAGGTCAGGGTGAGCTGAAGGTGCTGCTGCAGCGCTGATGAGGGCTGGGGTGTCCTGAGCTATCGGTTGGATCCTGCCTGTTTCCCCTTGCTTGCCTAGCATTACTGGGGAGGCAGGCATGGCTGTAGAGCCTCCAGCCAGATCTCTACCACCAATTGCTTTCTGAGACATAACATGGCTTCCTGGTGTGTGTGCTTCTGTGCAAAGGAGGTCAAAGGCAGGGAAGCTGCTGGGAGAAGCTGTGAGCCCAGAACAAAAGGCCCTGCTCACCACAGATAACAGAAACACAGGAAGTCGGTGAACATGTGCGAGTTCCAGACCACACTCAGTACCATGGCAGGGCAGACGAGGAGGGGGAGAAAGCCCACAGGTGATGCAAGAGAAGCTAGTCCCTAAGTTGCAGGGGCCCCTGAAGTGGCTAGTTCTAAAATAACTGGGTTTGAATGGATTGCTATGAGACCCCTTGTTGAAACAAATGAGAGAGACGACCTACTCTACCTGGAGCCCTGGACAGCTAGATAGCAGATGAGGCCTCCCACATCATCTCCCTCCCCTCTGAAAAGCTGCTGAAATGTGAGCAGCGAACATCGGAGACGTTACTGTAAGATCACATTTATGTTGGCACAGCATTAATCACGTGCTGTCCACACTGCATTGCATATTTGGGCTTATTCATAAAAGTCTGTACAGTGTATTTATGCCACATATGCTGTTGAATACAGATGCAGTATTGTACGTGTTTCTGGACACCCATCCCAGTTGTATTATTTTGACAGACTTAGGGTTCTTCTGGATTTGTTTGCATAACCTAATGCTAATTACACCATTTTTTTGAGCCCAGACTCAGGAAAACAATCTTAAAACAAATGTATCTATGGAGATAACAGGATTATTTTTGTAATGATTTATCTCTAACATTTCTATAAACCTTTAGTTATGCAAGTATAAGAATAATCCTGCCAGCTCTAGTTTATAGCTTATAGTTGAGAAAGAAGAGTACGAGGCTATAGCTATGAATGTGCCTTTAGAAATATATGCCAGGAAAATAGGGTTAGCTTGATGGTATTTTCATTATGAATGGACCCCATGTGGAAAACAAGTATCATTGAAGGTCTAATGTAGCATGCATTCCTAACTTATTAATAATTAAATTACTAATCCAATAAACATGCTGCTGCCTTGAGAAAATATGAGTAGCAAGAACCTGTTCTTTATAAACATGCACATAGATACATAGATGCACAAGTTTTATAATGACAATAACAAGGACTTCCTTCATTTGTTGGCCAATATTGTGAAATGACAGCAGTTTATTATTTTTTTAACTGGGAATTGAACACATCATTGCACTGAGCCCTTTTTTATTTTTTATTTTGTGACAGGGTTTCACTAAATCACTAAGTTTCCCAGGCAGGGCTCGAATTTGTGATGCTCCTGCTGCAGCCATATGGAGTACTGTAATCATTGGTGCTTGCCACCAAGCCAAGCTATTTGGTTTTAATTCCATGCTTGTCAGTAATTCTGTCAGCTTCTGATTTCTTGCCTGTAAAAATGGACTATCTGTGGTATTGTAGAGAGGATTAAATAAGGAAATAGGGATGATTACAGCAGGTCCCTGATATCATTTCTTTCTTTAAATAATGACTTACAAGTTTCATAAATGCAAAAGGAGCCAAGAGACTTTGCCAACAGTCTAAGGGGCCAGTCTTTCATATATATGTTTTGATTACACAAGGTCTCTTGTAGTAATAATGAATTTTTAGCAAACATATTGTTCTATAATCAATAGGAAGCCAGAGAACAGTTCATCTTTTTCATTAGCCTTTTGTGTATAGTATTTCAGGGTAATTATTTGTCCTGTAGTTCACCAGCATTTACTTGCATTTGTAGAAGTGAATGGTAACAGTAAAAGAACAGGAGGAGATGGGTTGAAAAGGACAGAGAACCAGAGAAGTAACTCAAGCAAGAAACCACAGAAACAGAACCACCATGTCCTGTGGCAGAGCAAGACGAAGGGTGGCTCATGGATGGAGGGGGCGAGGGCTAGAGGCAGATCCCCAGATACGCAGTACTTGCTGGGGAGCTTCTAGAAACACTCACTCCAGGGCCTGGCTCTGCACAAGGTCTGGAAAGTCTGAGGACCTTGGGCCATGATAACATTTGTTGGTGTTTTTGGACTTGCAGGAAGGAAGTGGTGAAAAATAGGAAGAAAAAGGAACTTTCTCACTGAGATGTCTGCCAAGAGCTGGGTGTGAAGGTAATGCCAAGCAAACAAGATTCAGAATTAGTTTGCTCAGACATGAGGGTAAATTTTATACCCTTTCTCTGCAAAATGAATGAATACTCCAACTTGTGATTTTTGCTTTACTTGTTCTACTTTTATGGGTTAGTAAAAAAAGGAAAACGTGTATCTGTATCTGTTCCTAAGACTATACATTTTTTAAGATGTCCTGCTTCAATTTAGAACTCCCTTTTCCACAGCAGCCTTTTCTAACAACTTAATCTTGATGAGACCCTTCAATTATATATCTGCTGGCGTCCACTCCTGCCCTTAATGTACCTGTCATTCTGCAACATGCGTGCAACTGTTTAAAATGGGCATCCCCAGTGGACTGCCAGATTCATGAGGGCATATGACAAAACCGTAAGTATTCCCTGTGGTTCCTGGGCCCCCAGGCTGAACCAACCAACCAACCAGAGAACATCGGGATCATGTTTTCACATGTCTAGGCAGGACAGCACAAGCATTTCTAAAAACCTTGCAACTCAAGCTCAGAAATAATATGGCCAATGACAGCCGCTGGGTTCTGAAAACACAATCAGCAATGTTTACATGGCTTGTACATTCACAAGAGAGTACTATGGTACCTCAGTTTTGAGGACTTGGTTATCATGGAAACTCCCCCTCACCCAAATGTCCCATGTACAGTACATATTTAATGAAGCCGAGGGTTGGGGACCTGGTTCAGTGGTAGAGCTCTTGCCTTGCATGCACAAGGCCCTGGCTTTGATCTCCAGCACCACAAAACAAAACAAAACAAAACAAACAATAAGCCACCCCAAGTTGATAACGAGATTACAGTTTAATTCATAAACTTAGTATAATCTCTGTAAAATTTAATTAGGCTCAAAATATAGAAATTATTTAAGAGAGGTTATATGTTACTGCCATTGTGTGTTAGGCAAATATCTAACCAAAAGGTGAACCAAACTGAAGTGTGGAATTGTGCATTGGCTCAGAATTTCTTCTAGTATTTCACCAGCCCTAATATGTCATGCCACTTTACTTTTATTTGAGCCAAAATACCAATATATTTTCTTTATCTAGATCAAAGGGCAACAAACTGTGATCCATGCACCAAATAATCACAAATTTTTTCTACAATTTTGTTTGAACAGGACTGCTATATATTCTATTTGTTTGTTTTCTACGGCTCCTTTTGTATAGCCAAGATACTGCTGGATAGTTGCAATATTTTGTGGCCTAAAATATGTACAACCTAGTGCTTTACAGAAAAAAGATCCTCATCTCTGACACAAATAATATCAATCTTTTAAAACTGTCAAAGTGGTGACATTTCCCAGCTGTCTGTGAATATGTCCTGGCAACTAGCTATCCAGTAAGGGTTTAGGAAATATTTATTCTACAGCCAATGCACTAGGCACAAAATAAAGATTTACGGGTTTGGAAATGATAACATATACACCTAAACAGGTACAGTATGATCTGTTACAAAACATATGTTATGACTGATTTTTAAAAACCTATCCAGGACATTCCATTTGCAGTGACTCCCAAGAAATAGGAATATTAATGTGAAGATACACTCATAGAATTTTAAAGTTTCATCAGAATAGTACCTTTATCTTTGTTCTCTGATTTTTAAAATCTCTGAAGCAGTATTTTCAATATTCCACGTGCTTTGCTACTAACCGTCAGTGATTACTACCATTCTCTCCTAGACTTTAAAAGCAAGCTGACCTGACCGCCCTTGTGGCCACTGTTCCTACTCCCAGACTGCTTTCCTGGACCACAGTGGCTCTGGGTACTTGCCATTGGAGCCTGGTGTGGTCTGGGATGCAGGAAATGCTCAATATACACATGTACCTGGACGGACGGATGTGCCAGTCCTTTGGATTAAATGCATTACTCAGCACTGACTGAGGAACCACTGAGTGCTTAGGAGAATGCTTCTGTATTTGAGAGGTGACAGAACAGACATTCTAGAATGTCATTATGGGCAAATCATCATGGATTTGCACATGTCAGAAAGGCTTTTTTTTTTTTTTGAGCCCTGAACTGGATGAGGGAGATCACTGCAAGGAATTTACGTTGCAGAGACAGACTGTGTTGTAAAAATGAGAAAACCTGACTAGAGTGGTAGGAGGCGAAGAAAGTTTCAGAAGGCTCTTGTATCCCTTTGTTGGGTATTGAGTGTAAGACAGAATAAGCCGGGATGAGCCTCACAGAAAACTGGAAGCTGCAGCAAGATCCCCCAGGACAGAGCCCCATGGCCGAGCCATCGGGAGGTCTGCTTCCTTTTTCTAGGCCTCTGCCTCCTCTCCAGAGGCCAGGGCAGATCCCCAGCCCTGCAACTTGACACTCTGGCCTGGCAGATAGTGTCTGAGATCAGAGGTGACGCCTGGGCTCATGGGTGGATGTGTTTCAGCAAGAATATTAGTGCCTGTCCTCCTGAAGATAAAATAAAACCCCACCCAAGACAGGGACCTTGAAGGCAGGCAATACATAGCCTTCTCCTTTGACTCTGAACAGAAAACCAGAGAACAAACAACACAGCTAGGCACTCATGTAAAGTAAAAGATCTGAAAGGGGAAAACAAGAACCAACCAGAGGGCCTTCTATTCCTTTTGTATCCTTGCTGTCTCACACTTCCCCTCCCTTTCTCCATTCCTCTTCTGCTTAATCTCCCCAGCCACACCCACACTCCTAAATCTGCTTTCTGCAGACAATCATTGCTGCTTAGGTAAAAAATGTTCTCATAACATCACAGGTCCAGAACTTGGCAAACAGCTGCTAATGTCACCAAAGAAGATACAACAGGAAAATACCCTCTTGCAAGGCAAAGGGTGATGTCACACATGAGAGTAGGAGCAGGAACTCTGGAAGCCAACCTTAGTCTAAGCAGCGGAAAGGTGGCTGCCCTACGGACCACATGCTTCCCCATGCCCTCTTCCCATCTCACTGATGGCGCTTCTCTCTCTCTTCCTTCTGACCCCATCTCTCTGGCAATATAGCCCAGGCTGCTGCCCACTGCCGAGCAACGTGGAGGGACCCAGCCTCCTCACCACCGTCAGGCCACACTGCATTGAGTGTCCCACGGGACTTGGGACAGAAAAACTCCACAGAGTTACTCTGGACCAGTGTATGCAAACACCAGCTTCCAGATGTTCTGTGACAGTGTTTCTGCTCCACAGCACCATATAATAGCATCCTTAAGCTGCTTGGTGTCTTCCTTTTTTTCTTCTGGCTTAAGTAGATTTATAGCACACAGCATGGCCCTGAGGTTATCAGAAATCATTTTAAAACAAAGTTACAGAATTGCAGAAGAGTGGAGTTTACTGGAAATCTAACTTTGTTCCCTTGAATTTATCACTTGGAGCATTGGCTGATCTTGTAGATAAGCCATTGTCAGAATAAAGTAGCACATTTCTACTTCTGGAGTTCCCAGCTTGCTCTAACATCAGCCACTGGACTACAGCAATGATTTTCTCGAAGGATGAACATTAACTTCATGTTCATCCTTCGAGAATGTTTAGGGGACATTAACTTCAAATCTCTTTATTTATTAACAGGGTATATGGATGCATAAAGAAATAAATATCCACAAGACTATGATTAGCTATGGTGCTCAGCTTTTGCAGCTATTATGAAAGATACAAAGTTCTTAGTGTAAATACAGCAGGGTCCCAAGGAAGCAGCTCTTGGTGTGTGAGATCCGACAAACCATAGCAGCATGTCACCTCAGACTGGCCTGTGTGACTCACTGCAGCACACCCAGGCATGTCCTCATCCTGTCTCTCTGGTGACAATGCAGTCATGTGCGTCTGACTTCCTCATGAGGAATGAACAGCCCATCCTGGTGTTACTCAGAAAGAATGTTCATAGCATGCTTCAGCAAGGCCTTGGAGGCACTCTGTCACGGGTTTGGCCTGCCCAAAGTGGAGGCCTGGGGCTCAGGGAAGAGGCTCCTATGACTTGAGGAGCAGAAATGCCCTGGCCATGCCTTCTGATCCTCCCCTCCCCTCCTGCTGTGGGAGTTTGGCTGTTCCTCCTTTATCTATAAACCCAACGGCAAACTGCTTCCATGAGGTTGAGACCACTGGTTAGTGTCTTACAGGTACCGAGGACACAAACCACCCAGCTTGCGCTTCTCCTTCCAGGTCCAGCCTATGGTCCTGTCTTCATGCATATCTATCTGTGGTACAGGACGCAGTAACAACTTTGCTGTGACTACAGGTCATGTGCTCAGCACAATCCAAGGTCATGAGCACTGGTAACCAGAACCGATATGCTCATCTTGGGCTTGGTTCACAGTAGGGCCAGTGACAACAGGACAAAAGGCTATGACCTCGCCACAGTCCTGCCCCAAACCTATCTCAATCTTCTGATTCCATATCTTCACACTGGCATGTAGTTTGTTACCCAATGACTTCCTTTAGAACATTCTGGAATTTTCCAGAGCTTTAACTTTCCAAGTCCCTCCAGATTCTAATCAGGGAACAGAATGCTATGAGTAGTGATCAACCCTACATAGCCTTACAGAAGACATGCTCTAAGCACACTTCATAAAGGGTCCTGTGTCTTCACATTGAAACAAACATTTTCCTTGGCTGGTTGTTAACTTCCTAATAGAGAATGTAGCAAGTGATGATATTTAAAGAGACATGCAATGAAAACTAGATTTGGACTAGCGAAACAGAGGAGCCAGCAGAGGCAAGGTGCTTACTATGTGCTAGTGCTGGCTGAGTTCTCAGAAGGGTTCTTATGCTGCCCACATTGCAGACACTGAACACACGTGGTTTATTGGGTCTGGGTGGCACAGGCCTGTACAGGGCTGGGCAGGAACATCATAATCAGTTTCTGGCTCTTATGCAGTAGGGACTTCTGGAGCTTTAGGTCACACACACCAGCTGGTCAGAAGACCAGGTGTTACCACAATGAGGCTCTGGATGCTTTAAGTCTTGGATTCAGTAAGGAGAAGAGCTCCATTAAAAGGACAGCGGGAGGCACTTTCTCCTTCATTTGACACCCTTTATTGTGTGCTCTGATAATTCTAAAAACTGAGAAGCTTGGCAAAACTTTTATACTGCATTTGCTTCATGAGAAAACTATCATACATTAACAATGAATAATGGAGGACTCTAGAAGTCATTAAGTATCTTGTAAAATTCTTTGTTATTGAAAAGATGGCATTCAAAGGAACGAATAACGAAAACCTAGGTTGCACAGCATACTCTGGAACACAAGGCTGCCAGGAAGCCTGCATTTTGACGTTGAACTTTTGAAGTGTTCCTACATGTCACTTTATGTCTAAATGATGTCTTTAGGATTAAAAAGACCAATATCCTTTCAACATCCATGATTTACTACCACTAGATGGAGGTTATATAATTTCACTTCTCTATCAAAATTTAAAAATATGCTTTGAAAAATGCAAATATCTCGGCAGAGTATATTCACAATTTTGTGACTTGCCTGATAAATTTTGATTACACTGAAGTTATAAAGTACCCCTATCATATATACTTCTCCAGAATTGCAACACCTACAAGTGGAGGTGGTGACATCCAAAGGCACTGAAGAACTGAGTTAAAAGAATAACAGAGTGCAATGGAAAGAGAAGATCAGGGCTAGAAGCAGGATGCCTGAATTGTGCCTGTCTCTGAGACTGGTAGCTCGGTGACGTGGGGCAGGCCTCTTTCTCTAGCCACCTACTCTGCTTTCCTTTCCAAGAAAGCAGGAATTGGGGCTGGGTTCAGGTGGCTCAGCTTGCAGTGTCTGCACCAGTGCACTGCAATTTCTGCAAGGATAGGCGTGGACTTGCACATGCTCAGGAACATGGCACAGCTTCCCAAACAGAGCATTTCCTGACAAGCTTCCAGCAAAGCTGTACGGTGTTAACTGCTGACAGAGCCAACTACAAGGTAAGAACTGATCAGCACTCCATGTTACAGCACCTACCAGGCACTCGGTGCCAGAGGGCAGTGAGTCCCACAGGAAAGAGAGCTGGATTCCATCATACACATTCCACACATACAAAGTGCACACACATGCTGCATACGTTTCACATATTAACAGGTACACCCACACCATGCAAGCACACTCACTACAAGCACATATCATGCACGCGCACACACACACATACAGAGTCTGCAGACCTCCACAACGTACTATCCCTTTCTGCAATGTTAGGGTGCAAGGAAACAAAAGGACTCGAGCTAGCTAAGCCCGACCTCTGAGTAGCTTCTTGTCACACCTAGCTAAATATTCTTTCCCAATCAATTTTAGAGGGAGGCAGGATATAATCAAGAAACCAAATGACTGCCCCAGGTCTGGGCCCAGGTGAATCTCACATAATATACTGATTCAATAGGTGGCCTGTGGGGGCTGCCCCAGGCTCTCCACACCAACAGTAAGTCCCAGAGAGAGGACCTGAACACCACAGGGCCCATGGCCTAGGGAACTGCAGAGCAGCCATGCACTTGCCGTCTGCTGCTCTCCCAACCCTGGGGGATCCTCAAAGACAGGGTGTTCTTCGGGACCAGGATCTGCCACTGGCCTCAGTGAGAGGTCCCCACGTCAGGCCATATCACTATTCTTGCCTTTTCCTTCACTGCAATAAAAGCACAATGAGGTGAGGCCTTGGTTTTCTCTACTGAGGCATCTTTAGCTCCCAGAGGAGCAACAGGCACAGAGGATACACATGCCAGTCTCCTCATCCCAGCCATGGTCCCTACCATCAACAGCTCTTGCACATGTGTTCCAAGGACACAGATTAGTCCTTGGCTTTGAACTGAGAAATGTGCAGTAATGGTGAGGTATATATGTTGTGCAGAGAGAGTGCTGCTAAAGCTGGGACCTTGAGGGCCAGTTGGCCAAAGAAGCAGCCAGGGGCCTGCAGCCTTGGCTGGAGGAGAATGGAGAATCCAGGTTCCTATCTAGGATGAAACGTGTTGTTCAACAAGGTGTTTTTAAGCACATCTACGGTTTCTAGGTGAGCCCCCAAGGAAACAGAGTTTGGTCCAGAAGTTGGGTGCCAAGTATGAGAGAGACTGCCAGTCACAGTTTGTCTCTACTGCAGACAAGCCTGTTCTCCCTAACCACTGGTATGAGAACCTTAAAACAGCGGGCCGCAAAGAGGCAGAGAAAAAGATTTGGGAAGCAGCCTGAGGCCAGGACCTTCCAGGGCACAGCTGTGCTAACAGGTGACCATACATCAAGGACAGACATAGACCCCTGGATCTGGGCTGCAAGGGGGACCAAGTGCTTCCACATACAAGACTCTGTCCTCATTAGTCAAGGAGAACCTTGTGATTAAGACACTCACACTTAGCTCACTAATCACTAATTACAATGTGTCATAGTTCAAATATCCTGAAACAATCTACTAACAGCTTTGAGGAGAAGATTCTTCTATGAATAGGTTACTTTTATCAAAGTCCTAATGCAGGGCACACCCTGTCTCAAAAGTATCTTCTCAAAGTTGCGAAAACAGAAACATCCAAAACCAGGTCAGTCCACACAAAATCTGATGGCTCTGTGGTTAGCAGCACTGGGGACCTGCAGACACATAATGCACTCAGGTGCGCTGCAAGGTGGGGTGGATGCAAACTGGTGCAGTATCAAGATCTTAGCTTAGGGTTGTTTTTCTGTCTTTCATGAAGCCCCACTGGCCCTGAGTTAGGTCTGAACTTGGAATGCTTTGAGGAGCAAATGCATAATTTGTGGGTCCGATTCTTTCTTGATCATTTTCATACTTGGGTTCTGCTAGCACCCCTGCTATGCAGATGGTCCCTGATTGCTGACAAGGCTTGGATGCACCATTTTTGTTTTTATGATGGTGTGAAAGCACGCCCATAGGACCATCCTGCTTTTCACCCCCAGCATAGTACTCAGTAAATAACCTGAGATACTCTCCACTTTATTATAGAATAGGGTACACGGTAAGGCATTTTGCTAGTGGAAGGCAACTGGATGTGTCCTGAGCACATTTCAGGTAGGCAAACCTTTGATGTCTTGGAAGACAGATGTATTAAATGCATTTTAGTCTCATGGTATTTTTGATTTACAACAGATTTGTCAGGATATAACTCCAATCTAGGTTGAGTATGTATAATATTTCAGGAAAATCACCACATCAGCAATGTGTAGAAATTCCACAAAAAGTGACTAGGAAGATTATTCTAAGGGAAGGATGTGAAAATACTGGGATGTGGAAGGGTATAATTATTACTGTTCTGAGCCAACATCTAATTATAGACATGGTAGCTCAACCGTAGGAGGTCAGACACAAACCTCTGTAGGTAGAATCCAGGGTAAAGTTTTCAAATTTTTCTACGTATACAGTGAAGACAAATGAAGTTAAGTCTTAGAGACACAGATCTCAGTGAAATAACTGTAGCACATAAAACAATATAAACATACTAGTTGGGACCTCATCTATCTTATGAGCAAATTAGCTGCTTTTCTTTTTGTGTTTGAAATACTGTAAATTTTTCCAGGTTTTAATCTATCTTTGAATTAAAATATACTTTAAATTTCCATAACACACTTTATTTTGATGTCATCTATCTATCGATCTATCTATCTACCTATCTGTGTCATGACCATTACTTAATGAGGCTTTAACCAGGAATTTCACATGCACTTAAACATACCTTTTCGGAAGCATTCTTTGCTAGATCCATGCATTTCTACATTCTACCTCCCCTTCACACGATTTCCAAACACCATTCTGGTAATGAATACAGGTAGCCTTCAAAATCTGCTTTAAATCCTTCTCTGTACAAATAAATCTCAACACACAAAAACAGTGATGGAATGAGAGTCTTAGAGCCATATTGCCTTTCATAGGTCAATCTGTAGTGAGGTACTAGAAATTCAATGAATTATGCTTGATTCCAAAATATGACATAGCTGCCTTTCATTTCTAGGAAGACACCTGCTGCTGCTGTTTATACTTCATCAATCTTGGTCTCAAAATATTCCATGTTTACTACACTTTCAGACATCCAAAGAAAACAGAATAAAACTCTATACACACATGCACATAAGCACACCAGAAACTTAGCTCCTAAAGCACTTTTTGTTTATTTAATCAGGTCACTGATTTACTATATCCAGTCTTTTAAAGCAACAATTTAAGCTGAATAGATGATGCCCCAATTCTTTAGCTGGCTTCCAATAGTCAGAGAACAGATTTAGACACATGGCTTCTATAGGATTCAGGCTCTTGCTATGCATCAACTGGATGATGATTAGAATTAGCAGAATCCACCTATGTCTTTATGTAACCAATATTAGGAACTACATAGTATGGCAGACATTTAAGTGAACAACACCTACTTTAACAGCTCCCCAGAATGTAAGTACACAGTGGAACCCCTTATAACAAAATAAGCGAAGAGAGAACCTTGGAGAAGAGTCACCACTTCTCAGTGCTGGCAGGGAAGGAGACAGCTCAGAAACAGGGTGAGAGAACAACGCAGGAATGTGGTCTTCACCAGGGATGAATGCAGAGTCCCAGAAACCTTTGAAATGGCGTTCAGATGGGCAATCTTCAAGAAGCCCAGAGAGCTCTCAGGACAGCACAGGTTAACAGAGCTGAATGAAACTACACTCTACTACTGATTAAAACTAGCTGGGGAGTCTCTTTCTTCAGTAGGGACACTCCTCTTCTTCAGATGTGCTGCAGTTTCTTGTCTGTACACACAGCAGGTCTGTACACACTGCAGCACATGTTGCAAATATTCAGCCAGAGAAACTTCTCAGCGGACTTCTAAGTTCGCTCATATAATCATGAGCAGCTTAACAGACAGAACTACATCTACTTCTCCTTACACATCCTGAAATGCACAGCAGAGTGTTGGGTACACAGAAGATAGACAGTAAAGTTTCTTAAAGGAATTGTGCACTTGCTGTTTATAGGAAACCTGTATCTTACCTCTATAATTTCTGCTTCCAATAGCAAGTTTAGCAAACATGCTGTTTCAACCATGCACAAAATCAGATGAAGACTGACTGTCCATATACCTTTCTCATCAGATACAGTAGCATTCACAGGTAGGAAATAAAATGTTACTAAGTATTAAAAATAAGTGATACAAATAAAAATATAGTGTCAACCTAAAACTATCAATGAGTCTTTTCTCTACATAAATTATCAGTGAAATGAAAAAGACTGATCTCATAAAGCATGTGATTTTGAGCTTCTGCATGTGTGTTTGAATGATTTGTGTGGAGCTAGACACATATGGGTCCTGCTATCCATTTCCTGCTTTCATTTTGAGCACAGGTCCTAAGTTTACCACGGTGCTCACCGAGGAGCGTATTCCTGGGCCCAATCCCCAAGACTGCAGTGCAGAACGCCAAAATGGGCCGAGCACTCTGCATGCAGTAAGAGTTCTGGGGAGACACGTGCGGTGGTTGCAGATCTCTCTGCTGGGCAGATGTTTGGCACTCAGTGTTGGGTAATCAGGGCAGATGCTCTGTTCGTGGCCTGGGGATCAGTCACCAAGCTAATTCTGTTTCCTGCCTGGAACCTAAACTGATCCAGTTCGGTTCTCTGTACATGTTGATCTCTTAAGCTTTAGGTGTGGTGATCAGACATTAGGTAGAAAACAGATCTGAGAGGGAGTTTTCTCTGTTCCAGGTTGGCAGATGCCTGGAAGGGGTCGAGCACACAGGCATGGTTGTTGGAGTTGTTGTCTTGAGTTCCATCCTCTCCTAGCACTGAGTGGACCCAGGCCTCTTGAAACCCCAAAAGGTGAGGCCAGACACCTCCAGTGCGTGCAGCCTTCAACAAGGCCCTAGTGAAGCCCTGAACTACTTCCATCTCCAGGACAGACTTAATTCCTGTGCGAACAGCTTCAGGCTCCCCGTCTTCTCTGACCTAGCACACAGCTTTCCCGCTTTTCCTCTCTGTCTTCTGTGAAACAGGGAAACAGTGCAAGCCAGAGGTTTATAAATAATAGGAAACTAAATTATAACAAAGCATATCACTGCAGCAGCCAGTGCTGTAAATGTAGTCAATAATCATAATCTTGTCCTCATCAAAGAAACTATAAAAGTGCTAATTATTTCCAAACAAATTAGAAGGAAAGAAATAATACAGAGAAGAGCAGAAATCAATGAAATTTAACCAGGAAAATGGTCAAAATCGGAAAAAAATAGTCAGTATGATTGCAAATCCTGTAGCTATTAAAAGCACGATAAAGGATGACTTAAACAGCTTTATACTCATACATTTTACAACTTAGAAGAAATAAGAGTAATTCTTTGAAATAAACTACCAAGATTCAAGTGTGATGAAATGAATTCATCCTGAAACTATGAAGGAGACTAATTTGTAATTTTAAAATTCTTCCTTAAAAAAATCCCAAGATTAACAACTACATGATTTCACTGCAAAGTTCTACCAAATATTTAAGGAAAAATTATTGCTGATTTTATACAATATTTTCCAAAAATTAGACTAGGAGGGATACTTTCCAACTTATCTTATGAGGCTCCGATTTTCCAGACACAAAAACTGTGAAGCGTTTACAAAGAATAAGAACTACAGACAACATCTTTCATGAACTTGGAGGCAAAAGTCCTCAACAAAATAGTAGCAAGGGGAATTCAGGAACATAAATATTATTCGTATGATCAAATGTAAGTTATTTCAGATACTCAAAGGTGGCTAAACATTAGAAAATCCATCAATGTAATCCATCACACTCACAAGTTAAAAAAGGAAAATTTTTAAAAATAGGAAAATCATGAGACATCAGCTGTCATACAAAAACATCTGAAAAAACAAAACACTTATTTGATAAGATCTTTCAGCAAGTTATGAGCAGAGGGGAAAGAGTTTAACTTGATACAGAACATCTATAAAAACTCAGCAGCAATGTCATTTGTAATGGTAAAATATGGCATACTTCACTCTTAGCTAAGGAATAATACAAGTTCTTTCAAGCCTTATTCAACACAACACTGAAAGTTCAAGCCAGTGCTGTAAGACAAGAAAAAAAAGCATATAGGTTTTATTTATTTATTTATTGGTGCTGGGCATCGAAAGCATACAGATTTTAAAGACTAAAATTATCCTACTTGCAGATGACATGATGATTTAGTTAGCATATCCTAAGAAATCTACCCAAAAGCCCCAGCATTTATAAGTGCATTCAGCAAGTTTGCAGGATATGACATCAATCTAAAAATTATTTGCAGTTTTATACACTAAGAAACAAACATACGGAAACTGAAATTAAAAATACAATGCTATTTAGAAGTATCCTCCCAAATGAGTACTTAAGAACACTAAAAATAATTTATGGATTCAGAATTTGTATGCTAAAAGAAAACAATAAAAGATCTACATAATGAAAGATAACCTGTGATGGTGAATTGGAAGATTCAATGTGATAAAAACTTTTAATTTACTCCAAATTGATCTTTGGTACACTCCCTATCAAAACCCCAGATATATATAGATACATAGATTTCTAAAATTTATGTGGAAAGGCACAAAACCTAGAATCATTAATGAGATTCTGATTAAGCTTGTGATATCGTTCCAGCAATTGAAATACAGTGACCCCGTCAGAGGGCAGGCACAGCTCAGGGGGATAGAATAGGGAACCCAGAGGAGACCCTCACAAATATGTGGAAACGGTTTCAAAAAGGGGCAAAGCAATTTGATGGATGAAAGATCATCTCTCCAACCAATGTCCCAGAACCGCGGACATTCACTGGCACAATCAAAAAGAAAGCACAACCAAAAACCGCAACCCAAGCCTCATACATTATGGATTACTGGCTTAGATGTAAAATGGACAACTACAAAACCTGTAAGAAAAAAATACCACACAAGATGTCTTCCAGACCTCAGGCTTTGTGGACTTCACACCAAGAAAGGAAAAAGTAATACACTGAAATGCATCAAAATGAAAAACTTTCTAACAAAAACCCTCTGGAGAAGGTAAAAAGAGAAGCTAACCTGGTTAAAATGTCTGTAAACCAGTAGGTCTGTTATCTAGAAAATATGAAGGACTAAGCAAACTCAATAAAGCCGAACAACACAATTAGGAAATGAGCAAAGAAACAAATGGGCTTTCACCAAAGAGAATTCACAGATGGCACAGAGGCATATAAAAAGGCCTTTGATATCATCACTCATTGGGGCAACGCAAATTAAAATCACAATGAACTATCACTACACATTTATTACTACACATTTAAAGAGGGTAAAACAAAACATAACAGGATAAGCAGATCAGAACAGAGCAACACAAGTGACACAAGATTTCAACGCAAGACTACAAGAGATCAACAGTGGCTACCAAAATGTCTCGTTTTCTTCGAAATAGTTGTTCATATCTTCACACACAGTGAATTCAAACAAAACAAAATAGTATAAAACCAATCAAAACAGAAGAATGAAAGCATTACAGGCCTTCAAAACCAGACAATAGGAAAATCAACAATCGCTACCATAATGTCTCTTGTTCTCTTCAAAATAGCTGTCCATACCTTCATATGTATTGAAATTAAATAATACAACACAGACTGAAACCAATCTAAACAAAGACTAGGAGCATTACTGGACTTTACAACATGATGACGGGAAATCAGCAATGGCTACATGATGTCTCCTTTATGAACAGAGTAGCTGTTCATATCATCACACATAATACAATCAATTCTTACAAACTCTTTAGGAAAAATTCTAGGTAAAATTCTTTCTTTTCTGGTACCGGGGTTCAAACCCATGACCGCGTGCTTGCCATGCAGGCGCTTATGCCGCTAAGCTAAACCACCGGCCCATAGTTAAATTCTTTTCAAAATGTGATAATCTCAAATACAGTCCAGGCTGTAGAGATCAAGGGTCACTTAGACCTAGAAATGTAAAGTGGTACATCCATTCTGTAAAGAATGGCAATTTCTTATAAAACTGAACATCGGTTTTACTATAGGACTCAGCAATTGTGTTCACGAGCACTTATCTCAGAGGAATGAAAACTGTTCTCACAAAAATCTGTATCTGAATGTTCATAGTAGTTTTAAATCAAATAACCCCAAACGGGAAATAACTCAAGTGGTTGTGAAATGGCGAATGGCTGAACACTTGTCCACCTATAGCACAAGACAGTCCACACAGCAGGAAAGAATGAACTTCGGATTCGCTCGGCAAATGGACAGACTGCAAGGGCACTGTGCCAACTGCAAGAGGTTCCCCACGGTATGAATCTACACACATGGCATTCTTCAAATGACAAGGTTACAAAAAATGAGGAACAGCATGGCTGCTGCCAGACGTTAGGGAGTGGAAAGGAGGAAGTTGGCTGTGACTTCACAGTATCATGAGGCATCCTGCAACAAAAGGCCCTGTTCCTGGACTGTGGTGGTCATCAGACTGGCTGTGCATAGGGTGGTAAAGTTCCATAGGGACTAAACACACACATACACGCACGCACACACACACTCACCGGGGCATGTAGAAACTGGTCAAGTCTGAATTCCAAATGAGGTACCTAGATTGTGTCAATGTTATTTCCTGGTTGTGATGTTTCACTGCAGTTTTGTAAGATGCTACTGTTATGGAACTAGGTAAAGGGTACGTGAGGTCTCTGTATTAGTGCTTAAAACTGCACTGACTAAGTACTCGGAAAGAAAAATACTTGCAAGTGACCATCCACAGTATGACCAAGTCCTCCATATGTGTACGTGGAAGTGAAGTTTTGAGGCTTTAGGACAGATCAATATCTTCAGCTTTTCTAGATCATTCTGTAAAACATTTGTTCCCGTTTATAACTCCACTTGCTAATATGACCTTTCAGTTCTCTGCAACATACCCAATACTTGGCACGGTCACAATGTAACATTTTATCAGTATGATCAAGGTGGAAAAGTACCTTAGCGCTGTTCCAGTTTTCATTTTCCTGATGACCAGTAGGTTAAAGTTCTTCATGTATTTTATTAATCCATTTAGGTTTTTCTCTTAGATTTATAGAGCCTATTTGGTCACATGTTTTACTCTCGACAGTCTAATTTTATACTACTGAATTTTGGAACATTTTACATATTCCAGAGACTAATCTCACACTAGACTGTTTATTCTCAATCTTTTGTCACCTAATTTTTTTTATAATGTTGGCTCAGACCTAGTCAGTCAGTGTTGTTCCCAGCGCTTAGAATGAAACATACAGAACCATTAATTCTGCATTTTACCAAGACTTTCTGGTAGCTTCAGACGATGCCCCTGCAGTTTTCCTGGGGGAATGGGAGGGTCATTCTGCTTGTACATAGCAGTCTTGGCCACCCTCTGTGTCAGGCTGCCCTACAGATCACAAACCTGCCTGGCTAAGCCCATCCTTGCATAAGCTTTCTCACTGCAAGAAATGACAGATTCTGACAGAGATTTAAAAACCTATCCAGGACAACGCTCCAGTTGCTCATCTGGCGTTTCTGTTCATGAGACATTAAGGCTCCCTAATGTCACCTCCATTCTATACCACTCCCAGGCTTCCAATAGTGGGCTATAATGATCCAACTGAAGTGTCTCACTGCTTAGCAACTATTTATTTAAAATTATACTGAATCATTGAAATATTTCACCCTTTATTAACAACAAAGGCAGCCAAGGAGGGGACAATAACAAAGACAGGTGATAGTGTCCTTATAGTCAAGTCACTTTGAGAAGGGAGCATATTTCACTAAACGTGCTTAACGCTCCACGGCGGAATTTATAAAAGAGAAATCAAGGGCAACTGCAAGGTGACTTCTTCACCAAAGACGTGCAGGGGAACCAGTGTGAGCTGGTGGAATCCTCCCTGCAGTGAACGCTGCCTCTTCCTAACTGTTCCCTTCAGCTAACTTTTGTGCCTCAGCTTCCTGGCCAGTAAAGAAAGGTCAACTGAGGGTGCCTCGGGGTGTTACGGTTTGTAAATGAAGCAGTAAATCTCTCAGAAGACAGTCCGGCAATGTGTGCCTGGTCAGTAAACGCTGCCAGGTATTCAAAACTGCAGAAAGGCAGTGGCTAGTCTGAATTATGTGGTATTTTTCAAGAACCTAGAGAGAAACAACAAGTCAAACAAAATAACTCCCAATGAGCAATAAAAAAGAGCGATAAAAATTTACATAGAAATAGAAAACAATCTCTGTTCTTTTCCAGCTTCTTGTAGAGATCTTAACAGCGCACACAGTTACTCCTACCATTGGCGACATTATAAGAAGTGACGTTTAAAACTGTGACAGAGCCACTAAAATCCAGATTAGGCAATTTAGGGCTAGGGATATATCTCAGTGGCACGGCACTTGCCTGACAAGCATGAGACCCTGACTTGATTCCTGTACAAAAAGAAAGAAAGAAAGAAAGAAAGAAAGAAAGAAAGAAAGAAAGAAAGAAAGAAAGAAAGAAAGAAAGAAAGAAAGAAAGAAAAACAGGCTAGTCTCCTCATACTTTCTCATCTTTGGGCACAAATGTGGGACTTTAGGAAGATCTCTGAATGGGTTTGAACCAAGTTGCTTCTGTTTAATCCCCACTGAAAAGAAGTAATCATTTTAGAAGTGAAATCTTTGGGAGTTATTGTCCAACATTCACAATCACTTTTAACTAGATTCTTTTTGCTGGTCTCACTTTAACAAACCAACACCTGAGGCTGGTGAGATCCCGCATGGTTAGGAGGTGAGCACACTGACAGGGCTCTGGACGACCCTTACTATGGGGTGGCTCGGTCCCAGCCTCTGGACGACCCTTATTATGGGGTGGCTCGGTCCCAGCCTCTAGTAGCACACCCCTGGGAACCCACATCGCTGGGGGGTACATGCCAGGAAGAGGCCTGGAAGAATAAGTAGGTTCAGGGTGGTCCCCTGACCCGCGGATGACCATCTGGAAAGGCCTCCCTGAGCACGGCCAGATAAAATCTCCATAAAACTCCGGTCTTAAATGGAATGTTCCCCAAAGCTTTTTCCATGAAAAACTTTCTCTTCGTGTCCCACGGCCAGAACAGGAGGAACTCCCCACCCCCCACGTCTCTCTCCCACCACCCTAACTCATGCCCTAGCCAAGGCCTTTCTTTCACTAACACAAAGATGAACCACACACGCTGTGGACTAGCAAACTGCCTTGCTGGAAAACAGAGCAAAGAACCGGGACTCCCTATGCCTCTCCGGCTTACTGGACCCTCAAGGAACTTACACCACTGTCCAAAGCCCACTCCATCTTCCAAACCAGGAGGCAGAAAGAGACCCAAAGCGCATACCATAAGACCCACAGTGACAGCAACTGAGCCCTTAAGCAAGTCGACCCGGGACCCTCGAACCCTGACAACTGGGCAGTCAAGCCAGGAAGACCCAGCACAGCAGATGGCCACAGGAGGCCATAGGTGGGCCCAGGTGGATATGGGGCGGGGGTCAGGCCTACAGCAGGGGACAAGCCCTGTCAAGGCGGAAGCCAGGACCTCTGTAGCCGCCTTCTCTCAAAGGGAATCGGAGCGTAGCTGAGGCAGGAGGGAGGGGTCCGCGTCGTCCAGCACGGCAGGTGTGGCATCATCATGCGCTCCAGGCCGGGTTGGGTCCCCCACCGGCGCCAGCACCTGGTCTCCCCAAGGCCGAGGGCGGCCTCTCCAGACCGTTGTCACTCGCCCCCTACACCCCTCCCCTCCCGCCGCCCCTCGGCCGCGCACAGTTTCGGGCGTGTGGAGACGCCAGGCCCGGCTGAAGTCCACCCGCGGCCCCGTCTGCCTCCCCCCGCCCGCCGCAGGCCTGCGTCTACCAGCTTCCGCGCCCTCGCAAGGCGGAGTGGGACGCGGTCCGCCCGGGCCGCCGCGTGTCACCTGCCTGCCACCTGCGCCGCTGCCCAGGTGCGCAGCGCCGCCCGCCCAGGGCCGCGGGGCCGCCGGAAGACAGCGCCGCAGCCCGGCTCTGGGCAGCCCCGGGTCGGCCCCGCGGGGCTCGGTCCCCGCTTCCGAGGGCGCCAGACAAATGCACCGGCTGCCCGCCCGCCGTCCCCGCCGTCCCCGCGGGCTCGCTCACCGCGCTGCGCCGCCGCTGCCAGGCCGAAGGCACCGCGGTCCTGGCCCTGCCCGCCTGGGCCTGCAGGCGGCAGGGTGTGAACCCCGAGGCGCAGGTCCGCGCCCAGCGCCGCCTTCCGGGGTCTCCGCCGCGGGCTCTGGCCGAGCTCGTCCTCGCGGCGCGCGGCGGGGCTGACGGCGGCGGAGGGGACGGGCGCGCACCCCGCCCGCCCCGCCCCGCTTCCTGGAGCCAGGTGAGCGCGCCAGCCGGCCGCCCCAGCCCGCCCCAGCCAGCCCGCCACTGCGCCCGCCGGAGCCGCGGCCCGGCCCGCTGTGCTCTCCCCAGCGGGACCCGGGGCCCAGGCGCGGGGGGCGGCGGCGGAGGAGCTGTGCGGGGCGCGGGCGGTGGCCAGGAGCCGAGCCTGTGCCTTAGACCTTCTGCCCTGCATTGCCGCCCCCCCCCCGGACCCCGGAGAGCCCGGAGGTGGCATCTGCACGCCCCAGGCCGCCGCGGCGCCTGCAGACAGACGGACGGGCGGAGACGGCACCGGCCAGACCCATCCGCCTCAGGCACCTGGAGGTGCCCTTGGAGATAGTGAAGTGGGACGGAAGAAAGAAAGAAAAGAGAAAGGGGACAAGAAAAATGTGATTCTAACATTGTATTTTTAAAAAGACTGTTGCATTTAGGACACAGAAGTTACTCAGGTTTTTTTTTCCCTTCCGGGAAACTCATTCTAAAAACAAAACTTTTAAAGGGTCATAAAAGAGGAGAAGCCTGTTAACTGGGCTCTGGGCCGGTGCCTTTCAACTGTAGATTGTGTCTCCTCATATTCGTGTCTTCAGGAAGGGCTCTGCTTCACCACATAGCCTATCTCAGCCTCAAGCACAGGTCAGTGGTTGGCCTTCCCACATGGACCCCCACGCCACCCCCGTGGGTAAACCCCGCAGAAATCAGCAGCACCGATCACCCCAGCTGAGCAGGGCAGGCTCTCTATTCCATCTTACCCCAGAAAGAGTGGCTGTCATGGGTGAATCCAACAATAACAGATGCTGGAGAGGAAGGCTGTGGGGAAAAGCAGCCCTTCTACATGGTTGGTGGGAATGAAAATTAGGACCACCACCACGGAAATCAGTATGGAGAGTCCTCAAAACAGTAAAACTAGAAATTCCATTTGACCCAGCTATTCCCCTTCTAGGTCTCTTACCAAAAGACTTAAACACATTATGTTAAAGAGATATATGCATATCCATGTTTGTAGCAGCACATTCATAATACCTAAATCTCAGAAGCAGTCAGTATGTCCATTAATAGATGACTGGATAAAAAAAATGTGGTTTTATACACAATGGCCATAAAGAAAACTTGAATGATTTGCAGGAAAATGAATGGACTTTGAAACCACAGTGTTAAGTGAAATAAATCAGAAACATAGCTTAAATATCATATGGTTTCTCTTAAATGAGATGTTACTTACATGTACCAACTCCTCACAAGGAATGTAAGCATCGTGTACTGCAAACTTGTCCTACCAAAAATAAAATTCTGCTTAAATAAACCTCTTTGTACTTCTCACTTACAATTCTTTTTCTGTGATGGAAGTCAGTAAACCTGCAGTTTACTATATGTGTGGAGTGAGTGGAGGTTCCTATGTCTGCTTCAGGGAACTCCCGAGACCAAGCCGGACTGACCTCAGAGATGGGGGAGGGAGACCTGAAGGGGTGCCGGGGGTCCTTGCAGAGGCTCCCACTTGTCCTGGACCTGCGGCAGGAGCTGTGTCACCCAGGTGCTTGCTGGAGTGTGGAAGTCGCACATCTTCCAGGAGCCAGGTAAAGAAAGTTTAAGGGACCACAAGAACCAAACAATAAGAAGACCATGGTCCCTTTCTGCCCCTTGGACCAACTGTGAGGTGGTAGAACAGCGGACTGCTGGGTGGTTTGGGTGTTGATGAATCAATATCTCTTCAAAGGCTCAAGGATCCAGTAATTATGTTCATGTGCTGGTGCTTAAAAGGGGGTGGCAATGAGAAGAATAAAGCAAAGACTGAGGGTGGCCAGGGCGGTGATAGCAACCTGGTCTGGTCTCCTGACTCACGTTACCTGTAGAGCTCAGGCCAGGCAATGCTAGAACTCTGGGACCAGCTTCTGTCCCTCCGTGTCTCTTTGATGTCTCCCAAGTAACTACAAGAGGAGACACATTGCAGGTGTCAGTAGGCAGAGCTTCAGGGCACCACTCTGGCGACACTGGAAATAGGAGTAGGCATCTTGCTTCTGCTGGTCTTTCGGTGGCTTGTAGGAACATCACCAGCCAACAGTCATCTTGGCAGGTGTCAAGCACACCAAGCTCCAGTTAAGCTGCTTTTTATAGTATTTGTGAGATCATACCATGTATATTTTGTTGGGATAAAATGCTCATGTAGATAAGTAGCCAGTTTTTAAAATTTATGGATTCTGCAAGGAAAACATAGGAATGAATAATACTACTTAATAAGGTAATTTGGTGCTTTGGAAGGTCTCAGCCTGCAGGCCTTCCCTCCCTCCAGGTTAGGGAAAGATCAAGGAGAGTTAGTGGAGGAATCAAAGGCTGGCACATCACTCTGGGGCAAACTAAAAGGATGGCCATTCAGCCCTCAGCAAAACGAAGAGACCCATTTCACTGAACACAATGTAAACGCATCATTTGGCAGTGACAATCAGTCTCACCATCTCTGGCATTCCTAAGAACATCACGAAGCACTTACACCCTTTTCTCAGTGGATGCCAGTCAACCAGAGGGCAGGGAGCTTGGTCTTAACAGCCTCTCACGCTGCAACATGGAGCAAGGAATTTTGTGTAGGTCAGATACTCAATAAATGTTTGTTGAGTTAAACTCCAAGCTGCTCAAGCTAATGGAAGTAAATTAACCTATATAATTTCCTATGGATTAAAGACTGTGTTTTGAATTTTCTTTATTTTTCTCATCAGCAGATTTATCTTTGCAATTATGTTTTGCTTATACAAGGCCTGAAGTTCATTTTTATCCCTGATCTGTAGTTAACAATTTGGTAGTGATAACCACAAAGCAGATAATCCCCTGGTGACTGAGGGCTGATTGTTTCAGTATAAGTTTCAGTTAATAACTGGGTGGGTTCTGCTCTGTTCACACTGGACACATGGACATTAGGTGAGTGAATTTCAGAAAGTGCAATGAAGCCGATGTGAACAAGACCAACACTGGGGGCTGTAGACCACAACTATACACAGAATCACTCACACTCAAAGCCATTTGTCACGGGGGAAAAAGGAGATTTTTTGGACTCTAGTTATGTGGGAGAAAACAAAAATTCTTTCCCACATTTCTCCAGTATTGATTTGTTGATACTATATTTTTGTAAACCTATTAAGTATAAAAATATTTGTATTAAACTCCAGTGTTATAATTTTATTGTACACTTTAGATATTAGTGCTATCATTTTTTTTTTTTTTTTTTTTTTTTTTGCGGTACTGGGGATCGAACTCACGACCTTGCACTTGTCAGGCAGGCGCTTATGCCGCTGAGCTAAATCCCCAGCCCAAATGCTATCATTTTATTAATTAAAATAAAAGCACCCAGCTATCCACAGAGACCAGTATCATTCTTAACGAATTACAGAATTATATGCACAAGTGTAAGAATTCTGAAAGCAAGTGTGACATGTCATAGACATTGACACATATACTGTAGTATCTACTATTTTGATTGCTTTTAAAATTCTTGTCTTTTCTAATGGGACTTGCTGAGCAGTAAGCTCCTAAATTCTTAGAGACCCCCACACTCACAAGTGGACACTTTGACAAGTGGACACTTACCATGGCAACCTGGATTTTCCACAAATGGCCCAACACCATTTCCAAACCCTCGGGGCTCTGGACTTCTGAGCTTGATCACAAGCATCTCCCTTTCTCTCCTGAGTGGCTCACTATGGAGCCCCAACCACCACATGTAGAGCAGGCCCAGGCGGCCAGTTGGAGTAGACAAGTGCACATGCTATAACTGACAGCCCTGGTGAGATGCTCACCGATCACTAGCACTGACAATCACCAGCTGTGCAGATGAAGAAGACTTTAGATGGAACCTGCCTCTGAGTCCCCCTCAGCCTGCGTCTCCCCTGCTGGGCTCCTGGGTACCATCGAGCAGAAATGAGCTTGCCACTATGGATTCTTTCGAAATGCCCAACCCATCCAGGCTGTGAGCATGATACAGTGGTCACTGCTTTACACTGCTGAGCTTGGAGTAGTGTGTTATAAGTATAAAGGTTGCCAGAAGAGTTGGTTAGAATGATGAGTAAAAAGATCAGGGTCACAGGAACCCTGAGAATGTGGATGCCACTTCCTGCCCCTAATTATATTGCTGCTTGTAATAAACACAAATTCCATGTCCAGAAAAGAATGTGCTTTAACTGATGATCTTATTATCAAGCATTCTTTCACCCACTCATTTATTTATTTAGCCAGGAATGTTTCCTGAGCACTTATATAAGGGGCATCAGTCAAGGAATTGGCAGTCTTCTTGATGTGGACCAACAAGGAAGGTAGGAGTGTGGCTGAGCGCAGAGACAAAACAGCCAACCACAGAGGGCAAGGGACAGAGGCCGAGAGAACTGAGGAAGCTGGGAGATGTGAAGAAAGTGTAAGAGTTGGCTGGATGAAGGGGAGAAGGCAGGAAGAGCTGGTAAGGGGACGTGTGCACAGGAAATGCACAGGGGAAAGAGGGGAAAGTCAGGACAGAGTCTGCCACCCAGCCCCACAAGTGATAGGAAAAAATCACAGTCAAAGCCGTTTATTCACCACCTGTTTTGTCTAGGTACCTTGGAAGTATGAGTTGCTTCTGGGTGGGGAAACTCATGGCTCACCAGGAAGCCCCTCTCTTCGTTGTCCCTACTTGTGAGTCCTTTGTTCGCGAACTCACCCGGACCTTAGACCAGTTATCACGGGGTGCAATCCTCTGTTTCTGTTTCAGCAAGAAGGATACTGAAGGTCACAATGGTGTGGCAAACCAGCACAGAATCTGGGACTCTGAATGAGACTCCTGCTGCCCTTTGGAGGAAGCTGGGGAAGTACCTTCTCAGATACCACTCAGTAAACCCAGCTTTAAGTAAACTTAAAGCCAGCTTGGTCCATTGGAGCAGGCACTCTGGGACTCACAGCCACAAACCTGCAGCGTGGGCTTTTCACTTGCCTCTCTGCATCTGAGGGGACAGCTGAGATCAAGAGAATAAACCTCCAGTTCCTTCATCTGTAGTGTGGAGATAATAGCAGTCTTCACTTCCTGGCTGAATGCTGTCTGCAGCCTGATCATCTGCTGACTCTTCCATGGTAACCAGCTTGCTCGCTTTTCAGTGGATGATCCACATCATTTCCACACAGCTTCCAGAGGAATTTGGGACCAGTTATGAAAATGTTGCCTATGTGGACTTTGTAACAGATCCTTGACTGCCAGCCAGTGTGGTTTGCATGTCACCGGAGCCTTTGCTTATAAGTTTGGGTTATACCAGAGCACTGGAGATGAGGGCTTGAACTGCAGACTCCATCCTCTCAATATTCTGCAGGCTAGAAGTTCAAGCTAGCAGAGGCTGTTAGCCTGTCTGCTGGGAGAGGCTTCCTGGCCCTCAGAGGGCCCCTTCAGGATGTGTTCTAGCTGTGTGCACACACGTGCATGCAGGTGTGTGTAGGAGGCAGAGATGCAGTTGCTCTGGCTTCTTTACACCTCATCGAAGCTTAAGTATTTTCCAGAGTCTTTATGTCCAAAATTCATCCTCCTGGGGCTTTAGGGTTTTGGCAGATGAATCTTGGAGAACATAGACATTTTGTGTGTACCGGAGAGTTTGATGGGCACATGAGAGAAAACACAGTAGCAAAGTTTCAGATATCCTTTGCCACCAACATGGCCTTGTCCATGGGGTTTGGGGCTGCCTGCCCAGACAGGCCCCTGAGGGTTTGTGTGCCCAAGACTTGTGAGCTATGGTGTTTCTGTAACAAAATGAATAAATGTAACATGTTAACAGCTAGCCCAGAAGCCACACTAGCATTGGAGGGAAGCTGAAACAGCCACAGTGTAAAGGGAAGATGGGCAGAATCAAGAGGTGGATGACATCAGGTTAACAAACCCAGGTCATTGCCAGGGTGACTATAGACCAAAGGGAGGAGCTCCTGGCCAGAGCAGGACTGTAGGAAATCAGGAGAGCAGCACCGGTGTGACCCAGGGTATATGTGGAGCCTGCCTGTTTTCACTGTACCATTTCCCTGCACAAGCACCCAGACTGTCCATGGGTTCCCTGGGCCATAGTCAGAGACAGAGCCATGTGACCACAAGCCCAGGACATGTAGGGTCACCAGTGGCAGGGAGAGGCAAGAGAATCCCTCCTGAGAGACTTAGGGGAGAGGATGGCTTTCCATACCTTGATTTCTTAGTTCTGGCCTGTACGCCATGAGGGAATAAATTAAATTGCTGCTTAGGCTACCTGCATAGATCATGGTACTAGCTACAGAAGCTCCAGGAAATGAACACAGTCTCTTACAGAGAGAAAACTAAAAGGACATGTGAACTGTAGGTGGAGGTGGACATCAACTTATTCATCAGTAGAAGACATATACCATGGGATTAAAGGGCAGAAGAGTATGTCTGGGATCTTAATTATTATTAATAATTATTTTTTTATTTAAAAGAGAATAAAACAAAAGGGGGCAGTACAGAGCAGATCAGAAGAGGACAACATAGGCAACACAGTACTTTACCTTAAGTCAACTGAACATCAACAGTATCTAACACCATATCTCTTACTCTGCTATAGTTGAGCATAGTTTCAATTACAATAATATCAAACATAACACAATAGTATAAAGCCATGCATATAGTGAAAGAATTCCAGGGCTTTCGGAACCGAATAACAGAAAATGATCAATGGGTATTATAATATCTCATTTTTGATAAAAAAGAAAAAAATTTGT
>PVJX010000299.1:0-45048 GCA_004027295.1 Dolichotis patagonum
CTTTAGTTTCCTGATAATCCCTTTGAATCTGCTTCATAAATTCTAGTTTTTTTCTGAATTCTTCATTAAATTTTTCTCTCCATTTGTGTTCCTCTATTCTTCTGTCTGTGTCTTCTTGAGAGGTACCCAGCCCTTCTTTTATTAATCTACTTATCTCTTGTTTAATTTGAATTAATATTTCAGTTTTGGTCCCGCTTACCAGGTCCTAAAGATATCTCTTTATGTCCGCTAACGCTGTGTTTGATGTTGCATTTTTGCTGCCCTCAGTCTCTTTTGTATTTGCCTCTCCTGGATCAATGTTCTCAGGGTTGGGGGCTGGGGGTGTTTTCTTATTTCTCCCTTTCCTCATGTTTTTGGTTCCTTCCATACAAGTGTGCAGTGTAATGCCCAGACCCTTTTCTTGTTGGTTACGGCTCCTCTAGAGGGCGCAGGCTAGGAGCTTTAGCCCTCTTCAATAGGTTATCAGAGATTAGAGTTCACCCACGGGCAGTATACGCTACCTCTTCCCTTCTGGGCCAGTCAACCTTTGCAGGCCTTCACTGCATCAGTGTGCACTGATCCCAGGGAAGTAACTGGGTCCCCGCCAGGGGTGTGGCGTAGTTCAAGCAGATTCCACCAATCTGCTCGGTGAGGGGAGTAACCTGCTGAAGCCACTTCCTTATGGAGTTAGGGCTGTCCTGCCCAAATCCAACATGTCGTCCAGTCGGTTTCCCCTTTCCCATGGGAGGGTCTTATTGCCATCACTCACCATGTCCCCGAGAACTGCTGGACTGCCCGACTTCCGATTTTAGCGCGGTTGTGGTGGGAATCCACGGTGCCTCTGGGTGGGTCGTGTGCAGAGCCGGTCCAGGCGAGCTGCACGCAGGGCTGTTCAGCTCCAGCTCAAGCCAGTCGCTTCGGCTCGGATCGCTTGTTCAGGTCGGGCGGGGTTCAGGCGGCTTGAGGAGAATGCGCGCTCCCTGATCTTATCTTCACTAATTGTAGCCCCAGGACCTCATATTCGAGTGGGTTTTCTTTTTTTTTTTTTTTTTTTTTTGGTACCGGGGATCGAACTCACGACCTTACGCTTGCCAGGCAGGCGCTTAAGCCACTGAGCTAAAACCCTCGAGCGGGTTTTCGCACTTCAGTTACTTTCTGGGTTGTGAGAGTCTATCTCTCTCTGTTTGGGTCTCTCCAGGGTGTTTTATTCTGGCATTTGAGCTGTCTCTCTCAGAGAGGGTCTCTCTCCTGCTACCTACCAGTCCGCCATCTTGTGCCTTCCTCCTTTTCAGTGCTTTTAAGAATTCAGGAAAACCTCAGAGCCAGCCTGTTTTGGAAGCACCCATCTGCACTGGTTTGTGATTGAAGGGATGGAGGCATCACCTTTCTTTTCTTCTTAAAACATTTATGAATGAAAAGGAAATGTAGAAACTCAGTGCTTAAAAGTAAACAGCTTCACTTGTTGATAAGGTAGACATTTTCAGTTTGATTACTGTCAGCATTCAGTTGCATTGTTAGTATAAGCTATGTCCTTCACAAAGCTGTTTTTAAACAAGACTTTGTTTAAACTTCGTAATTGCTGGTGGATTCCCATTTTATAGGAGAATGAGGCTCAGAGAAGGTGAGTCTTTTTCACAGTCACACAGCTCCAAGTGTTGGGTTGTCAGGGTTGAAGCATAGCTCATCATCAAGGGTCCCATGGGTTGAAAGAACTTGACATGCAGGCTTGCTATTGGCACATCTGTATAGATACTCTGAGAGTTCTATAAAATTTTGCTGAGTGTTGATGGAGACCCACCACAACAAAGGAGTTTATCTAGAACCATGTGCAGGTACTCAGTTGGACCTGCTAAGGCACTAAAGGGAGGAGTGGCTCCAGGGTAGTTGTCCCAGAGCCCTGGGCTGGCAGCACCCTGTCCACTGGCTGGTACTGCAAGGATGGATATCCATATCTGGGTGCTTCCACCCATGGCCGAACCAGGCTTCACATATGACCATGGTGTGACCCAAGTAGGAATCCTAGATCCACACCTCTCCTCAAAATCATAAGGTGTCACTGCTCCAGGGTATGTGCTTGACACAAATGTCAAAATGGTCTGTAGGTGCCATGTACAGGAATCAGGATTATGAATTAATGTTTGACAGGTCTGTGGTGAAAGCAGTTTCCTATCATGGTGAAGAACAATGTTATGTTTTATTGCATTTAAGTACAAAGTGCCCTCCTCCAAGCACAGCAAGCAGAGAATCTCAGAGGTCATGTACACTCAGGCTCCAAAGACTGCCAGGAGGATTCTGAAACCAGAGTGCTGCCTTTTGTCCTGGCCCCTCAGTAAAGGTGACTGGGCCAGGAATCTTGTTTGCTCTGTGCTTTGATCAGAGTATGGCCTCTGGAGCCAAGATACTATGCCTGCTGTGCTGCTGTCTGCCTTTCAGAGGGATTTGGTAGTGCTGGTGTTGGGAAAGCTTGCCATTTGGTTTTTCCCCTTCTTCCCTCTGCTGTTAATTCTTTTTCACAGATACTTGCACCAGTCAGGGGCCCTGACCATGGAGGCTCTGGAGGATACTTCATCAGAGCCTGTAGAAGGCCCAGAGGAGGACATTGCTGACAAGGTAGGCACTGTGTACTAAGGACTGAAGGCCAGGAGCAGGTTATAGGCAGTATAAACCAACTGCAGTCAGAGTCTGAGGCTGTCCCCAAATGTGCTTCCTTATGTTTCCTGGGTACTGGGTGGCTACAAGGACACCAGGCTTCATCTGTGGCACTTGGGAATGCTATCTGGACGGTCCAACAGAAGTGGCAGTGGTGTCACTAGGGGTAATTAGACCTTCCTCAGCAAGTTTCCTCAAGAGTCCAGTGGTTATGGTATGAAGAGGAGGATTTTATGGAAGCAGACAGAACAGTAAAAAGCACTGAAGCTGAAGAGTGGGAGCCTATGTGCATACAGAGGAGACAGCCCAGGGGACAATGTCAGGGATGTGTCGTAGACCTCCTGGACAGCTCACCTTGAATACAGAGCAATTAACTCCACTTTGGCTAAACCTGACCCTAGCTCCATATATTGATACTGCAGAACTGGCTAATCGATTTCCTTCCCTTCAGTTGACTCTAAGCAATGTAAATAGGGTTAGCAATGTCCTCCTCTGGGCCTTCTACCAATGTGTAATCTTTGAAGCCAGCTGACAGTCGACTGTTTCCCTATCTCAGTGTCTCCCTGTATGGTTGAGCCCAGTGGGATGGCAGAGCCAACACTGCAGGACTATCAACTGGGTTCAAACTTCACGATAAGAGGCTATGACTTCCCAAGGCACAAAAATTTACACATCAGAAACTGAAGCAACAGCCTCCTAGACATTAAATGCTATGCAGATTGGTCTTTCTGCATATCCTTTTCTCTGCATATTACAGCTTTCTGGCTTCATAGCTAGTTCCAACTCACAGGACTCACATAATTCCCACCATTCTCACAGCCATGCGTCTTTAGCCACCCCCTTCTTCATGAATTAATACAATCTGGGTTAGGATCTGAGTCAGGGCCTTTGTTCTGTGAACCCTTTTCTGAACCAGACTGTATTTACCCTATTTGTTCTATGAACCCTTTTCTGGACCAGACTGTATTTACCCTTAACTGTAAATATGTCTTAGTGTCTTTATTCTTACTGTGGGTTGCACCAGAGGTGGTAGATTGGAATTAATTCATGAGGATTCAAATAAGGTTTCCATGGGATTATAAATACAAACTTCTGGACTGTGACAAGGATGGGAAAAGAGTCCTATAGGAATATCCAGAGATTCAGCTTACCAGAGCCCATGAGGCAAGTCTTGGGTGTTTGACCTACAGTGGCCACAGGGCCAGCCACACCAAGCTTCAGACTATTCCCTGAGGGCCATGATGGAATAGAGCACAGAACTGTGCTATTCCATGATGGCACAGAGCACAGAACTGTAGAGGTCAAACCTCTACAGGGCAAGCTGACCTGAAACCCTCATTTGAGTACTTTCCCCTGCAGGTCAGTCTGAGCCTTGGGGAGGGACAACAGCATCATTTGCCTCCTTTACCTACTCCTGTACCCTGTGTCTACTGCTTTGTGTACCTCATCTCTGCAGCCTCCTGCACCATCTCCTTCCTCTTCAGCACCCTGTCTTTCCCACCCCCACATTTATCTCTACTTGCTCCTGTACCCCATTTTCCCTCATACCCTGTCTCTACTCCCACACCCCGTCTCTGTCCTTTATTACACCCCATCTCTACTCCTCTTGTACCACATCTCTTCGACATCATCCTGCACCCCATCTCTACCCCTTCCCATATCCCATCTCTCCTGCCACCTTCTGCACATCTGTTGCCCCTCCCACACCATACCTCCATGGCATCTCTGCATCTGCACTCTGCAGCCCAAGGGTGTGCTCTTCTTCCTCTGCCTTCATTCCTCCTGCCTTTGTGCTGTCTGTTGCCCTTCTCACATGAACCCCATGAAGAAGAGAGGGGCTACGACATGGGCCTTTTTGTCACTTACATCCCCAGGTACCTGAACTTCCTCCATGGGCTACATGGGACAGAGAAGGGGCCCCATTTGTGTCATGGAAGTGTGAGCCTCACTGCTGTGTGTAGTCAGAAGGCTGCTTCTGGGCCCTTGGGCCTCAGAACCTCCAGTAGTGTAACCCCTTGTCCTGTCTAAGTGACAGAGTAACCCAGTGGAAAGCTGAAGGGAGTTCTGGGGCAGTTTCAGCCAGGGCTGGATATAACCACAGCTCAACTGGGCACGTATGGAGTTCTGTGCTTACCCCCAGAAACTCTCTGGGGGTGGAATCCTCCTTCCCCTCCTCCCTGATATTCAAGCTGTGTCTCATTACCAAGGTCGTCTTCCTGGAGAGGCGGGTATCAGAACTGGAGAAGGATAGCGTGGCCGCAGGGGAGCAGCACAGCAGGCTGAGGCAAGAGAACCTCCAGCTAGTACACAGGTGAGCAGGGTCCTGCTCACCTAGAGCTGCACATCCATTCAGGTGCTGGCTGGGCATTGGAGTACTCTCCCCTGCAGGTGTCTGGACCAATACACAAAGAGGACTCCAGAGGAGCAAGGGAAAGGTAGCCCCTTGCTCACACATGTGCAACATGAAGCTTAGCCTAGGAACCATCGGGGAGTACAGATTAAAGCTGTGGGAGGAACTGTGACATGGTCAGTGATGGGGACATACATGGCAGGCTGGGCTATGGGTTTGATCTCGAGGACTGGAACAAAGCCAAAAAGAGATGTGGTCCTCAGTTCACAGTGGGTGTCTCTCTACATGGAGTTTCACTAGGTAAATTTCTGGAGAACTTGGGAGCCCTCTTGGGACTTCCCAGCATCCATCTGAAGCTGGTTAACGTCAATATTGAGGGCTCTAGCTTATGCTCCATTTCTCATAGCGCTGATCCCTGGTGGAGGACATGTCATTCTAAGATGGTGGCTACACATTGCACATCTCATCTGTGGTCTCATTCACCTTATTGTCACCCCAGAAGCAGACACCGTCTCCATTTCAGATGGTGAAACAGGTGTGGGGAGTTTAAGATTATGCTAGGGCCTTGGAGACAGCAGGAGGACTTTGGAGGTGAGGACAGAGCCCTGCACTAGAGGAACAGATCAGGGAGTACTTGTACAGGCCAGTTTGTCCTTGAGGATTACTGGCTGTGGAAGTCAGTCAGTAGCAGAAAAGCATACTGAACAGGAGAATCTGCAGCCTACTGATGCCTGGGTGGGGGTGCTAAGAAAAAAATGAGGCACAGCTGCTAGGTTTGGACAGAGGAAGGGAAAGTTTTCTTATGCAAACTTTGCTGCATTCTCTAGTCAGATGTATATGTTCACAGTATAGTTTCTCCTGTACAATGTAGAGGATCTTAGTCCTGAGGGAATCCACTGTTGGGGCAGGGGCAGTAGAGTGGCACTTGTGGAATCATGGGAGAGATTCTTTACCTGGATCTGCCATACTAGCCCCGACTGCTTGGGCCACATGCTGGCTTTGCCACAGCCTAGCCTCAGGCCAGAGATTTGTACCTCTGAGCCTGTTTTCTCATCTACAACCTGAGTATGTGGTTGCAGAGGGCTCTGGACAAAGGCCATATACATGTGTGCTGGTTGCAAGTGTGCCTTTGGTTACCCAACACTCCTGAAGCACGGTGTCTCCCTCTGCATGAGGCTGATATTCTTGACTATTCTCCAGTTCAGGAGCTCTGTGAGAGTTGGAGATTCTGGACCAAGCTGCATGTCATAATCAACATTACAGAAACAAGCCGTCTTGTTAAATAGAGGCCTTGGCTTGGTGCTGCTCACTCCCTAGGATTCCCACTGGAGATGTACCTGCCACCAGCTCCTGCTGCCAAATTGGGGGGCTAGCCATGTTCCTGAAGGGCTCTTGTTCCATGGCGTGTTAAGTGTGTCTTATGTCTCCAGAAAGGGTTGTGTCCTGAGCTGAGTATGGAGGTTCCATTTTCACTTGATGTTATGCATTCATCAGTTCCCCATGCTGAAAGATTGCTTCATTTAGCTGTCACATTCAGTTTCTACGGAGTTCTATGGCCCTTGCATCCCAAGTATTTTATGGCTTCTCCCTAGCTCCAATGCCTTAGGCGAGCCTAGCTACAGTGGGCAGCAGCCAGTATCAGTGCAGTGTTCTGGCACCTGGTGGGCACAGTAGACACCCTTGTCTCTTCCCCTTTGCCTTTAGAGCCAATGCCTTGGAGGAACAGCTGAAGGAACAGGAGCTGAGAGCCCACGAAATGGTACTAGAAGAGACCAGAAAGCAGAAGGAACTTCTGTGTAAGATGGAGCGAGAGAAGAGCATCGAGATTGAGAACCTGCAGGCTAGGTAGGCAATAGAGAGTCCCCAAAAATGCAATATATGGGAAAAAAGTTTTACTTTAGAAAAAGTGAGAAACTGAAGTGGAGAGAACTCCAAAATTCTCCTTAAGGAGAATATAGGCCATGAGACCTATGTTCAGAGGCTGACCCTTCCTTCTTTCTGCAAGTCTGTCCTGTCCGTGTCCCCCATATTTGTCTCATCCAAATGCACTAGGGGACACCTGTGGTTTCAGCTATTCTAAAGACTGAGGCAAGAAGATTGCTTGAGCAAAGGAGTTAAGGAATTGGAGGGCAGCTGGGGCAGAATAGTGAGAGACTGTCTCCAAAAAAGAAAGGCAATTAAGAAAAAAAAGGAGTTAAAAGGAATTTTGCAGAATTGCTTTTGTACTTACTTGGAACTGACATTGTAAATACTTGACACATTTACAAGCACACTAAAGGAGAGTCATCAGATAATCCAAATGTTCACACACATTGTAGGTTGTGTCGGGGGATACTAGGGCCGGTTATAAGAGCTCCTAATGCCAGAATGGAACCAGCCCAGGACAATGCTACATGGGAGTATCACTCAAGGTGTAACTACTTATGCAAGAGTGCTCAGCGACACAGACAGGTAGTCTATAAGTAGATGGGAAAGACATAGTCTTCAGAGGAATTACAGAAAGTATCTGTACATAGTCCTCCAGGAGTTGGCCAAGCTCCCCCTCCCCTAGGGCTGGACTTGAGGCCAGCACAGTGACCAGGAAGCTATGATTGGATAGAGAAAATACCTAGGAGACACAGCTTAACCAGGTGACATATGAGCCCTGTGGGTGTCAGATAAGGTATGATAAGAAGGCCCTACAGCTGAGGATTTAGCTCAGCGGCTTAAGCACCTGCCTGGCAAGTGCGAGGTCATGAGTTAGATCCCCGGTACCATTAAAAAAAAATAAAAATTAAAAAAAAAAAAGGCCCTACAGCAAGATGGTTCTTCCTCAAATCCATTGCCCCATCTAACTATGAGAAAACAGGTGACAGAGCCAGTTTGGAGGGCATTCTACAGGACCCCTGACCAGGACTGGCAACACAACAGGTTCACAGAGTAGAATAGTCTGGTCTGGGAGACCCACAAGCCAGGTGATGTAGACATAGAGGCTGATACCATGAGACCCTGGTGGGATCCTGGGCTTTGGTGGAAAATCTACAATGTGCAGTTTGCTCATAGTGTGACCCACCTGCGTGTGCACTTGATAAGAAGTGGTGGCATGATGGAAAGGAAATAAGGTAGGTCTTGGAAATAATTACATTGTGTGCAACTGTTTTGTGCACCTAAAGTATCCCCAACACCAAATTAATTAACAGCTGGCATGGGTTACAGAAAAGCTTTGGCCTGGTGCACTCATAGGGGGTGAAGATTTGTATGGGTGTTTAGGTCCAAAGCAGGTTCCAGGAGGGTTCCTCTAGACACTAGGCCTTCCTTATCCTGCAGAGGTACATTTTTGAGAGAGCAGGTCCCAGCCTTGTTCTCATGTCCCAGGCTGCAGCAGCTGGATGAGGAGAACAGTGAGCTACGATCCTGCACGCCCTGTCTGAAGGCCAATATCGAACGTCTGGAAGAGGTGAGATGGCGACTGCAGGCTGTGACCAGCAGGGCCAGGCTATTTCTACCTGTAAGTGCTAGGGTCAGTCTCCAGCTCTCCTGAGCACAGTCTTTCTAGTACCTTCTGCTCTTGACACTGACAGGGTGTGAGGATGTACACTTAGAGCCTGAAAGGGAACCAGGGAGCTACTCCTGGGAGCAGGATGACAGCAGCAGGGCCCTGCTGTAATCAGCTGTGGAGCCATCTCTTTGTCAGAGGGCATTAGGCTCAACCCAGCCTCCAGAGGACTCAGGATCCGTGAGGCCAGATGTCTACACTAATATTGACCCCATGGTCTGAATCCAGAGAATAGTGTTCATTCCACAGCAGATTACAGTGGCCTCTAGTTGACTTGCTCCTGCAATTTTGTGGGTAGAGGCATCGATGTGGGCCCTGCATCCTGGTTACACACCTAGAGGCCCCACTTCTCCCTCTCATCATCAAGTACCCCTGGGTAGCTCTGAAACCAGAAGATGTTCCGAGACCATGTGGGCTTTGGCTTCTGTAAGCTACAGGTGTCAGCCCAAAAATGCACACAGACACTAGATCAGGTACTATCCTTTTGCCCCACCCTTTTTGGAACACCTGGTGTGCCCTGTATGTGCTTTGGCCACAGTCAGTGTCACTAGACTGGGCAGTAGTCTCAGGGACAAGCTTCAGAGTTGAGCTGTATGCACTGGCAGGAGGTGCCATGTGTCCACACAAGCCTTATTTTTTTCAGGAGAAGCAGAAGCTGCTGGATGAGATTGAAGGGTTGACACTGCGGCTCAGTGAGGAGCAGGACAACAAGAGGAAGATGGGGGACAAGCTGAGCCATGAGCGCCACCAGTTCCAGAGGGACAAGGAGGCAACCCAGGAGGTGAGCAGGGCCAGCTGTTGCTTTCCTACGTCCATACCCTGCCCAGTGCATCCTGCTCCTGGGGGAGGCCAGAAGAGCTTTAGTCTCCTGGACAAAGGCTTTTAGCTATCATTCCCAGCAGGGCTGTTGGTGCTTGATGACCTGCTGGACCATTAGCCAGTGATCTCCCAGGAGAACATGACTAGGCTAACTTACCAGGTGCTTGCCCTATGCTTCCTTCACAGCTAATTGAGGACCTCCGTAGGCAGCTAGAGCACCTGCAGCTTCTCAGGCTGGAGGCTGAGCAGAGGCGAGGCCGTAGTAGCAGCATGGGGTTACAGGAGTACCACAGCCGCACCAGGGAGAGCGAGCTGGAGCAGGAAGTCCGCAAGCTCAAGCAGGTATGGCTCTGTCCAGCCCCACAGAATCTTCCTAAAGGCTGGGGTACAAGCAATCCCAACACTAGGATAAAATACCTGACACTCACAGCTTAAAGAGATTTAATTTAGCTCAATTTTCAGAGGATTCAGTCAATGGTTAGCTCTCTGCAAAACAGAAGTAGCACGGTAGGAGGGCATGGCAGGAGAAATCTGCTCCATGGCAGCCAGGAAACAGAGAAAGGAGAAGGCAGGCACATGAATATACCCTTCTGATGACCTCCAGGCCCCACCTCCTATCACCCTCCAAAAGCCCCACCTCTGAACACAGCCTTTTTTTTTTTTTTTTTTTTTTTTTTTTGGTACTGGGAATTGAACTCAGGACCTTGCACTTGTCATGCTGGTGCTTATGCCAGTGAGCTATATCCCTAGTCCCTGAACGTAAGACTTCTGGGAGACATTTTAGATCTAAAGCATAACAGCTGGCCTGGGAAGGGAACTGAGCTGCAGGTTTCTTGTCCTGGTCCACCATGATGATGCTCCTGTGTCTCCTAGGACAACCGCAGTCTGAAGGAGCAGAACGATGAGCTGAATGGGCAGATCATCACCCTCAGCATCCAGGGTGCCAGAAGCCTATTCTCCACAGCCTTCTCAGAGTCCCTGGCTGCAGAGATCAGCTCAGTCTCCCGCGATGAGGTATTCTTCTTCTTCTGTCTGTTCCCAAAGCTCTCTGTGCCCAACACCAACCCCTTGTTCTCGCCACAGCTCATGGAAGCCATCCAGAAGCAGGAGGAGATCAACTTCCGCCTACAGGACTACATTGATAGGATCATCGTGGCCATCATGGAGACAAACCCATCCATCTTGGAGGTCAAATAGGGCAGCAGAGCCCAGTCTGGGCTGGCTCAGGACGCCACCAGCATCCCGAGTGCCCCGCTACACTATAAGGAGCTAAGACCAGCAGGCCCCCAGCCTGCCAAACCCAGGGCATACAGGACCCTTGGGGAGTGGAGTGGGAAAGGGAGGAAGAAAGGGAATCTCTGGGACTGAGCTCACAGCTGGCAGGGATTGTGGCAGGGCCTCCCCACCTCATGTTGCCTGGCTGTAGTGCCCATGTATGCTCATTAGGGATGGGCTCTAAGCTGTATGCAGAGTTCAAGACAGCTTCTCAGGCCAGGTGAGCCCTCTGACTCCCTTGCAGCAGACCCCTCTTCCCTCCGTGAATCCCTGTTAGGCAGAAAGGAAGAAAACGGGTCCTTAACACAGCTGCAGCTGTCCACGCAAGCGCCCTTACATGGTGCCACCTCATCTCAAAATCACTACTGAATGGTGTTCAAGTCCTGGACCCTCCCATGAGACATGGGAAGGGAGGCTGGTATGTGTAGGTCTGGCTGGGAATCATGTGCCCCTCAGTTCTCCCTGAGTGGCTTAGGCCATCACCCAGAGGGCCACCTTTGTCCAGCTTCAGGACCAGGGGCTTCCAAACAGCCATCCTATGCCCTGACTCATTCTAGTAATTTCAAGGGCTCTGTGGGTGTCAGGAGTGCACTAGAACCCTCTGCTGTGATACTACAACTTGAGATCTGGACTGTGGAATCCACTTCCTGCATGGGGTAGACACTGCTGGTCCCTCTACAGGGGCCACTGCTCTGTGGGTACAACCTGTTCTGGCCTCCTGGAATCCACACCCTCCCTAGGCAGACTGTCACTGCCCTGGATGAAATCCACATTTCCCAGGCTAGATTCCACATGTCTAGAACCATGTTTCCTTCTGGTTCCTTCTAGGTATCTTACTTGCTTTGTTCTTCCCCTGGGTTACATCCTGCAGCAGCAGTGTGGGCAGGGCTGCTCCCCATGGGCACAGGAGTACTGGGTGGTCTTTCTGCACATCGCCTGCCCCACCCAGGAAGGCAGTGCCACAACTGCTGGGCCTTCCCTGAGCCTGGGAACCCCCTGGGCATTTCCAGGTGGACCAAGACCTGTCACAAAGACTGGCCACCCCACTGTGTGCAAGCGTGTGTGCGCGCGTGCATGAGTGTGCGCACAAGTGTGAATGTATGTGTGCTGCCCTGCATCCCTCCACGTGGCCCTTCTACACTAAAATTTAAGATGTTGCCTCGTGTTGTACATTCTGGGGAAAGCCTTGGGTGTAAATCAGTGTAAACTTGGAAGAGAGATTTTTCTATCATGTAGACTAGGTATTTTTTATAGATTGAAGGTTGATCAATTTTTTAATACTTTCCAGAGAGAAAAACTATCTGTGTATACACATGAAATATATATATATATATATATATATACATATGTATAATATATAAATACTGGAGCCCTGCCTTTCTGTGCCCAGGTCCCAGCCCTGTAACACAGGCTGTGGCCTGTCCTGCTGACCACTCAGCAGTCTTGTGACTGTAAACACTAGTTTCCAGGAGACACTGAGGGACACGCCAATGGCCAACTTGCACGTGACACCTGCTTCAACTCTTGAGAAATGACTTCTGCTTGGACACAGGAGGATGGAAGGCCAGTAGGGTCCTGCCCAATGTGTTGGCCACCACAGATTAAAGCTGTTACCACACACACGAAAGCTGACTCCTTCCTCCACAAGGTGGTGGGGTGGGTAGGATGCTCAGCATCTTGGTCCTGTTTTTCCCAGGGGTCTGGAAACATGATTCTGAGTTTAGACACATGGAGACCATCTTGGCTTTGTAGCTCGGTCAGGCCCTTTCCTGAAGTCCCAGGATTGATGGCCTGACTGGGCCACCAGTGTAGGAAGGGTGTGTGTGCTACAAGTCTTACACACAATGCCTCTGTCCTGTGTGATACACATCCTATGTTAGGAATAAAGGAAGGGTTGGTGCTGTGCAGAGTAGTGGGAGGCGGCACCCCCAGGGGTGGCTAACACATTAGAGGGCAGAGGCCCAAGGATAAACTGCTTAAAAGTCAAAAAGAAGGGCTGATGGGCAGCTGAAGAATTCAGGTAGCCCTGTAATCACAGGAACAGCATAATCAAGTTCTGAGGGGAAGTAAATCATGTCTAATTGGAAGGGCAGGTTGTTGGCCAAAAATATCTGAACATCAGCCTTGTAGGACACATACCAAGCTTGGGTAACCCCAGACAAGCAAACCACAAATCCATAGTTCTCCAAAACCTCTCACACTGAGCTGCCTGCCTGCTGGTTATCCTGCGCAGTCCCAGCTGCTGCTCAGAGTTGATAATAGGGGTCAGAGATTTGTCCTTGAGGGAGGATAACAGAGACATTCCATTTACCAGGATCTGGCCCAGGAGCCCTGGACACTTGGTAGGAAGAACTGAAAAATCTGGTGGCACAGACAAGTCCGGTCTTGAGTTTCTGCCTGCTTGTCCTTCCACCTACCCAGGCTCTGTCTTGGTGCCAGCAGGGCCTGTCTGCCTAGGATTAACTGAAAGCATAGAGGGGGTTTTTCTACCATGGTCTAGTGGCTCCTGACTCACTTGCACTTGTAAGCACATGAAGCCTGTCCCATGGTCCATTCAGCACCATTGGCAGAAGCTGAGATCACTATCTGGCCCAATGGAGTTCTTCAGCCCAAGAAAGACTAAAAAGTCTCCCATTTAGGATATAGTGTGGGGCAAAGGAAGGACAAGATGAAAACCCATTGTTATGGAAAACATTCCCAGGATGGGCTGCCTGAGCTTGTAGTGGGACATTCCCAGAGATCCCAGCAAAACCCTCCTGGGTGGTGAGCCTCCAACCCCTCATCCCCACCCCACTGCAGTCAACTGTCCACAGGGCTTGCCAACACTGGCACCTTTGTCTAGCAGGCCTGCCCTCCCCAAAGTGGACCTCTCTTCATAGTTGGCCCCTGACTTGGTACAGCACTGCTGCTTGAACCTTACAAATCTTAATTCTGCCTGATAGAACAACATAAATAAAGCTTGGGCTAAGCAAACAACAGCAGTGATTTTTCTTCTCTGGAAGGAAGCCTATTGGCAGTGAGGCTAGAAAGTTATTTCCCCATCTAGCTAGATCCCCAAGACAGTTGCCCAGCAAGTAAAGACATCTCCACCTGCTAGCAGTTCACAGACATAATGGAGGCCCAAAGGAGGACTGGAAGTTCAACCAGGAACCTTTATCCAATTTACTTGCAAACCTGCGACTTTACTGAGTATCCTGACTCAGGTGTGTGTGACTCACAAAACAGGTAATTTATAAAATCTGAGCTTTGGTCTGTCCATCTTAAGCCCATCACAGCAAGCATCCCAAGTTCTCATCTACAGGAATTGACTCTGTGACTGCCTCTCATCTTTTTACTGCTCTGTGCCCAAAGTCTAGAACAGGTTTGGGCCCCAAGTTGGTTCAAGGACTGGGCTGCTTGACCCTGCAAGGCTCTTTGCTGTTCCACAACCCCAGGCTGTCTTGTACTGATTTGGGTGTGTCCACATGTCAGGGGTGTGTCCTCTGACCAGGGCCACACTGGTGTGGAGCAGGTTCAGTCAACAATCCATAACCCAGTCTTTTCTGTTGTGCAATGCATCAGAACATTCAGGATGACCACATGCTGACTAGAGATGCAGGAGAGACCCCTGTCCCTTGGCCATCTCCAGCTCCCTCAGATAGTAAGTATCCCAACAATCCTAAGATTCTTAGAGCCAGGGATTTAGCTCAGTGGCATAAGCACCTGCCTGGCAAGCACAAGGTTGTGAGTTCGATCCCTGGTACAAAAAACAAAACAAAACTTAAGATTCTTCCTTAGGCCCTCTTTTGAGTGACTGCATTCTCTCCCAATGGCAGGCCTTGTTTCTGCCCTGGTCCCCTCATAGGGCCATGCTAAGCAACACTGGCAGCAGCGTTGGCTACCTGCAGCAAGCTAGCAAGAGCCATAGTCACAGGCCCAATTTTAGCTGTTTCTCTGGCAGGCAGTCACAGGGCTGTGTGCTCTTTTGACTAGGAAGCAATATCAGTTTGGAGCTCAACCACCACAGGTGGTGTCCAGTGAAGGCTGGAGAGAGAAGGGGACCTGTGGTCCCTGAAAGTCCACTTTCAGTGTCCTCTCATGTGAAGGGCACATTGGCTAAAGTCTGTACCCTTCACACTGGGAACCCAAGAGGTTGCCCAGGTTGACTGTAGAAAGCAGAGCTCTTTCCACAGTCCTGAGTGTCCTCTAAACAGCCTGCTGGCTTGAAAGGGATGTACTTCCTGACCCTGTCTTCAGAGAGCCAAGCAGGCCTGGGGTGGGTGTTCCCATAGCAAGGAGATAAGCCTCCCAGGACACATGCATGTCCTGCCACCTAAGAATACTTAGCTTCTGAGCCAGGGATGGTGATACATACCTGTAATTCCAGCACTCAAGAGCTTGAAGCAGGAGGACTGGCTATATAGTGAGGCCCTGCCTTGAAAAAAGCCATCTTCTGACCTGACTACTAAAAGTGGGATTTTCAGGTGTGTCCAGCATTCAGAGTATAATGATTCATGTTTGGCTTGCTGGCTCTCTGGGTGCATGGCCCTGTCCCTAGAGGGCCTACTGTGATGGGTGCAGATTTTTCTGAGCCCTACAGTAAATTTCTCTCGCTTGAAAAACTCAGATCTGGTGGTCTCTTCTAAGATTCTAAAATGGCATTACTTATTTCTGGTCTGATCTCCCTTTCCCATATGGTGTCCTCAAAGATCCAACTGCCCTCTGATCCCTCTGCCACTGAAGCTTTTGCTTACCAGACTTTTGGACATCTCGCCCGCCCAAAAGACCAACCTGAAGTGGGCTTTGAAGTTCTGAGTGTGTGAGTGACCTCAGACAGGCAAATGGTCCTAAAGGGACACTAAACCTAAGGGGCTCTAGGGGTCTGCTCAGAGGGTTGGGGGAGGGGGATGGCCCAGTTTGAAGGCAGATGCTCTTGAGCCAAGAAAACAGGCCCAAATAAGTCATATGCCCAAGTGACATCGTGATTCATGAGGCTGTACCTCAGATTCTAGCCGATCTGCACGACTGCTGCTTCTGATCGCTTGGCCCAGGAAGAGCCAACAGAGCAAGACATCTAGGAGGGGTCTGGGAGAGGCCGGAAGCAATCGGGATGGCCCTGACTCCTCTGCAGCTAGGCCTCCCAGCCCCCAACCCGGTCCAGGAGCAGCGGGACTCGTAGCCCCGCCCTGAACCCCTAGTCCAGCCTTGGAGCAAGCTGGACCCTACTCCAGACCGCAGACCCCAGACCCAGCCCAAAGGTTGCCGGACCTCCTTCTGAGAGCCCGCCCTGTGTACCCATCGCAAGGAACTCTGGTAGCTGTAGTCCAGACTCTTATCTGCCCCGCGCTCCCTGCGTTAACACAGCACGTCTCTAACAGGGTATGTGGAGGGAGCCAAAGGATGGCTTCACCCAGAGACTACAACTCCCGGCGGGCTTCGCGCGTTGCCGCATGGACTGTGGGAGTAGTAGTCCGGACGCGATTCCCATCGCCGCGTGCGCCGCTGACGCACCATAACCGCGAGACCCGGCAGGGCACCATGCTACGGAGATGGCGTAAAGTGAGTCGTGCCCGGCGGGCTCTACGGAGGCGGCGTAAGAAGGCCGGGCAGAGCGCTCCGCGGCTGAGGCGTGCTGGTCCGGGCAGCACGGCTGGAGCCGAGTGAGGCCGCACCTCTCTCGTTCAAGTTGGGGATCAGCCGACGGAGGCGCCTCAGCAGCGCGCGCTAAGGAGGCGCCGCAGCTCTCAGAGGTGAGTCCCACGAAGGGGCTGCCCCGGGCCCACGGAACTCCGCCTCGGGGACAGTGGCCGAGGTCCAAAGAGTCTCGGCCTGGGTAGTAGCAGCTCCAGACTAAAGGGTTTGGCCTGGGCGGCAGCAACCCAAAAAACTTGGCCTGAGGATCAGCAGCCCGGGATGGTAAAGCAGGTTGTCAGGCTGGGGGCCTCGGCCTAGGGACAGCGGCCCGGGACCAGGAGACTTAGCCTGGTGGACAGCGGCCTCAGACCGAGTTGCTGGGCCTGGGGGGCCAGCGGCCAGGGACCTGAGAGGCTCAATCTGGGGTTAGGGCCTCAGACCGCGAATTGGCAGCAGAAGGATGTACTCTTTAGGCTGTTGGTGCTTGGTCCTGCGGGTCACTCCAAGCCAGCCCAGGTGCCCTGGACACAGGTGATGGTCTCCCAGACTCCCTGTCCTTGAGTGCCCTTTTTCCCCAGGTTAAACGCTGATCCATTGCACCAGGGCATGTATTGAGGAGGACCTTCCACAGTTACTGTAGCTGCCTGGGTGTCATAGGAGTGATGGACAGAGGGCAGTGGGCATCATTTATTTGTACCCTGGCCATACCACACTTCCTCTTCCCTGTTCCTCCCAGCGCGTGGGGAAGTTACAGAGGCTGACTCCCTAACAACCAGCGTTTCCTGCTAGCTGCAGAAGGTGCCCTTCTGGTCCTGACCAGAGATCCCTGTTGAGTAGTTAGGGTACCTTGCTGGGCTAGTGTTTAATCCCTTAGTTCCCAGAGCTTGTGACCACACCAAGGTACCAGAATCCCAAAAACAACTGAGGCCTAGGTGTTTGGTATCTTGCAACTCAGGGAGATGAACCGTGGGAAGAATCTTAATTTGTTTGGGAGCCTGTAGGGTGTGTGCACCCCCATCTTGGGATCCCCCCCCCACCCACTGAGTCACAGGTGCAAAGCAGAATGAAGGGTAAGGTAATTCTACCCATCCAGTTCTGAGTGACTTTCTCAGACAGGAAGAGGGGCAAGGGATAGAGTCTCCCTGCCCTCAGATGGACACGGAGCCATGGGTCTGTCACTTAGCGGGGAAGTGGATCTTGCAGGATGCCAGCTCAGCCTGACAGTGGGGTTGCATGCTGTGCTTCCTATGAGGTTGTCCCCACTGTGTCCCTTTAACTAAAAATCCCTGGAGGTCCTTGTACGGCAGACAATTTAGTGACCTCAAGCTCTTGAGAAAGGCAAGTTCAAGCTCACTGGGTACAAGACTCAGAGCTGCAGACTTCACAGGGACTTATAAGGACCTTCCACTAAGCATAGTCTCAGAGCAGTAAGAGACTGGCCCCTGATCCTGCATCTGTGTGGAAGCCTTACAGGAAAGGTTGCAGTTCTTCTGTTGATGTGGGCTCAACTTTCTGCACACCAGGCCCTGCCCGTTGCAAGTCCTCTTGGCCCTTTTCTTGCTCTGCTTCTCCCAGGCTTTGGTACTCTGATAATCCCCCTCTTACAGATAAGGAAACCAAGGCAGATTTGTGATTCACAAGGCTGCCTTTGACTACCTCATTGCACTACCTCATACATGGCAGTTGGAAAGAAGGATTCTGTTGCCTTGAAAACTTGCTGAAACAACATGATGTTCATGAGCTGTCCGAGAAAGGACCAGAAGGAGGGCAGCTGTCCATATTGTCATTTGGGGCAGAGCACCCCTGTCCTACTGCTCTGGCTTTCTGTGTAACAGGTGTGGACAAGTACTCAGAAGGTAAACTGTTATTAAGTGAAAGCAATTTAGACCCTATATATTGTATCTATAAAAATCCAGGAACATCCAGGTGACTTGTCACATCCATATTCCTCTTTGACTGAGTCTGAAATGATGGAGTGGGGCGCATAGCTGTGGTTTGATCAGTCTCCTTGGCCCAGATCCAGAAGAAAGACACCATCTCCCTGGGGCCTTTAAGGGGGCTCTCCTTCCTGCTGGACTGCCACACCTCCTCACTTGCCTGAGCTTCTGGTTCCTATCCATGCCTGTTATAGTACTCGTGCAAGAGCATCCTGAAGTACAGTGTGGTTCTGTTTCTCTATCCTAAAGCACTCACTTTTTTCTTAACTGCTCAGCAGTTAGTTCCTTCCCCTCCTCCCAAACTTACCCCTCTTCCCAAACCCTTCCCTTTCCACTGTGCCTCAGCTGTGTGGAGCCACATGACCTTTACCCTCTGTTCTCCAAGAAAAGTCCAGATTTAATGTCCCTGTCTCCCACCCCAGGGCTCTACTGGCAGCACTCATACTCTCCATGTCTCCGTTGGTGGGTATAAGTGCTTAAAGGGCAGAGACCTGTTTTTGTCTCTCAGTAGGCCTTGTGCCCAGCTCTATGTAGCCCTGCATTGACAGGTAACCCATGAGTATCCTTAGCTGCTTATTGCAGGCAACTGTGAGCCATTTAGGTTTTGAAGTCTGAGGGGAGCTCGTGAGACAGTCCAGAAAGGTAGCACCAAAGCTTCTTGTGGAAGAGGGATGTCCGTGCCCATTTTTGGCTTGTTTCTGAGTCTGAGTAAGGAGGAGACTTGCTGACCTATGACCATTGCATAAGTGTCATTGGAAGGAGGCAGAGAAGGCTGTGAGTTGAGGCTGGACTTGTTACTGTGTGGGTCCAGGAATGGCTATATAGGAGCTTCATGATGAATAATGTGGGCTCATAGGTGACGTGGTGCTTCCAGGACAGGCCCTACAACTGGGCTAATGGAGGGCAGGGAACAGAAGCTATGGGAAGACAGGGCTACCTAGCCCACTACTGAGACCCAGGTGGGGACAGTGTGAAGCCCTAACATAAGGTAAAAGGCCCTAGACCAGTGATGGCAAACCTTTTAGAGCTTTCATTTTACAAACAGCCCTCTGCAGCACATGTGTCATAGGTTCACTAATGCCCTAGGCAGTCTGCTTGTACATTGGACTTTTCTGTGGGAGCTGCTACATGGGAAGCTAGAGTATAGCCATCATTACTGCAAAGATTCATGGGGCACCAGATGGGCTCACTGAAGTCTACATGTCGAAACACCAGTGGACAAATGCTTCGCTCTTGCCTGCCTTTTCTGGCAAATGCGCATCACTTTTCTGCCTCCCACACCCAATGTCTCACCCAAGGCCAATGTCTTACCCGAGGCCAAGAGCTGCTATTCGTATCTTCCTGGCAGCCAAGCTGGAGGATGTTTCTGGAAGGATTTGGGAATATCAGAAGGAAAACAGGTAGATAGCTGCTGTTTGAAAATGTCATAATATCGGCAACCCACTTGGGACCCCTTCTTTCTCTCTCTTAGACAGAAGCTTTCTTTCTCTCAGTAAATATTTCTGCTCTTAAAAAAAAAAAAAGAAAGAAAGAAAAAGAAAATGTCATAGTATAACTGCACTTGTTACAGACAGACATTGTGGCTTCCTGACTCTCTGGGAGCAAACATGCTTCATTGCAGAAGGATTTCCTCCCTGCACTCTCCTCCACTTTCCTTGAAAAAGTTGCCCTTTGGAATTAGTCAGTCAGGCAAGTTGAACCTATTAGACCTTTTGCCCCTTGCCCTATCCTACCTCCCTTTAAAGGGAAATACAGCTAGAGGTGGTGCTTTCTGGAACCCTTTGCCCTGTTGAACAGGCAGCTGTGTGGAGACTAGATCTCACTGAGGAAGGAAGTGCCAAGAGGCCTGTTCTTGGACTAGGAACTGTATTCCTCCAACTCCTCTTGGCCTCTCTTTGGGGCTAGTGAAGGACTTGGTGCTTCCTATTCTGTCACCAGTTGGGCCCTCAGTCTGTCTGGGCTTGGGCTGCTCCTGTTGCTACTTGGAAAACAAAAAATGTTGTGCTTAAAAAACAAAAGTACTCTTCTTGTACCCTTTTATCCACATTAAAATAACTTGAAAATAGTATTCCACATTAAACATGAACTTATGAACTAAAAAATGAAATCCAAAGTGTGTTTCTGTTTCCCTGACAGAACCACTTTGAAAAACTTAGTTTCCTTTTTCCTGATGCATAATTAAGGTTATGTGCAACTCCACAGACAAAGGACAGTGATTCCACCCCATTCCCTGCCACAAACAGAACTGGCTTGTGGATGTTCTTCAGACTGTCCTTTCCAGAGCCTTTCAGGAAAGTCCTCTTGTCCCTCCACAGAGGACCAGGTGTCTCAGAGTCCAGTTCCAAAGGTCTCTGTAATTCATCTGTGAGCAGAAAGTCTGAGGATCTTAGAGCCGCCAGTACAGTTCTGTGGGCTCAGCCCTGGGTCCAGACTTTCATGCTTAAGTTAGCAACTGGTAGCTTGCAGATGACAAAGTACTCAACAAAAACTGACCAATCTGGAACCTGAAGAAAGCCTCCTTATAACACATTCTTGTGTTAGCATTAAGTTTTGTGTTTTTGGACCCTCAAGGATTTTATTCCTATATGTGGCTCCTAGGTGGGCATTTTATTTTGAGGAAAACCTCCATGGTTCACTTTGCTGAGGTTGTTCATGTAGGAGGGTAACAACTTAATGCATGTAGGAGGCTACAGTGGGTCTCACACAGGGCTAGGAAGAACAAGATGGAAACATGAGTGCCTCTCCTGCCATGGCTCCTTTTGTGTGATAAGTGGTACCAAGAAAAGCAGAGCCATGCAGCTGGAAGCAGTTGTTGCCTGTTGGCAGTTGGAGCTGTGAAGTGGGGGTGCTAGGACCTAGGTCCAGGGAATCTTGATGTCTATCTGGTTGTTTGCCCTGATTCCTGCATCATTTGGGCACCTTGCTTGAGAGTTCCTAAAGACCCCAGTTTCCTTTCTGGCTGGTGCTAGCCTATGGCCTGCCTCTCTTCAGGCTAAGGGAGGGCAAAACAAAATCTTGAGCATCCCCTTCTGGTGTCATGGCTGGTCCAGGGCTGGCCATGGGCCTTTCTAATTAGGCTGGACAAGTTGGGGGCCTTCGATGAGGGCAGTGGAGGTGCTAACTAAGCCTGTGCTGCCCTCAGGGCACAGATCTCCTTCTGTTGTGAGGTAGATACTATTTTATTTTATTTTATTTTATTTTATTTATTTTGGAACCGGGAATCAAACTCAGAACCTCACATTTAACAGACAGGCACTGTGCTGCTGAGCTATACCCCCACCCAAGCCCCAACCTTATTTTATTTTGTTGTTGTTATTATAATTATTGTATGCATACTAAGGACTGAACCTAGATCTGTACACTATCCCTAGCCTGTGTGTGTGTGTGTGTGTGTGTGTGTGTGTGTGTGTAACTGAAGTCTAAGGATTGAACCTAAGGCCTTTACATTGAGCTATGTCGCCAACTCTTATTTTTGTTTGGAGACTGGGTCTTGAAGTTGCCCGGACTAGACTCAGAATTGCAGTTTTTCCTACCTTAGCTTCCTAAGTTCTGAGATTACATGCATGTACCCCTGCACCAGGTGCAGTGCAGCCTTTCAGGTGGTACAAATGATACCGCAGTGGCAGGCCTAGGGCTTGGGCTGCATACCTGTTCTCAGGACTCTAGTTTGTGCAGAAAAGCTCAGAGGCCAAGTTTGACTTTCCCAGACAGAGTTCAGACTCTCAGGAAGGTACACCCTCTGTGTGGAAGCCATAGTTGCCAGTCTACGTGTCATCCCTTCCCGAAGCACTGAACCTGCTATAGATGCATCAGCAGCTTGGATATCTTGTGCATCTTGGGTGTGTCCATTGCCCAGCCCTGTGACCTGTTTGTGTGTGTGGACTGCAAGACTGTTTGTAGAGTAGCATGGTTAGAGTGCTACCGTGGAGGACATCCCTGCATCCTTGGGATGTGCTTCCCTGTCCCTCCAGAGCCTGATTCAACCTTCTGGAAACCTCTTTTAGGAAAGCCACACTGCTAAGTCTTGGTGCTGTGGTTTAGCATTCCTAGATATATGTGATAGTAGATCTGGTAGGACCTTGTCCTTGTAGGTATCCGAGCACCTGAGGTGTCTCCCCTTTGCCCTGAGTCTGGACCCTACATGGAAACCCTTCCACATCCCCAGCGGTGATATGGAGCAAAATTTGTGGCAAGTGTGTGTAAGCACCATTCCTTAGCCTGACCCCTTCTTGTCCTTGAGCCACAGGAGCCAAGGTTGGGGGCCTGGACAAGGAGCTGATGATGTGAGCACTGTGGGTGCAGATATGTTATGCCTCCACCTGTCTCCAGGGATTGCTGCTCTTCAAGGTCTCATGGGGGTGGAGGTCATAGTAGAATTCTCCCACAGGGTAGGGCTTGGCCTGGTTTCTTATAGGGAAAAGAGGGAGTTCTCTCCTTGCCCTTGGCCCTTCTGCTTTACAAGGCAAAAACTTCATTGCCTCAGACTATTTCCTCAGAAGGTGGCCTTGGTATCAGCAGTCTTCAGGTATCAGCTTGCTTTTGGCCTCATGTCTGGACTGGGAACTTTTTGGTCTGGTGAGTGCAATTTTGGGGAGTGGGGGATAGCCATAGGTACCAGGCTTGACTAAAGTTGCCCCCTCTTTCTCTTCTATCTCCTGTATCTGTCTTGGGTGGAGGTAACACTGGGGTTGCTGCTGTGGTGGGATGGCCCTTCCTAAGATTTGTCAAGTAGACCCTGGAAGGCAGGCATTGTCACAGCATGGGGAACATGGTCTGCTGTCACACTTGGGCAGGGGCAGGTGGGAGGGGGCACAGGGGTCTTGTTGTGTGCATTTATGAGCAGGTCAGTGGCACTTGGCTCAGCCTGGTTGTGCAAAAGCAGGCACTGTGGCCAAGGCACTCCCAGACAAGAACACTCAAGAGGATCCTTTGCCTGGACCACATCAAGAGAGCCCCCATGAGCTGAGGATGAGACAGGGCCTCTCCTGATTACTTCAGGATGCCATCCTCAGATTGTTTTTCTGGTAATGAGGCATCCTGTAGTTCTTGGGAGCAGTCATTCTACCTTGGCTGGTGTAGAAGATACTGTCAGTCTGCCTAGGCTGGAAGGTAAGGGGCAGGCAGCACCAGCATACACCAATAGGTGGTCCCAGCCCTTGGAAAGGCTTCTTAACTTAGAAGAGTCATAACGGCCTCCAGAACCAGCTCCTTAGGAAGTACCCTTGAGTTTGTATCTGAGATGTGCTGAGTATCTCTGTTCTGGACAGGCGTTGAGACTAGCACCTGTGACCCACCCCCAGAGATAACCAAGGACAGAGCCAGGGCGGGCAGCACAGGGCAGAGGAGGTATTGATGTCACCACCAGCACCTGGCCTTCTGACCTAGAGCAAACCCCATGCTAAGTCCTAAGGGGGATCTTCCTTGTCCTGGGCACCTTGCTATTCTCCAAGTGCTTGCAGGGTGTGCCTCAGCCAGGCCAGGCCAGTGGGTTCTGGTTAATTAGCATCTTCCTTGCAGGGCAGTAACAGCCACCCCCACACTTCCCTGAGGCCAGATCTAGGCCATTGCCCCATTTTAAACTAGGGCAGCAGTTCCCAGATGAAAGTAGAGGAGGAAATGGTCCTTGGGTCTCAGGGTGTGACAGATGATGCAGGGAGTCCCTTCCCTTGGCCTGGGAGGCAGGCATCTCTTTTTTGCAGTCCTGGGATTTGAACCCAGGGCTTTATACTGTCAAGCACTCTACATACTCACTTTAGCAACACATATATTAAAATAGGGAACCATTCTACCAGTGAGCTACATTTCTAACCTTTTTTATTTTTTATTTTGAGAGAGTGCGTTGGTAAATTGCATAGGGTAGCCTGAAATTTGTGATTCAGGATTACAGGCCTGTACCACCATGTCCAACTAGAAGTGGGCACTTTATCATGCTCAGTGTATGCTGCCCCTTCCTGTTGGGAGGTGGTATGGTCACAGTGCTCTCTGGCTCTGTGAAGTGTGTCATACAGCTATGAGGAAGTGAATGTCTGTGGCAGAGCCTCTCAGCATCACTGATTGCCAAATCCAAAGATCTAAAACAGCCTGGCAGTGGCAGAGATGTAGATATTTGCTGATTAAGTATGGGGGGCACACAAGTGAAGGCACAACAGGCACTGGCTGGAGTGTCAGTTTTATCCCACCAGGCTCTGCAGGCGAGGCTGGCCCTCAGGCAAGATGTCAGGCCTGTCACATGAGGCCAGAGCCATGCTGTGCTCTGTGGAAAGCTCTCACCCTCATGTTCTATCTGGGAAGAAGCCTCAGAGTGCTGCTTCCTATAAGATCACACTGTCTTCCCAGGTTATTGAAAGATAGACCCAAGATTGGATTCGGACTGACCCTGCCCATGTCAGTGTTCCTCATGGCCCCTACCCTTGTGACATATACTTACTCATTGTGTGCCCATGCCCTGGAGTGAGAAGACCTGGGAGGGCCAGCCTTCCTTGCTTAAATAAGGCTTATCCCCAGGGTCCTTGGGCCAGTGACTCGAGTGTGGTAACCTCTTTGGTGGAAGAGTAGCCAGAGCCACAAGAACAAGAGACCATGGGGCTGCTGCTGGGTGCTTCTGTCCCCTCAGAGGCCCCTTCCTCTCCACAAGAAAGGCACAAATGAAGCCTTAGTACAGCTGTTCACCATGCATGGGCTCATTAGCCATAGGGTAAAGGCAGAATGAGGGCTGCTAGGTGCACTCAGAAGAAAGGTTCCCTGTGATAAAATCAGGATCCCAGGCTAATACAAGGAAGAGGAGCCTGGGCATGGTGGCACACATCAGTCATCCCAGCACATGAGATGCTGAAGCAGGAGGATCACTGCAAGTTTGAGGCTAGCCTAGGCTGCATAGTGAGTTCAAGACCAACCTGAACTATACAGTGAATCCCTGTCTAAAAAAAAAAAAAAAAAGAAAAGAAAGAGAAGAGAAAAAGAAAAAAAAAAAAAAAGAGGAGACTGTACTAGGAATCTCCTCTCAGGACCCCAGGCAAAAAGTAGGACTCACCCAGCCTGGGTAGAGTTCCTTACCACTCCTGTGGGAGCTGGGGGCTTTCTTCCTTGGAGGCAGGTATGGGTAGTGGGGTGATACCACCCTGGAGATGCCCTGAATGCCCCCAGAAGGTTGGCTTTCAGGACTCTCTCATGAAATGTTTGTTCTTCCTGGCCACCTCTCCCTATTCCTTGTCTTCTGTGCACTCAGCAGGAAGAAACTGTTGTTCTGCACTCTGGGAGGCCTCCTCCCCTTCCCTTCAGGATCATTTTCTTTAGGCTGGGTCCAGCTCAGTGGGGCAGGGGGTTGAATAGGTCAAACTTGACTGTCTTCCATGTAGTGGATGCCACTTCAGTCCTGCTAGGGGGTTAGTGAAGAACAAGGGGGCCGTATGTGGGTTGAGTTGTACTCCCAGTAGCACACCTCACCATGCACTGAACATAGATGTCTTCCTCTAGAGTAAGGTGGTGGGTGCCCTGTCAGGGGAGCTGCAGGTGGACCCAGAGGTACACAGTTCTGCTTTTACCACTAATGTAGGCAAGGTGCCTTGTTGACCACAGATGAGCTCTGGACACAGTTGTTAGCAACTTCTGCCTCATGGACAACTCTCCTGGGTGTAAGAGTCTATATTATAGGAGGAGAACTCTGGAATGCCTCCTGTAGGAGGCCGCTGTGTGTCAGGGCTCAGTAGTACAGAGATTGTTTCAGCACTGACACTGACGATAGGAGAAGCAAGTATCTTGGGTAACCTGGCTGATGTGGGCTAGATCTAGGGAGCGCACCTCACTGGGCCTCTGACCAGAACCCTTGCAACTACAGCAGCTGATGCACTGAACTGCCCCTTGCAGAAATTACCAGCACATGTGGCTCCTGTGACCCAAGAGATGGTATGTTCCTATTGAGATGAGCCCAGAGACTTGGACTCACAGTATCTTAGTAATGTCCTTTATGGATTTCACATTGACAGTGATACCAAATATGTTGCGTTACACAAAGTACACCCAGGTTCCTCTTACCTGGCCTTTTACCACTTTTCCTGGCTTCAGAAACCTGAACCTGCCTAGTTTGCTCTGGCCTAAGCCAGCCAGCCTTCCTTAAAGTGCCAGATAGGAAACACTTGTGACTTTTGACCTAGGCAGTTTCCAAAAGTAGCTACAGGCATGTAAACAAATGAGTGGCGCCATGTCCAGTAAAAATATTTGTGAACCCTGAAATTTGAATTTTATTTAATTTTCACTTCCTGTATTCTTTTCCTGTCCCCCAGCCCCCAGCCACTAAAATATGTAAAATGGACTTTAGCTGGTGGACTACTCCGTGCTCTGTGACCCTGCTTTGGGACCACAGTGTGTTTGTTCAGTGCCCATCTGTTTGTGAGGGAAGCCTGAGCAGGTATAGGACTCAGGGCCAGTGGTGCTCCATCCCAATCAGCCTCTTGGGAGAAAGCAGCCCTTCACACTTGGAGTGAGAAGGCCATTCGGTGGGTGTTGTGGCTGCATGGGAGACTTGGCCAGTTCTGATCAAAGCAATGGCAAGAGGGTGCAGAACTATTGGGCCTATGGCCTGGGGTGTTGGGGAAGGGCTGGATTCAGTGCTGCTAGTCCTCTCAGGTGTTAGGTGCTTTTATTTTGTTTTTTAGACAGTATTGTAGTGGGGCTGGGAGTTTAGTTCAGTGTCGTAAGTGTCTGCCTGGCAAGCGCAAGGTCATGAGTTTGATCCCCGGTGCCAAAAACAAACAAACAACCCCTAGATTAAACAGTATTGTTCTGGGAATAGAACTCAGGGTTCTACATTTCTAGCCCCCTTTATTTGATTTCCAAACGGGGTTACACTGAGTTGCCCAGGCTTGACTCAGACTGGCAGTCTTCCTGCTTTAGTCTCCAGAATAACTGGGGTTTTACACAGGGATGTGCTGCTGTACCTGGCTAGGTGCTGACTCTTAAAGGAGCCACCAGCCCATCCACCTGTGCTGTAGAGAGGTCTCCTATCTGGGACTGCCCCCTAATTCCACACATACCAGCTTCAGTGTACCAGGGGCTTACTGGGAAGCTAGGGTGGGCTGTTGGTGGGTAAGAGTGGGTCCAGGGGTGGTGACTACTGGGACTAGGTTTGCCTGACAGCCACATTAAGAAATGCAACCTGGATGCTCACCTCAGCCCAGAGCCCTGGCATTGGGGTCTAGTAACCCAGGCATTCCATGCACATCAGCCTCCTGTCCCAGGACTGCCGCTTGCAGGCCTTATTTGATCTCTGCCTCCTTGGCCAGGGGTGAAGGTTTGCCTCTCCTATTGTGCAGATAGTCCACCTGCTGAGACTGCAGCCAGGCTGTGCTTCTTCCTGATTACTTAAGAGGTGTGAGTCTCTGGAAGGAAGGCTGAAGGGCTGGCCTAGGACAGTGGATTTGCAAGATTGGCTGTTATGCTTCCAAAAACACAGTTTAACCCAATCCCCTATGTTTTTCTCTAGCCATTGGTGGTTCCAGCTTCCTTTCTCAGAGACCCTTCTGAGGCTTAGACCACCAGCATGCCCTCTGCCCCTTCATTTTTCCTTTTCCTGTGGTTAAACAAGCATGTATTTTTTTTTTCTATAATAGGGCAAGGGCTGGGGATTTAGCTCAGTGGCTTAAGTGCCTGCCTGTTAAGCGCAAGGTCGTGAATTTGATCCCCAGTACCAAAAAAAAAGTCTATAATAGGGCAAAAATGTGTGATCTCTTTTTCAACTAAGGAATAAAACCCTTGTGAAAAGTCTGGTGTGGTGATGCACTTCTGTAATCCCAACACTTGGGAGGCTGAGGCAGAAAGATCGTTGGGAGTTCAAGACCAGCCTGGGCTACAAAGTGAGCTCAAGGCCAGCCTGAATTGCAGAGCAAGACCCTGTCTCAAAAAAAACAAACAAACAGAAAAGCCCCAAAAACAAAAAACAAAAACCTGTGAAAACCAGAGACAAGTGGCATGAGTGTTACTGAGTATTCAGGGGCAGGGTGGGATGATGTGCACTGTTGGAAGCCTGGTGCACTGTGAGCTAGCCTTAGCCCACCTCTACCTGCTGTGGGCCTGGCTGTGAGAGTTGCGCCATGGCACTGAATAGTTGGAGTTGAGCCCTGGGCTTCTTGCTCTCCCTTGCCCTACCACAGGCTACTCAGCATGCTGGCAACCCTCCCAGGGCCTGGAACTTTGTCTCTGTGATCGCACTGTTTTTTCTCTCTTTTTATTCTCTCTCTCTTTGTTTATTTTTCTTATGTCACTGACCAGCCAGCCACCCTGTCTCCAGCGTGGGCACTCTGCCTCTCCATGCTCCCGTCCGAGTGTTGCCGGCCAGAGGTGACCAGGCCCAGCTTTCAGCGTGGCCACTGTCAGGGAGGCCATGGGGAGCTCCGCCTCCTCCCTGGCCACCGAGACAGAGTCAGACCATGGCTTCCCTAGGGGGCTGCCCTACCCAGGGCCCTCAGCAGCGGCTGGCTGGTGTAGGAGTGGCCCTGGGGCACCTGTCTGGGGGAGTGCCCTGGTCACCAGGCAGCACCCACGCCCCCGGGCCCGCAGGTAAGAAGGTGGGGAGGGACTGCCCCAGAGGGGTGTTGGGCAACAGTCCTCTTTTTCAGGGTATCCCTCCTTGGCAGAGGGCTTGCTTAGGACTAGGGCCTGTTTCTTGGGGTCTTCTGGCAGTTTATTCCCTACAAGGTACAAGAGCTTGTTTTCACTGTAGGCTGAACAAGACCCCTCCTCCTAAACCAGGGTATGTCAGCACTGCCCACCGTTGGACACTTCTTTGCCTTGGCCTCTCCTGCCTTGAAAAAGCTGCCTGGAGACCCTGTTGGATCAGGGAAGCTGCTGACTCCAGCTCTCATGTGCCTGTGACTCCCATAGTCTGCCATCTGCTGGCATGGTGAGAGGGCCAGCATGGAGCTGTGAGCAGCACACAGGAGACTAGAGTCCTCAGGTGGCTTTGACGTAAGGTCTGGACTCCTGGCAAATGAAGGACAGAAGGGGAGTCTTTGTGCTGTGGAAGAGTCCAGAGTCCAGTTACCCTAGTGAATGAGAGCCTCTGTAGAGCTAAAGTCTAGGGAGGACAGGTGCAAAATACTAGCAGAGACCAGTGAGAAGATGGCCAGGCCTGGTGGCTGTACACTGCTTTTTCTGTACATTATGGTCTCAAAAGTACATCCCCAGGTTCTCTCCATACTTTGTCACTCTAGGGAACACTTCCATGTGTCTTTTCAAATGGCTATTGAGATGTGGTATATGCATCAAACTCATCTATTAGTATAATTATTTCCAACCAGTTTGTAGCTTTGTGCAGAAACCCTCACGAGCCAGTTTATGGCATCTTTGTACCCCTAAAGAGATACTCCTGCCTGTTTGTAGTCACTCCTGTCCTGGTCCCAGACAGCTACTAACCTGCTACTTGTCTGTAGGTTTGCCTTTTCTAGTAATTTTACATAAGTGGAATCATACAATGTGTGGCCTTATGGGTCTGGCTGCTTTCATTTAGAATAATGCCCTTGGGGTTCATCCACCTTACAAATGTGTCAGAATTTCATTGCATTTTGTGACTGAATAGTATTGTATTGTAAAGATACACCACCTCTTATTTATCTGTTCATGGGCACTTGGCTTGTTTCTAATTGGCTTTTACAAATAACGCTGCTGTAAACATTCATGTTCAAGTTTTTGCGTGGATGCATGTTTTCGTCTTGGCTGGATCCCTGGAGCAGAATCACTAGGATTTATGTGACTTTCATTGCACCTGTCACAGTGCTTTCCAAAGTGGTTGCACCGCTTCACATTTCTGCTAACAGCGTGGAGGTGGGGGTGTGGTGTCTCTCATCCTGAGTGTGCTTGTTAGTGTCTTGTCTTTTTGACTCTAAAAATCCTAGAGGATACACCGTTGTGTCTAACTTGGTTTGATTTGCATTTCCCTGATACGTAATAGTATTGAGCATTTTGTGTTTGCATCTGTCTACATTTTTAAAAACTTCTACTTGTATATATCTTGAGAAAAAATCGTTAGGAGTAGAATTACTGGGCCCAGAGGCTGGCTGTTTGTATCTGGACTACATTCTGAAAGTGTCATAGTGGCAGGCAGTGCCCTACAGTGAGTGTCACCACACACTGGCCAGACAGGTGAGTGAGTTTGCTACTTTAATTTTTTACTAAGTTGATGTGTGGAATAAAAGTTCAAGATTTTTAAAAATCCAAAATTATGTTTTCCAAGTCACATTTAAAAATTTTACCTAGTATAATTTTTCTATTATAGAAATTCCATACATTTAGTAAAAATTCAAGCAGTATAAGTCGGGCATGATGATCCACACTTGTAGTCCCAACAACTCAAGAGGCTGAGACAGGAAGACTGTAAATTTGAGGCTAGTATGGGCAACATAAGACCTTGTCTTAAAACAGAACTTTGAAAAGAGAAAGCTGGGCATGTAGCTCAGTGGTAGACCACCTAGTCTAAAATAAGGGTCAATCCCCAGTAGTACAAGAAAGAAAGGGAGGGAGGGAGTATAGAGGAATGAATATATATATATATATATATATATATATATATATATATATATATCCCTGTGTTTTTGTTTGTTTGGAGTTGAGGAGGCTCAGCCCTTCTTTGTTAGTCCCTGGGCTGGAGTCATAGACCTTAAGAATACCTGTCCAGGACACAGGCTGTGGACAGCTTAGAACATTTGCTCCCTGGGGACTCATACAACAGTTGTCTTCCCTGTCTTCCTTGAGACTCTTGGCAGGAAAAGTAGTGGTAGCCATGTTTCTGGCCACAGTGAGGAACACTAGAGCCTTGGACCAGTACAAGTAAGGAGCAAGCCCTGAGGGCTTTGCCAGGCATGTCCCTCTGATGGTATGTGCATGTGTTGGATTTAGTTCTCACATTGCAGAGTCACATTAAAGTTCCTGGTGACAGCAGTCACTGGCTTCCTGCCAGACTCTCTGCTATCTATGCCCTTGACAGCTCTGGCTTGTTCCATCACTGCAAGTGGCCCTAGGCCTTAAGGCTGTTACTGTTTCACACAGAAACAGAATGGTGGCCCCCAAGGAAAGCAGGAGGAAGTGCTGTTAATGACCTTGAGGAGTCCATAGACAGCTAGCTAGAGAGGGGATAGTGGAGATGAGTTGGGATTGACAGATTTCAGAGAGAGCAGCCATTGCTACCACACCAGACTGCCCTATAGGACCCTCTCACCCACGTGTGCATACATCTGCAGTGCAGTGAGGTACAGTCATGGGAAACAGTCTGCAGACTTTTCCCAGCTATGAAAAGGGCACTGATAGGCAGCAAAAGGCACAGGGAAGAAACTCTGCAGAGCTGAGTACACTGGCTTCATGACTGTTAGACTGTCACCACCCCTCAGGAGAACAGGTACTATCCATCAGGCAGCCTACATGTCTGGGTAAAGTGTAGCTCACAGGCTACTTAAGCAAGGAGAACCAGGTATGTTGTGCCCCTGCTCTCTGACCCACTGCCTCATGCAGTACAGGAGCTTCCTCACACTCCATGTCTCACTAGCTACCTTATCAGTGAGCAGTTGGTTCAGCATTGGCTGCTGATGGACAGAGACAGGAAGGATATTGCCTACCCTAGCAGGTATGGCCAGTATCCCTTGGTGTGGCCTACTGGCTGGCTGCCCAGCCCCAGAGCTGTGGAGCCTTTGACCAAGGTGCTGGATGGGACACCGCGTGCTGCCTTACTTTCTTGGGAAGAGAAGGCCCACTTGTCATAACAGGATGCAGTGACCTTAATTTCCGCATCAGCACTCACTGCTGGCTTCTTCAGGTGAGCTTTGTTATATGCCCCATAAGGTTACAGCCTCCCTTCCAAGTCCAGGAAACTGAGGGCAGAGATGTCCTGTGCCAGATTTTCTGGCCTTTGTCTTGGTCTCCCTCACCATAAGCCAGTCCCTTGAAAAGTAGAATTGCTCCGGGGGTCTTCAGCATGGCTACCTCTAGTCTGACCTGTGTACTGCAAGATTTAAGAGTATTTTGTTGAGAATTCTGAAGGGCCATTTTATTTTATTTTATTTTATTTATTTATTTTTTTGAGTGCTAGGGATACAACCCAAAGCCTTGTGCATACTAGGCAACTGCTCTGCCCTGAACTATGCCCAGCCCTAAAATTTCAGAAGGGTTTGCTAACTCATCAGAACATCGGTTTGAATCTTTGGGCTCCTAACAGATTTTACTCACAGGCCTGGTGGTGTCTGGCCTGGCCTGCTGCTATTTCATGGGCTTCAGGACTCTGAGCCCCTGGTCCCCTCACAGACCCTGCTGCAGATGCACCAAAGCAAGTGAGCCAAGTAAGGTGACTTCTGGGGCCCCACTAGGTCTACTGGCTGCCTGGTCACTGCCCCACAGCCCCTTCCACCCCAGCCCACATGATGCAGAGGGGGCCAGTCCTCAAAGTCCCTGGTCCCAACTGGCCTCTCCCATAGGCCCTTCTGCCCAACTGGCCATTTTCCTAGGGCCAAATCTGATTTTTAAGAATTGTTTTTTGCCAGGGATTTAGCTCAGCGGCATAAGCGCCTGCCTTGCAAGTGCATGGTAGTGAGTTCAATTTACAGTACCAAAAAAAAAAAAAAAAAAGAATTGTTTTTTGTTTCAACCTTCTCAAATGCTAACAGAATCTTCCTGATTTGCCATATGCATCAGGACAGCTTTGATTCCTCTCATGTCCCACTATCCATGTCTTCCCAGGAACTGGCTGGGCCAGCAGATGTGATGCTTTGGATCAACCTAAGCCCAAGCAAGGCCCTGGCCAGTTCAGTGGGGGATGGGAACCTGGACTGTGTCTCCCAGTACTTTTAAGGTTCTTGCTCTCAATCTGGAGCCTGAGATGGAGGCAGGGCATGTCCTGGAGGGCTTGGGCCACCTCTGCTGGACAGCCACTTGTTGCATGCTAAGGCCATCTCATCCTGAGTCTTCTTTCTGGAGACTCTTAGGAAATGGGCTGTGAAGGTCAGGTTCACTATGCTGGCCTCACAGGCCCCTCTGGCTGCCTGGCTGGGCTGTGCTGCCAAGTGTGTGTGTGTGCTAGTGAAGCCAGTTGCCATGTGCTCAAGCATGTGTGCACATGTTTCTGTGGGGGCACGTGCTGCGCTCTGCATCTTGACATGAGCCCTTCTCTGCATGAAAGGGAAGGGAGATGTCTGGACATTTCTAGGCAGGTTTCTTGGGTTTTCTAAGCATAGAAGCCTAGGTCTAGTGCACCATATACTCCACTACCCCAGGGTTCTTCAGAGCTCCTCTTGTCTACTCAGGCCTTACCCACTGTGGACGCAGCTATGGGCAGGTCAACATCCCCCACCATGTGGAACAAGTGTAACTCTGCCTGCCCTTTATAGAATCAGCTCTGGGAACCATTTGTGTTGCTTGGGGAGATTTTGGGGGTTTTGTTCTTCCTGAAGAACGAGTTTTCTTTCTTCCTAACCCAAAGGATTAGAAGTGTAAGCTTTGTGGCTTATTGTAAAGAACAATTGATTTTCCTGCAGGCCAAGTCACAGTCAGTTGAAGAAATGTTGTGGAGTATAGAGATCTCCTTCCCCAGCCCAGCCTCACCCCACTCCAGGTTCCATAGGACCTGGAAAGCCCCTTCCTGCTATGAATCCTGTCTGTTGCCTTATGCCCCAGCACCTGCTCTTTCACTCAGGAAGAAGAGGCCCAGTAACTCACCCAGATCTGGGGTTGTTGGCAGCCTCCCCTTCAACTACTGTACTCTGTATTTTGTCTTGAAACCCTAGAGGGACCATCCTCAGGATAGCAACAAGTGCGGGCCTCCTGGCCCTGACCACCAGCCGAGCCCACACTGGCTATGCTCAGGCATCCTCCTGGGCAGGCTCCGTGCAGCTACCTAGGACCCACTACTACCCTGCCAAAGGCTCATCCAGGTCTAGGTCTAGGGCTTAGGAGCCTACCATGCCCTTAGTGAGCAAGGAGGCTAGAGTTGGCCACTCTCTCCATGTCACCAGCTCCCTCACCCCCAGCTGTCCTCCCTGGTAGGGTGGTATCATGACCACAGCCTCATGTAAGTCTCACTGACCAGGGCCTTCCCTTGCAGCCACACACACTCACCTGGGTCTATGGCCACGGTGGGGGAGTGGTCCTGTGCACGTTGCACCTTCCTGAACCCAGCCGGCCAGCGCCAGTGTTCCATCTGTGAGGCTCCCCGGCACAAGCCTGACCTGGACCAGATCCTGCGGCTCAGCGTAGAGGAGCAGAAATGGCACTGTGCTCGCTGCACATTCCGGAACTTCCTGGGCAAGGAGGCCTGCGAGGTGTGCGGCTTTACCCCAGAGCCTGGCCGTGGGGCCACTTTGCTGCCCATCATCAATGGGGTTCTGCCCAAGCCACCCACTGTCCTTGTGGAGCCAAAAGGCAGCTGCAAGGAAGAGGCTGGCCCAGTACAGACAGTGGGACTGGGCGCTGTGGAGCCAGCCAGGGGGCGCCCTGAGGAGGAGGAAGCCAAGGAGCTGGAAGACCCAGAGGAAGGGGCAGAACCCAGAAGTGGTTGGGCCTGCCAGCGTTGCACCCTGCACAACACACCTGTGGCCAGCTCCTGCTCTGTTTGTGGGGGCCCCCGGAAACTGTCACTGCCTAGGATCCCTCCAGAAGCACTGGTGGTCCCTGAGGTAGTGGCCCCCTCAGGCTTCCATGCTGTACCCACCCCTACCCAGCCAGTTCTTCCGGGGGAAGGTGCTGAGGCTGACCCTCCCTCTACCAGCCAAGGTCCAACTTCTGCTAACCAGGAACCCCCCAGGGTACCACCTTTCAGCCCCTTCTCATCCACCCTACAGAACAACCCTGTGCCCCGAAGTCGCAGGGAGGTTCCTCCTCAGCTGCATCCACCTGTGCCTGAGGCTGCTCAGCCCTCACCCTCCACGAGCTCCAAAGGCTGGGCTGGGGCTGGGGCTGGGGCTGGGGCTGGGGCTGGGGCCGGGGCTGGGTCCTCCCGCCTTGCGGAGCTTCTGTCAGGCAAGAGGTTGAGTGTGCTGGAGGAGGAAGTCCCAGAAGACAGGCTTATCCATGGTGAGACCTGCAGCTCCACTCCAGGCAGTGATGTCATTGACCTGACCGGTGACACCGTACGCTACACACCTGCCAGCCCCTCTAGCCCTGACTTCACCACCTGGGCTTGTGCGAAATGCACACTCCGGAACCCAACAGTAGTCCCCAGGTGCACAGCCTGTGGATGCTCCAAGCTACATGGCTTCCAGGAGCATGGTGAGCCCCCTACCCACTGCCCAGACTGTGGTGCCAACAAACCAGGCCCCTGTGGCAGCAGCTGTGGACGGTGTCCCTCAGCACACAAGGCTGCCCGCCTCCTAACTGAACGCCCAGGCCAGTGGGCCTGCCCTGCCTGCACCCTACTCAACACACCCCGGGCCAAACACTGCGCAGCCTGCCACACTCCCCAGCTGCTGGTGGCCCAGCGACGGGGAGCCACACCTCTGAGGCGGAGGGAAAGCATGCATGTGGAAAAGCGTCGTCAGACAGACGAGGGCGAGGCCAAGGCTCTCTGGGAAAACATAGTGGCTTTCTGCCGGGAGGTGAGTGGCCCTTCCTTGACCTGAACTCAAGCTCAGCCTCTAGACCACTGGTATCTGCTAGTGACCAAGATGTATGATAGTATCCTCTTGCCTGGGAATGTTCATAATACCCTCAGATGTGTGAGCTCAGAGAGCAGCACTGTGGGATTGCTAGGGGTAGTATAAAAACTGTTGAAACTCAGGGTGGAGAAGCAATGGCAGTCTCCCCAGGAAAGGGCAAGAGGCATATCAGTGCTGCTGTATTTTGCTGTTCTAGCCCCTCCTGAGCCTGGCAGTAGCAGCAGGCCTCTTTAAGTCCCCATACCCCTCACTTGGTAGGCTACACCTTCTCCCCAGGTATACACTTGTTACAGTTGATCTGTCACCAACTGCAGTGTTTTGATCATGTGACTGCATCCCTGATACTCCCTCAGGACCACATCCTTCACATAGAGCAGGCTGTCCGAGCACAGAGGTCTGTGGGCCACATGTAGACCTTACCCAGCCTTAGTCTTTCCTGAGAAGGTGAGGTCACCTTGGGAGAGAGAAGTCATCCTGGACCTGAGTATACCCTGCCAAGACTGAGTGTCTGGCTGTGATTCCTGCAGAACAGCGTGAACTTTGTAGACGACAGCTTCCCCCCTGGGCCTGCATCTGTGGGCTTCCCTATGGGTGACAGCGTGCAACAGCGTGTGAAGCAGTGGCTAAGGCCCCATGAGATCAACTGCTCCGTCTTCAGGGACCACAGCGCCCCGTGGTCCGTCTTCCACACCCTCCGGCCCTCGGACATCCTGCAGGGGCTACTGGGGAACTGCTGGTGAGCTCCAGGCACCTGCCCGGGGCCAAGGAAACCTGGTGGAGGCTGGGAGGCCACTGGTCTGGCCATGGTCCCCTGGTGAGGCCACCTGGTCCACACAGGTTCCTGAGCGCACTGGCAGTGTTAGCTGAGCGGCCCGACCTAGTCGAGAGGGTGATGGTCACACGTACCCTATGTGTGGAAGGTGCCTACCAGGTACGGCTATGCAAGGATGGCACTTGGACCACAGTGCTGGTGGACGACATGCTGCCCTGCGATGAAGCTGGCTTCCTTCTCTTCTCACAGGTGGGCCCATAGAGTGTAGGTTGGGATGGGCAAACTGGGGCTGCCTTGTGACTCCAGCCTTTCCCCAGGCACAACGGAAGCAGCTGTGGGTGGCTCTCATCGAGAAGGCGCTGGCTAAGCTGCATGGCTCCTACTTTGCCCTCCAGGCAGGGCGTGCCATCGAAGGCCTGGCCACACTCACTGGCGCCCCCTGCGAGAGCCTGGCGCTGCAGGTCAGCTCCACTAACCCCCGAGAGGAGCCTGTTGACACTGACCTCATCTGGGCCAAAATGCTGAGTTCTAAGGAGGCTGGGTAAGAGGGGCAGGTGCTGCCAAGGCCTGCAGCATTGGGAGGAGAGGCAAAGTGAGTGGTGGGAAAATCAGGAGGCAGTGCTGTCTGACTCTCACAGAGTTTTACAAAGTGCTCCAGCACAGACTGGCAACAATCTAAAGAGTTGACTATGCATCTGTCCAGGTGGGGCCAATGCTGACATTTTGGGAAGACCACACATGATTTGGCCTATGGGAAGAGCCAGTGACTATTGCCTCCAGTTCAGAGCCTACTGAGGCTTCTGTGGGAGTGGGGAGGGTATTTGAGACCGGCCCCACCTGGTTAGCATTCTGAGCCTCAATGGTGAGAACTTGTGGAGGGGTGTTGACCCTGGGATCCACCTTCCCCAAATGGGTCCAGGATGGAGGGCTGGGCTCAGACTCCCTGAGCATGTGTCCTTTGTGGATAGAGGGTTCCCCATGTGCTGCCCCTACCCACCCTGGTCAGTAAAGGTCACTCTGCTGCACAGGTTCCTCATGGGTGCCTCCTGCGGCGGGGGCAACATGAAGGTAGATGAGGCTGCCTATGAGAGCCTGGGCCTACGCCCCCGCCACGCCTACTCCATCCTGGACGTCCGTGACATTCAAGGCTCCAGGTAGGACCTGGTGGTTGTGGTCAAGTGTGGGGATGCAGGTAGGAATGTTGTGCAGTCCTGGCCCTCAGCCCTGTGGTCTGCAGGCTCCTGCGACTCCGGAACCCCTGGGGCCGTTTCTCCTGGAATGGCAGCTGGTCTGATGAGTGGCCTCACTGGCCAGGGCACCTGCGGGGTGAGCTGATGCCACGAGGCAGTAGTGAGGGTGTCTTCTGGATGGAGTACAGTGATTTCATCAGGTACTGCACACCCTGGCCTACCATGGATGGGTACTTGGGAAACACTATCCACCCTTCTGCTAACATTGATCAGCACAGCTTCTGTGTATCCTGGGTCTTGCTAGACTCTGAACCATACCTCCTGAGCTGCCCTTTAAATTCAGGTCTGCACCAAGAAGCCTGGGCCTGGTGTCCCTGGTGGTATTCAGGGAGCTATAGCCAGCACAAGCACTTCCTGGCAGGAAGAGCCGTTCCAGAGGGCTTCTAGGGAAAGACCAAGGCTACCCACAGACAGTGAGGCCTGTGAGCCAGTGCTGGGAGCCAGGCAGCAGAGGCCAATGGGTATGGGCATCATGTCCAGGAGCTGCAGTATCAGTACACCTATCCTTATATCCAGGTACTTCGATTCCGTGGATATCTGCAAGGTACATTCAGATTGGCAGGAGGCACGGGTGCAAGGGAGCTTCCCCAGCTCTGCCAGTGGGCCTGTGGGAGTCACGGCACTCACTGTGCTGGAGCGTGCTTCGCTGGAGTTTGCCCTCTTCCAGGAGGGCAGCAGGTGGGCAGTGGGCAAGGTGGCTCTACCAGGCTGAGACCCATGGCCACAATCGTATAAATCACTGGCCTACCATCTTTGGCCTGCAGGCGCTCAGACACTGTGGACAGCCACCTACTAGACCTGTGCATCCTGGTGTTCCGGGCCACTTTTGGCAATGGTGGCCGCCTGAGTCTGGGTCGCCTCTTAGCCCATAGCAAACGTGCTGTTAAGAAGTTTGTGAATTGTGATGTCATGCTGGAACCCGGCGAGTATGCTGTGGTGTGCTGTGCCTTCAACCACTGGAGCCCTGCCCCACCAGGGCCCCCTGCCACACAGGGTAACAGCCTCCCTAAACCCCAGGTCCAAGCCTGCCTCCCTATTTGAGAACCCTGCCAGCTCCCTTACTCGTGCTCCCTCTTCAGCCTCCAGTCCTTCAGCAGGGATCCCCCGAGGCATCCCTGAGCCTCCTGGCCACGTGCTTGCAGTATACAGCTCAAGACTGGTCATGGTGGAGCCAGTGGAGGCACAGCCAACCACACTGGCTGATGCCATCATCCTGCTCACTGAGAGCCGGGGAGAACGACATGAGGTGGGTGGAGTTCCTCATCTTATAGATGGGTGGCCCCAGCCTATATATGAGGTGGGTGGAGCCTATATATGAGATGGGTGGAGTTCCTCACCCTGTAGTTGGGTGGACCCAGCCTATATATGGCACCTATGCTTAGGGCCGTGAAGGCATGACTTGCTACTACCTGACACATGGCTGGGCTGGGCTCATCGTGGTGGTAGAGAACCGGCACCCCAGGTCCTATCTGCACGTCCAGTGTGACTGCACTGACAGCTTCAACGTGGTGTCCACGCGTGGCAGCCTGCGTACCCAGGACAGTGTACCACCTCTGCACAGGTGGGTATTCCTGCCCCAGCCCCCAACCCTGGCTTCCCACGGGTCCTCACCAACCCCCTCCCCCAGGCAGGTCCTGGTGATCCTGTCCCAACTGGAGGGCAACGCTGGATTCTCTATCACACACCGCCTGGCACACCGAAAGGCAGCCCAGGCCTTCCTCAGTGACTGGACAGCCTCCAAGGGCACCCACAGCCCCCCTCTCACACCTGAAGTCGCTGGCCTACATGGTCCCCGGCCACTGTGACCACTGCGCCCTTGGGAGGGGGCTTGTGCAGATTGCCCACCTGTCCCCCACATGCACTTTATGAGGGAGACCCCGACGAAGGACGCTTGAACCAGAATCTCAGGACCCCTGCCCAGGGAACCGCCAGCCACAGCTCCCCCTGGGCTCTCCCATGCCCTTCTACTCCTCCCCTTCCCTGATCCCCCTTAGGCCCCTGGCCAGGCTCCCAGACACTAAGCAGAATACCTCGAACCAGGTGGGCCACATGCTATAGCCCCCATGACCTGCCAGCCCCAAGGACAGCATCCAACAACAGGGGGGTCTGAACTAGGTTGGCCCATCATCCTAAGCATGGGCCATCTCCTGCCAGGGAAAGGTAGCCAGGAGCTTTGTTCACAAAACCAAATATGGGGGTCAGAGGTTAGGACCCTGTAGTGAGAGCCAGGACTACCCTTAGCTCCTGGGAGGCAGCCTTCCCTCAGTTTGCCCAGATCCTGGCTCCCACCTGGAAGAGACAGGCAGGGTTCCTAGAGCCCTGGTGTTTGAGCAGCGCATCCCAGGAGGTGGGTGCCTGGTAGCCACAGGCCAGGGCCCCTCCCATGATACTATGCAATTCTTGGAGCGCCTGCCAGGATCGAAGCCATGATGGGGCAGCAAGTTGGGAGCTGGGCCCAGCCCTGCTACTTGTGGAATGCTTTGTCCTCAACAACCCTGACTGTGGCTGGCCAGGCCAGGGTCCAGTAGAACCATGGGCCAGCCTCATCGTATGGCCTTCACCTAGCCACGGAGAGGAACACTAGTCCCACCACAGGCACAAGGCAGGGCACAACCACTCCCCCCCCCCCAAGAAGCCCAGGGAACTGAGCCACCCACTTGCCTGGCATCCCCTCACTGCTTGTTGAAGCCAGTCTCCTTGTCTGCCACATGGATGTCCAAGTCCAGCTTCCTGGGTTCCCTGCCCAGCCACCATGGTCCTGCAGGCCCTCAACTCTTGTGGGGTTTGTAAGGCTTTTATACCTGGAAACACATTCTCCTCTCCCCTCTGGGTCACCTTTTATTCTGAGCTGTGAATATTTTTAACCTTGTAAATATGGCCAGCTCTCCCAACAGAGACCATTTTCTCAGCTGTCAGTCCCTTCCTGGTTTGAGGACTCCATGGGCGGTTTCCACTCAGGCTCCAAGGACCAAATAAAAGCGATTTGTTTTGTAAAGGAGGCTCCTATCTGTTTTCCTCCTGGGGTCTGGGCCTGTAGAGAAGCAAACTGACTATTCAAGGACCATCTCCCTAGGCAGCAGGTAGGGTTTCTATGGTGGAGTTACCAGGTTACCAGGGCCTGTGATAGTGACCATGTGTGCAGTTGTCCCCAAGATCAACTTCAGATGTGCCATGGGGGGGCAGGAAAAAGGCTGGGTAGATGCTATCAGGAAGGACCAAGCATCTAGGCTGGGCAGAGGCTGGGGGCAGACTGCCCTTGTGGCAGACAGAACAGTCTGTGTGTGTGGTTTTTCCCTTTTTGTGTTTTGGGATCCTGTCTGAACCTATCAGTCACCAGGTAGGAGCAGATGCAATGAAGGGGGCAGAGTGGAACGGCAACTCAGGCTTCTGCTCCTGCTCCTACTCTGCTTTTACACTGCTTCCCCTCCCAGTCTTGTTCTAGCCTGGGCCTCTGCCTGTGTCACAGGTGATGCTGAGTTGCTCAGTCCCCTCTGGCCTGCAGCCCAAGCCCCTTTGGGGCTTGCAGGATGCCTCCTGGGTGGAGCAGGACTGGGGAGGGGGGCACGGCCAGAGTGTTCCTTGTAAGAGGCCTGTCACAGGCCAGCCCATCGAATGTGAAAGCAATTAAAGCCACCAGCAGTGTTGGCTCCAGGCGGGCCTCGGGCAGCGGGGCAGCTGCCATAACACATCTCACCTCGAAGCCCACAGCGCTGGCCCTGCCCCCCGCTACTGCTCACCAGGCTGGACCTTCTGTGGGGTAGAGCCCAGGCCACATCAGCCGCACATCTGGCCAGAGCTGGCACCTTCCATGCTTGGCACTATGGGCATCCCAGACCTGGGCTCTTCTTGAGACCCCTTCTGGCCCCACCCACCCAGCACCCACCCCTTTCTGACCTCTGTAGCCTCCAGCCCCAGGACAAACCAGGAGGGAGGCCTAGGATGCAAGATATACACAAGGAACTTTCAGTGTCCACAGCAGGCCTGCAGCTACACATTCTCCCACTTAGCTGATGCACACACAATTTGGCCATAGCAGGCAGTGGGTATGGGTGGGTTCCACAGAGGAGTTGGGGACACTCAAGTGAAATCTTTTTTTCTTTTTCTTTCTTTCTGTCTGTCTTTCTGTCTTTGTGCCTGGGATCAAACTCACAACCTCATGCTTCCCAGGCAGGTGCTTATGCTGCTGAGCTAAATCCCTGGCTCTCAGGTGAGAGCTTTAAGCTGGTGTTGGACAGCAAGCTTGAGCTCTTCGGGTCCAGTGCAGTTAGGGTGGGAGGTCTGGAGGAGGCAGTTGGGTTGTGTATAGAGAGTGGGGAGGTGGCCAGCCCAGCCTTAGGAGCTAATAGCATCCACTTCGGCATCAGCAGGCCTGGCCAGACAGCTGGGCCACCACTGCAGTGCACCTGGGGTTCAGCTCACCCTGCAGAGAACAGTGTGAACTGTCCTGAGCATAGGGTCACAAAGCTCAAGAGAGTAACAGACAGGACTCATCACTGCAGCTGACAGTGAACGCAAGGTGTTCACCAGGGCTTCCCTCCTTCCCCCGCTTGAGCCCACCCCACAACCCTTCAACAGTCTCCTATGGTCTCACCCTGACAGTGTCATCGTTCTGTCAGTGGCTCTCTAGTCCCTGTTTCCTGGTCTATGCTGGCCCTATTCTCCCACGACCCCCTCCCAGTCCTCATTGCTGGTGCTGCCAGCTATCATGGCCTTCCTGGGGCGGGCGGTGGCGTGTTCTCACTTGTGAGGCATCCCTGTCAGAAGCACTTAGTGTACAAATTAGCTGTGGCCTTCCTGCCTCCCTGCGCACAGCTCTGGGCGCTGGCCTGACAGGGCTGTGCTCCTGGCCGCTCCTGCCTGCCCGGGGCACATGGCTGCCCAGTGTGGACCCCTGGCTGCCACCCACATCTGACCAGGAAGGTCTGTCCCTTGCTGACTGGCCAGAGTTAGTCTCAGGGCCACCATCCTTGAGCTGGGCAAGGATGACCACAGCAGGGGGGCATTCAGTGAGGTACTAGGGGGCTCAAGGCCAAGGCCAGGACTTGCCCCAAGACAGGCAAATCCTGGGGTCAAGGGCTGTGGGGGACCTGGACTTGAAACCAGCTAACGGTCCCCCACTGCCCCACCCGAACCAGCCTGCCACTCAGGCGGGAAAAATCATCTGTGACAGGCCCAGGAAGGCCGGCCCTGGGGGCCGCAGAGCAATGCACACAGCTCTTCTTCCCAACATATGGCTGCTGTCGGCCCCAGGCACTGCTCAACCAGTGCCAGGCTCAGAAATTGGGTGGGGGCTTGGGCAGCCTGAGCCTCATCCCACCAGTGTGCTGTTGCCCTCTCTGTGAATGAAGAGGCTTATGCCCCAGTTTGGATGTTCTTGGGATGGGGTACTCACTCCCTCTGCAGCACTGCCCTTCAGCCCCTCCTAGTTATCTGAGACACACAGAAGAGCAGCCCCACTGAGCCCCAGTTGACCAAAGAGTTATGGAGAATTCTGAATTCAAGTTCTACATGTGCACAGTGAGCCAAGCTCATACCCAGTCCTCTCAAGTCCCTGCCCAGTCACCCATCTCCCTATTCATATCCATACTGTGTGCTGGCTGCAGCTCCCCAATACTGTCACAGTCTATAGCCTCAGTGGATACAGTCCCTCAGGCCCTCAACCACATATCTCAGGCAGTTGCCAGCCTGAGGCAAGAAGCAGAAGGTCCCAGGGACAACCCCAGGTACTCCAGGTTGAGGGTCTTGTAACTTGGGGTTGTCCCAGTTCCTATACCCATCTGAGAGGCAGATGAGAGCCATAGGTAAGCAAGCTATGTGAAGCTGACCACACCAGGGGCCTAGCGCTGCTGCAGCAAATACATCCAGTCTCAAGCTTCAGGCAGAGCTCTGGGTGCATGTGTGGGAGTGTCCAGCTTGGCTCCATGGCTTGTGCCTCCACCCACACCTATCCTGGCGAGGGCTGCAACACTGAGAAGTTGAGACAGGTCTGCCCCCAGGCACCCTGTGGCTGCAGACCCCAGCCAGCCTGCCCATCCCCAGCTCTGTCCAGCTGGCAAACTCCAGCAGTAATGGAAGTGACAGACGGGCAAGCCAGGCAGAAAAGGTTAATGGTAGAGCTAAACCTCCAGCTGAGGGCAGAAGCAGGGCACCATGCATTAGTACCAAGGAGAAGATACCACCACCACTGCCTAGGATACCCCTAAGGCCAGGAGTTCCCCCAAGACAGAGGCTCCACTCTGCCCCTTTGACAGAGGGTACAGCCCAAGCAGTATGGGCAGGGGTTTAGCAGGTCAAGATACAGGTGGTCAAGGGAGTATCAAATTACAAATTCGTGGGGTCCCAGGCCCAGCCCAAGATCTCCAGTATGTAGAGAGGATAGGTCCCAGCAAGTGGTCATGATCTGAGGGAAGAGAACCTAAGGGACCCCCTGGGACAGAGGGCAAGGGACAAGCATCCAGTCAGCTTCATTTGACCCCCAAGAGCAAGAGCCCAGGGCCTGTGCATTCTCCCTTCATAGATCTCTCCTATATGCCTGGAAATCTATCCAAGTCACCCTCCTTGAGTGCCTCAAGGTACAACTCCTTCATCTTCTCAAACCTCAGTAAAGGCTCCTCAGGCAGGGGTGAAGTGGTACAGGCTAAGTAGCCCCTCTAGTGCCTTTCTCTGGTGCCTTCCTGTTTTTCTGACATTACACCACATCCTAGTCTCTCCTGGGGCTCCTCAGGGCTTCACTAGGCTTCATTTCCTTCACGTTGAGCTTCACTGGGCTTCATTCCCTTCATGTTGAAACCAGGGCCCTCCAAGATCAGGGCTTCTCAAGACCAGAGCTTCCCTAGATGATGCCCATAGCCTCTGGCCAGCCTTTCCTTATACTGTCAGAGATGGCCTCTCCAAGATCCTCAGGTAGATCAGCCTGAGGTGACTAGTGAGGGCCCAAAGAGCCTTGCCTTTCTGGTGAGCACCCATGGTAAGAGACCAGTCTCCTGGTCCCTGTCTCCACAGGGCTGCTGGCATGATGGCTGCACAAGCTGTCTCCCCACACAGAGCCACCTGCACAGTCAGCTGGTCAGTTAGGCCAGGCCAGGAAGGCAAAGATAAAACTAGCATGCTGCCATGGCCACAGCACCTTTGGCCCCACACCACCCATGGATACCTCTCAGATGGTGGTGGACTGCTGCGTCAGGAGGTAGCATGGGAACAGGAAGAGACCAAACTGGACTCTTGTCCCCAGAACCATGTGGCCCTGCT